>OY293304.1:3600000-4179093 GCA_958502075.1 Orchestes rusci | reverse complement strand
GGTTATGAGAGCACACAAGGCCGCAATACCTCGCAACTACCCACAATATTTCACAGTACTCCACAATACATTGCAATACATGTCAAAATAGCCACAATACATGACAATATTGAAAATACTTGGTACTGTCACAATACTTGGACAAAATTTGGTTAGTGAGAGACCTCTTGGATATTTCATTCAATTGGCAACACCGCGCCCGCTGTTTGACGTCTTATTGTTGGATGCCATACTTGTCAATGTCAAATTTGCGATCTTCAGCTGAGCTTACATGATGCAATGTTTACATTCAATTCCATTTCGTAGTTGAAGTGACAGATTTCCGCTAGGAAAACGGGAATGATATGCTATCATCTACATTGAGTTTGTGTTCGAAGACACGGTTATGATTGAACGTGGATGGTGACATATGATCCCCGTTTGACTAGCGGAAATCTGTCTCCAGTGTCTCCTCCACTTCGACGTGAAATTGAATGAAACTCAGGCATAAATTGATTGTTTTTATTTGTTTTCCTTGCTGAATTGAGTATGAATTTGTTTAAATTTAGTTGTTAATAATTGGGAGCAATGGGCGAACAGGAGAACAACAGAAATATTTTTTTTCCATACAAAATTTGGATATTCTTGCTGTTATTGCCAAAAAACAGTGCCTTCATAAGTAAATAATTCCCTTAAACTGTGCAGTTTAACCTACAATGTGGAAGAAATTTGCTACGTAGGATATCAACGAAGTCAGTGAATGTACTGATACAAAAATAAATAAATAGAACATTAGATCAAATCCCTTATGTACATAAATCTGCCCAAACGCCTTCAATACGTCTTATTTTCAAGAATTAATTTATATCGATTGCAACCACTCATGTAATTTTGACTTACCTATATGCCCAATTCACCCATATAAATGTTATACACAAACACTCAACGTGATTAATTATCGTAAAATATTATTAAAACTGAGTTTAATCGTATTTAATCACATTTTTCCGGGAAATTAAAAAATTGTGGTGTTTTGAGTTTTGGAACTTTTGACAAGAGACAAGTATCATTGTCCAACGTGACGTGAAGTTGGCTGAACATGTAAGGCTTACATTGAATTTCATTTCGAAGTGGAACTGTCAAATTTACGCTTGGCAAAAAAGAGTTATACGCTAACATCTACAATGAATTTGAGTTCAAAGTTACGATTACACCAAATTAATTGTGGTTGATAGCATACAATTGACGTTTGCTAAGCGGAACTTTGACAATTCCACCAGTTATACTTCGAAATGAAATTCAATGTAAACCAGGCATTGATAATCATCAATCTTGTCATAGTAATGAATACTACTTGGCAACGGCGCCGAAGGCTGACTTTAAAATGAATTATTTGATCTAAAATGTTTGTATAGGTATTTCCGCCAAACAAATTAACTTCCGATACAATAATCTATTCGAATATTGAGTTTTGAATGCTTAAAATGATGTTAATCACCGACCTATGGTGGTGGCATCTGTTTTCCTGTGAAGCTACTACTAAAGTAGATATCAAGAGGAATGTTCTCTTGGGTGAACTGCAGATCAGTAACAACCACTGTGTTTGTGAATTAGATTGCAGTATACATCCATTGTGAAATAACTGTGTTAAGCTCATTTAGGTGATCCGATGTTGCCCATTTTTTTTTGTTAGGCCTACATATTTTATGAGATAATAATAGGGTACTGGGGTTCAACAAATAATAATCATTTATTTAAAAACAAACGCCGAGCACAACAATCCACCATGTATAACTTAGTACCTACGTAAAAGTCAAAAATTGCATAAACTATAAAATACACAGTCAAATTTCCTAATAGTCCATTTCAACTTGTGTTTTGGTCAAGAGTCTGGCATTTCCTCGTCGCTGAGGCTTGAGCCGACACCGCTTTCTGATAATTCTGAAAAGCATAATAATTTCAAAATTTGTTTAAGCGGCGTAAAAATAAGTTCTCGAATGCATCAGAACTTCCTCTCTCCGCCCCCAAGTATAGACTACATTCGAGTGAAGTTGAGGGGAATAAAAACCTACATACTTTTTAGCAAATATTTCAAAAACTATGAGTTGAAGAGCGTTAAATTCTTCACAAAAAACTTCAAAAAATTTTTTTTCTTAAAAGTCAATTAATTACTGAGATTCAGTGACCAAAACTTTTACCAAACAAAATTTCTGACATACTTTAACTTTTTTGCAAATATTTTAAAAACTATGAGAGATCTTCAAAAATGTGTAAAGTGAAGTTGAAGAGCATTAAATTCCTCACAAAAAAGTTCCAGAAAATGTCCTTCTAAAGTCAATAATTACTAAGATACAGTGATTGAAACTTAAAAAAAAAACATTTCTGACATACTTTTGAATTTTTGCAAATATTTCAAAAGCTATGAGAGTTATGAAAAAAAGTGTAGAGAGACAAGTTGAAAAACATTGAATTTTTCACAAAAAAAGTTCCCGACACTCAGTCAATAATTACTGATATCACTGTATCTCTAAAACTTTTTTTTAATTTCTGACATACTTGAACTTTTTTGCAAATATTTCAAAAACTATGGGAGATACGGAAATTTGTAAGAAGAGTGAAGTTGAAGAACATTAAATTCTTCACAAAAAAATTCACGAAACTTTCTCTCTGAAGTCAATAACTACTGAGATCACTGTATCTCTAAAACTTTTTTTTTTAATTTCTGACATACAACTTTTTTGCAAATATTTCAAAAACTATGAGAGATACGGAAATATATGAGAAGAGTGAAGTTGAAGAACATTAAATTCCTCACAAAAAAGTTCCAGAAAATGTCCTTCTAAAGTCAATAATTACTAAGATACAGTGATTGAAACTTAAAAAAAAAACATTTCTGACATACTTTTGAATTTTTGCAAATATTTCAAAAGCTATGAGAGTTATGAAAAAAAGTGTAGAGACAAGTTGAAAAACATTGAATTTTTCACAAAAAAAGTTCCCGACACTCAGTCAATAATTACTGATATCACTGTATCTCTAAAACTTTTTTTTAATTTCTGACATACTTGAACTTTTTTGCAAATATTTCAAAAACTATGGGAGATACGGAAATTTGTAAGAAGAGTGAAGTTGAAGAACATTAAATTCTTCACAAAAAAATTTACGAAACTTTCTTTCTGAAGTCAATAATTACTGAGATCACTGTATCTCTAAAACTTTTTTTTTATTTCTGACATACTACAACTTTTTTGCTAATATTTCAAAAACTATGAGAGGTACGGAAAAATGTGAAGAGAGTGAAGTTGAAGAACATTAAATTTTTCACAAAAAACTTCCCGACACTTTCTTTCTAGAGTCAATAATTACTGATATCTCTAATACTTTTTTTTAATTTCTGACATACTTCAACTTTTTTGCAAATATTTCAAAAACTTTGGGAGATACGGAAATATGTGAAGAGAGTGAAGTTGAAGAACATTAAGTTCTTTGCAAGAAACTTCCCGACACTTTTTTTCTGAAGTCAATAATTACTGAGATCACTGTATCTCTAAAACTTTTTTTTTTAATTTCTGACATACTTCAACTTTTTGGCAAATATTTCAAAAACTATGAGAGATACGGAAATATATGAGAAGAGTGAAGTTGAAGAACATTAAATTCTTCACAAAAAACTTCACGAAACTTTCTCTCTGAAGTCAATAATTACTGAGATCACTGTATCTCAAAAACTTTTTTTTTTTAATTTCTGACATACTTCAACTTTTTTGCAAATATTTCAAAAACTATGAGAGATACGGAAATATGTGAGAAGAGTGAAGTTGAAGAACATTAAATTCTTCACAAAAAACTTCACGAAACTTTCTCTCTGAAGTCAATAATTACTGAGATCACTGTATCTCAAAAACTTTTTTTTTTAATTTCTGACATACTTCAACTTTTTTGCAAATATTTCAAAAACTATGAGAGATACGGAAATATGTGAGAAGAGTGAAGTTGAAGAACATTAAATTCTTCACAAAAAACTTCACGAAACTTTCTCTCTGAAGTCAATAACTACTGAGATCACTGTATCTCTAAAACTTTTTTTTTTAATTTCTGACATACTTCAACTTTTTTGCAAATATTTCAAAAACTATGGGAGATACGGAAATATGTGAGAAGAGTGAAGTTGAAGAACATTAAATTCTTCACAAAAAACTTCACGAAACTTTCTCTCTGAAGTCAATAATTACTGAGATCACTGTATCTCAAAAACTTTTTTTTTTAATTTCTGACATACTTCAACTTTTTTGCAAATATTTCAAAAACTATGAGAGATACGGAAATATGTGAGAAGAGTGAAGTTGAAGAACATTAAATTCTTCACAAAAAACTTCACGAAACTTTCTCTCTGAAGTCAATAACTACTGAGATCACTGTATCTCTAAAACTTTTTTTTTTAATTTCTGACATACTTCAACTTTTTTGCAAATATTTCAAAAACTATGGGAGATACGGAAATATGTGAGAAGAGTGAAGTTGAAGAACATTAAATTTTTCACAAAAAACTTCCCGAAACATTCTTTCTGAAGTCAATAAACACTGAGATCACTGTATCTCTAAAACTTTTTTTTTTAATTTCTAACATACTTCAACTTTTTCGCAAATATTTCAAAAACTATGAGAGCTACGGAAATATGTGAAGAGACTGAAGTTGAAGAACATTAGATTCTTCACAAAAAACTTCACGAAACTTTCTTTCTGAAGTCAATAATTACCGAGATCATTGTATCTCTAAAACTTAAAAAAAAAAAATTCTGACAAACTTCAACTTTTTTGCAAATATTTCAAAAACTATGGGAGATACGGAAATTTGTGAAAAGAGTGAAGTTGAAGAACATTAAATTCTTCACTAAAAAATTTACGAAACTTCCTTGCTGAAGTCAATAATTACTGAGATCACTGTATCTCTTAAAACTTTTTTTTTAAATTTCTGACATACTCAACTTTTTTGCAAATATTTCAAAAACTATGGGAGATACGGAAAAATGTGAAGAGACTGAAGTTGAAGAACATTTAATTTTTCACAAAAAACTTCCCGAAACATTCTTTCTGAAGTCAATAAACACTGCGATCACTGTATCTCTAAAACTTTTTTTTTTAATTTCTAACATACTTCAACTTTTTCGCAAATATTTCAAAAACTATGAGAGATACGGAAATATGTGAAGAGACTGAAGTTGAAGAACATTAAATTCTTCACAAAAAACTTCACGAAACTTCCTTTCTGGAGTCAATAATTACTGAGATCACTGTATCTCTAAAACTTTTTTTTTTAATTTCTGACATACTTCAACTTTTTTGCAAATATTTCAAAAACTATGAGAGATACGGAAATATGAGAACAAAGTGAAGTTGAAGAACATCAAATTCTTCACAAAAAACTTCTTGACACTTTCTTTCTAAAGTCAATAACTACTGAGATCACTGTATCTCTAAAACTTTTTTTTTACATTTCTGACATACTTCAACTTTTTTGCAAATATTTCAAAAACTATGAGAGATACGGAAATATGAGAACAAAGTGAAGTTGAAGAACATCAAATTCTTCACAAAAAACTTCTTGACACTTTCTTTCTAAAGTCAATAACTACTGAGATCACTGTATCTCAAAACTTTTTTTTTACATTTCTGACATACTTCAACTTTTTTGCAAATATTTCAAAAACTATGAGATACGGAAAAATGTGAAAAAAAAAGAATCAAGTTGAAGAACATTAAATTCTTCACAAAAAGCTTCGAGGCAATTCTGAGAAACAATGATCAAAACTTATTTAGAAAATAAAATAAAAATCTGACATACTTTTACAATTTTGCAAATATTTCAAAAGCCATGGGAGATATCAAAAAAAGTGAAGATAGTGAAGTTGAAGAACATTGAATACCTCACAAAAAACCTTGGGACACTTTCCTTCTAAACTGAATAAATACTGAGATACCAAAATTTGAAAAAAATAAAAAACTTCTTACTGCAAATATTTCAAAAACCATGAGAGATAAGAAAAACTGTGTTCATTAAATGAGTTTTTCTTCAGCCACCGTTCTACTCGAAACCATATCCAAAGCCAAGCGCACAAAAAGCTGAAAAAGCCCAAACAGAAACACAAACAAAAATGAAACAAATCACATTTTGACAAAAAAATCAACCTTTATTTATGATATACACCAATCAAAAGTAAAAAGCAACAAAAAAACATAAATTACTGCTTAAATAAAAAACTAAGATCTGTACAAATAATATGGGTTCGATATCGATGTAGCCTCACAACACAAAAATTTGATTTCTCCATGATCGTCCAGTGCAAATCGGCACTTCTCGTACAAATATAACAATAGTATTGATTATATTTACGAAATTATACTAATACTAATGATAATATAATTATAATAATGATTCTAGCGAGAAATTTATGATTACGAATTGGATAAGTCGATTGGCCTGGGTTTACTTCGGGCTTTTTCGGGTTATGCGGAGTAGACTTTTTTGCAGTTATTGAATTTTATTTTCCAAAATTATATGAATATATTGACGTCCGAAATTTTTATAGCTGCTAATTTGGCTTTTTTGCAAGTGAAATTGATTTTTTTTTGCGGTTTTGTTGATGTTACCGAACATTAACTTTACTTTAATTCAGACACGTTTCAACACATGAGATTTCTCTAGACCATAAAAACGCGTAGAAAACCTCCCAAAATCCCCATAAATTTATAAAAATTCTAGAAATCGAATTCTCACATGAAACATCCTTTACTTGTCACTTGATAATATGGAAAAAATAACAAAAACGGTGCACTTTTTTGGATTTTTTTTTGCGTCATTGTTTTAGTTAGAAAAAACTACCCTTACCTGAAATGTCGCTTCATATCGATGTTTTTCGAGAAAAGTGACACAAGTCGAAAGACGAATTTTTTTTTAGTTGAAAGTCGAAAATGACCTAAAATTACACATAATTACTTATGCCTGGAAAAACGCCCTAAGTGATACTTTTATGGTTGCTAAGAGATGGAGCAAGTGCGATTTTGTCATTCGAAAAAATACTCTGGAAAAATGTCATAATTCAGTTGTGCTTTGAACTCGTTCAGGTGTGTCGAACATTTTCATTAAAAACGTCATATCTAAAAAAGTGTCGTTGAGAATGGTTTGCATGGTCCTGGTTATTTCATGAACAGTGACAAAAACCAAAAAGTGTCGTTTCAAATACGTGTGATTTTTCCAGAAAAACATCATATTTATAAATGTGTCGTTTTTGATGATTGAATGGTTTTCAAGAAAAGTGATACCTGTCTGGAAAAACGACCTGGGTGGAACAGTTATGGTTGCCAAGAGATGGAGCGAATGTCATTTTGTCACTCTAACAAATACTCTTTGAACTCGGTCGGGTAAGTGTCGAACATTTTCATCAAAAACTTCATATCTAAAAAAGTGTCATTGTGAATGGATCGCATGGTCCTGGTTATTTCATTAAAAGTGACATAATCCAAAAAGTGTCGTTTCAAATACGTGTGAGTCACGGTTGCTAAGAGATGGAACAAGTATCATTTTGTCATTCAAACAAATACTTTTTAAACTCGATCAGGTAAGTGTCGAACATTTTCATTAAAAACGTCATATCAAAAAAGTATCGTTGTAAAACGGATTGCATGGTCCTGGTTATTTCATTAATAGTGACATAATTCAAAAAGTGTCGTTTCAAATACGTGTGATTTTTTCAGACAAACGTCATATTTTCAATTGTGTTGTTTTTGGTGATTGACGTTTTTTCAAGAAAAGTGGCACATGCCTGGAAAAACGTCCTAAGTGAAACAGTTACGGTTGCTAAGAGATGGAGCAAGTGTCATTTTGTCATTCAAACAAATACTTTTTGAACTCGGTCAGGTAAGTGTCGGACATTTTCATCAAAAACGTCATATCAAAAAAGTATCGTTGTAAAACGGATAGCATCTGGTTATTTCATTAATAGTGACATAATTCAAAAAGTGTCGTTTCAATACGTATGATATTTTCCAGAAAAACGTCATATTTTTTATTGCGTCGTTTTTAGTGATTGCATTTTTTTCAAGAAAAGGGACACATGTCTGGAAAAATGTCCTAAGTGAAACTGTTAAGGTTGCTAAGAGATGGAGCAAGTGTCATTTTGTCATTCAAACAAATACTCTTTGGACTAGGTCAGGTAAGTGTCGAACATTTTCATTGAAAAGGTCATATCTAAAAAAGTGTCGTTGTGAATGGTTTGCATGGTCCTGGTTATTTCATGGACAGTGACATAAACCAAAAAGTGTCGTTTCAAATACGTGTGATTTTTCCAGAAGAACGTCGTATTTTTAATTGTGTCGTTTTTGGTGATGGACTTTTTTTTCAAGAAAAGTGACACATGTCTGGAAAAACGTCCTAAGTGAAACAGTTACGGTTGCTAAGAGATGAAGCAAGTGTTATTTTGTCATTCAAACAAATACTTTTTGAGCTCGGTCAGGTAAGTGTCGGACATTTTCATTAAAAACGTCATATCAAAAAAGTATCGTTGTAAAACGGATTGCATGGTCCTGGTTATTTCATTAATATTGACATAATTCAAAAAGTGTCGTTTCAATACGTATGATTTTTCCAGAAAAACGTCATATTTTCAATTGTGTTGTTTTTGGTGATTGACGTTTTTTCAAGAAAAGCGACACATGTCTGGAAAAATGTCCTAAGTGAAACAGTTACGGTTGCTAAGAGATGGAGCAAGTGTCATTTTGTCATTCAAACAAATACTTTTTGAACTCGATCAGGTAAGTGTTGGACATTTTCATCAAAAACGTCATATCAAAAAAGTATCGTTGTAAAACGGATTGCATGGTCCTGGTTATTTCATTAATATTGACATAATTCAAAAAGTGTCGTTTCAATACGTATGATTTTTCCAGAAAAACGTCATATTTTCAATTGTGTTGTTTTTGGTGATTGACGTTTTTTCAAGAAAAGCGACACATGTCTGGAAAAATGTCCTAAGTGAAACAGTTACGGTTGCTAAGAGATGGAGCAAGTGTCATTTTGTCATTCAAACAAATACTTTTTGAACTCGATCAGGTAAGTGTTGGACATTTTCATCAAAAACGTCATATCAAAAAAGTATCGTTGTAAAACGGATTGCATGGTCCTGGTTATTTCATTAATATTGACATAATTCAAAAAGTGTCGTTTCAATACGTATGATTTTTCCAGAAAAACGTCATATTTTCAATTGTGTTGTTTTTGGTGATTGACGTTTTTTCAAGAAAAGCGACACATGTCTGGAAAAATGTCCTAAGTGAAACAGTTACGGTTGCTAAGAGATGGAGCAAGTGTCATTTTGTCATTCAAACAAATACTTTTTGAACTCGATCAGGTAAGTGTTGGACATTTTCATCAAAAACGTCATATCAAAAAAGTATCGTTGTAAAACGGATTGCATGGTCCTGGTTATTTCATTAATATTGACATAATTCAAAAAGTGTCGTTTCAATACGTATGATTTTTCCAGAAAAACGTCATATTTTCAATTGTGTTGTTTTTGGTGATTGACGTTTTTTCAAGAAAAGCGACACATGTCTGGAAAAATGTCCTAAGTGAAACAGTTACGGTTGCTAAGAGATGGAGCAAGTGTCATTTTGTCATTCAAACAAATACTTTTTGAACTCGATCAGGTAAGTGTTGGACATTTTCATCAAAAACGTCATATCAAAAAAGTATCGTTGTAAAACGGATTGCATGGTCCTGGTTATTTCATTAATATTGACATAATTCAAAAAGTGTCGTTTCAATACGTATGATTTTTCCAGAAAAACGTCATATTTTCAATTGTGTTGTTTTTGGTGATTGACGTTTTTTCAAGAAAAGCGACACATGTCTGGAAAAATGTCCTAAGTGAAACAGTTACGGTTGCTAAGAGATGGAGCAAGTGTCATTTTGTCATTCAAACAAATACTTTTTGAACTCGATCAGGTAAGTGTTGGACATTTTCATCAAAAACGTCATATCAAAAAAGTATCGTTGTAAAACGGATTGCATGGTCCTGGTTATTTCATTAATATTGACATAATTCAAAAAGTGTCGTTTCAATACGTATGATTTTTCCAGAAAAACGTCATATTTTCAATTGTGTTGTTTTTGGTGATTGACGTTTTTTCAAGAAAAGCGACACATGTCTGGAAAAATGTCCTAAGTGAAA
Organism: Orchestes rusci; assembly: GCA_958502075.1. NCBI lineage: Eukaryota > Metazoa > Arthropoda > Insecta > Coleoptera > Curculionidae > Orchestes > Orchestes rusci. The sequence continues at coordinate 4,168,888 of OY293304.1, read as the reverse complement.
CAGTTACGGTTGCTAAGAGATGGAGCAAGTGTCATTTTGTCATTCAAACAAATACTTTTTGAACTCGATCAGGTAAGTGTTGGACATTTTCATCAAAAACGTCATATCAAAAAAGTATCGTTGTAAAACGGATTGCATGGTCCTGGTTATTTCATTAATATTGACATAATTCAAAAAGTGTCGTTTCAATACGTATGATTTTTCCAGAAAAACGTCATATTTTCAATTGTGTTGTTTTTGGTGATTGACGTTTTTTCAAGAAAAGCGACACATGTCTGGAAAAATGTCCTAAGTGAAACAGTTACGGTTGCTAAGAGATGGAGCAAGTGTCATTTTGTCATTCAAACAAATACTTTTTGAACTCGATCAGGTAAGTGTTGGACATTTTCATCAAAAACGTCATATCAAAAAAGTATCGTTGTAAAACGGATTGCATGGTCCTGGTTATTTCATTAATATTGACATAATTCAAAAAGTGTCGTTTCAATACGTATGATTTTTCCAGAAAAACGTCATATTTTCAATTGTGTTGTTTTTGGTGATTGACATTTTTTCAAGAAAAGCGACACATGTCTGGAAAAATGTCCTAAGTGAAACAGTTACGGTTGCTAAGAGATGGAGCAAGTGTCATTTTGTCATTCAAACAAATACTTTTTGAACTCGATCAGGTAAGTGTTGGACATTTTCATCAAAAACGTCATATCAAAAAAGTATCGTTGTAAAACGGATTGCATGGTCCTGGTTATTTCATTAATAGTGACATAATTCAAAAAGTGTCGTTTCAAATACGTGTGATTTTTCCAGAAAAACGTCATATTTTCAATTGTGTTGTTTTTGGTGATTGACGTTTTTTCAAGAAAAGCGACACATGCCTGGAAAAACGTCCTAAGTGAAACAGTTACGGTTGCTAAGAGATGGAGCAAGTGTCATTTTGTCATTCAAACAAATACTTTTTGAACTCGGTCAGGTAAGTATTGGACTTTTTCATTAAAAACGTCATATCAAAAAAGTATCGTTGTAAAACGAATTGCATGGTCCTGGTTATTTCATTAATAGTGACATAATTCAAAAAGTGTCGTTTCAATACGTATGATATTTTCCAGAAAAACGTCATATTTTTTATTGCGTCGTTTTAAGTGATTGCATTTTTTTCAAGAAAAGGGACACATGTCTGGAAAAACGTCCTAAGTGAAACTGTTAAGGTTGCTAAGAGATGGAGCAAGTGTCATTTTGTCATTCAAACAAATACTCTTTGGACTAGGTCAGGTAAGTGTCGAACATTTTCATTGAAAAGGTCATATCTAAAAAAGTGTCGTTGTGAATAGTTTGCATGGTCCTGGTTATTTCATGGACAGTGACATAAACCAAAAAGTGTCGTTTCAAATACGTGTGATTTTTCCAGAAGAACGTCGTATTTTTAATTGTGTCGTTTTTGGTGATGTACTTTTTTTTCAAGAAAAGTGACACATGTCTGGAAAAACGTCCTAAGTGAAACAGTTACGGTTGCTAAGAGATGGAGCAAGTGTTATTTTGTCATTCAAACAAATACTTTTTGAGCTCGGTCAGGTAAGTGTCGGACATTTTCATTAAAAACGTCATATCAAAAAAGTATCGTTGTAAAACGGATTGCATGGTCCTGGTTATTTCATTAATATTGACATAATTCAAAAAGTGTCGTTTCAATACGTATGATTTTTCCAGAAAAACGTCATATTTTATATTGTGTCGTTTTTGGTGATTGATTTTTTTTTCAAGAAAAGTGACACATGTCTGGAAAAACGTCCTAAGTGAAACTGTTACGGCTGCTAAGAGATAAGGCAAGTGTCATTTTGTCATTCAAACAAATACTCTTTAAACTCGGTCAGGTAAGTGTCGAACATTTTCATTAAAAACGTCATATCTAAAAAAGTGTCGTTGTGAAAGGATTGCATGGTCCTGGTTATTTCATGAATGGTGACATAAACCAAAAAGTGTCGTTTGAAATCTATGTGAATTTTTGCAAAATTTCGGAAATGATGCATTTTTTTGGAAAAATGTTTGCGTCATCGTGTTAGTTGGAAAAAACTAACCTTATTTCATATGTGGCTTCACATAAAAAAAAATTAAATAACAAAGTTGGCAAAATTTTTAAAACGGTTGATATTTTCGAAAAAAAAATCGCTTCAATGTTTTAGTTGGAAAAAACTACCTTTACTTGATATGCCGCTTCATATGGAAAAAATGAAAAATAACAAGGTTGTCAAAATTCCGAAAACGGTGCATTTTTTTGGAAAAATGTTTGCGTCATTGTTTTAGTTAGGCAAAACTACCCTCACTTGATATGTCGCTTTATATGGAAAAAATGAAAAATACAAAGTTGACGAAATTTCGAAAACTGTGCATTCTTTTGGGAAAATGTCTACGTCATTGTTCAAGTTAGAAATAACTACCATTACTTCATGTGTCACTTCATACTAGGCAAAATTTTGAAAAAAATTGAATTTTTTCGAAAAAATTTCGCATCATTGTTTCAGTTGGACAAAACTACCCTCACTTGATATGTCTCTTTATATGAAAAAAATGAAAAATACAAAGTTGGCGAAATTTCGAAAACTGTGCATTCTTTTGGGAAAATGTCTACGTCATTGTTCAAGTTAGAAATAACTACCATTACTTCATGTGTCACTTCATACTAGGCAAAATTTTGAAAAAAATTGAATTTTTTCGAAAAAATCTCGCATCATTGTTTCAGTTGGACAAAACTACCCTCACTTGATATGTCTCTTTATATGAAAAAAATGAAAAATACAAAGTTGACGAAATTTCGAAAACTGTGCATTCTTTTGGGAAAATGTCTACGTCATTGTTCAAGTTAGAAATAACTACCATTACTTCATGTGTCACTTCATACTAGGCAAAATTTTGAAAAAAATTGAATTTTTTCGAAAAAATTTCGCATCATTGTTTCAGTTGGACAAAACTACCCTCACTTGATATGTCTCTTTATATGAAAAAAATGAAAAATACAAAGTTGGCGAAATTTCGAAAACTGTGCATTCTTTTGGGAAAATGTCTACGTCATTGTTCAAGTTAGAAATAACTACCATTACTTCATGTGTCACTTCATACTAGGCAAAATTTTGAAAAAAATTGAATTTTTTCGAAAAAATTTCGCATCATTGTTTCAGTTAGACAAAACTACCCTCACTTGATATGTCTCTTTATATGAAAAAAATGAAAAATACAAAGTTGGCGAAATTTCGAAAACTGTGCATTCTTTTGGGAAAATGTCTACGTCATTGTTCAAGTTAGAAATAACTACCATTACTTCATGTGTCACTTCATACTAGGCAAAATTTTGAAAAAAATTGAATTTTTTCGAAAAAATCTCGCATCATTGTTTCAGTTGGACAAAACTACCCTCACTTGATATGTCACTTTATATGAAAAAAAATGAAAATCAACAAAGTTGGAAAAATTTCGAAAACGGTAAACTTTTTGATCCATTGTTTTAGTTAGAAAAAACCACCCTTACTTGATGTGCCGGTTCATATGGAAAAAATCAAAAATAACAGAGTAGGCAAAATTTCGAAAACGTGGTATTTTTTTAAAAAAAAAATCGGGTAATTGTTTTAGTTGGAATAAACTACCCTCACTTGATATGTCGCTTCATATAGGAAAAATAAAGAATAACAAAGATCGCAAAATTTCGAAAACGGTGATTTTTTTCTAAAAAATTTGATGCCATGATTCGGAATTTCAAAGCTGAAATTGCCAAAAATAGAAATGAGCTTCACACAAAACAAAAATAAAAAATCGATTTCCATAGGCTGTTATCAAAAAAATATATAATTTTTCTTGTAACCGATAATAAAAACAACAAACAATAAAGAAAATCAAATAAAACCCACTTCAGTCTACTCCAAACAATCCAAAACAACCTCATCAGCATCCCCATATCTCTCACTGGAAACAACACAAAGTGAAAAACCATTTTGTGCTCTTGAGGTCGAAATTAAGAAGTTGCGCATACGTACAGCAAAATTTCAGTAACATTAACTAACACAGTTTTTTTGTAATCCGGTTTATTTGCTGGTTCTACTCGAGCCGCGGCTGGACGAAGACATTTGTTTATTAAAAACATGGTAGAAAAATAGTACCATCGCAAATCCAGCCACAGCGAATAAGCCAACAACAACCAAAAGGTGCACTTGCACCTCCAGCCACAAGGCAGCGCCCCCTATAAAACTAGCACAATATACCCCGATCGATGGTGATGGACGTTTTGGACACGGGCGTGTGTGACAAGTGTCGACATGCCGTGCCGCACTGCGGACACAAGCAATTGTAGTCGAATGAACCATTGATGGTGTTCCGTTTGTGGTAGTCTTTGGATTTGGCGTCCGTTGCGGACAAACAAGTGAAACTTTTCCGTTGACCAACGGGCGTTGACTTGGGCGTCGTGGTGGGGATGATCAACGCGTCGGTCGAGTCGATGGTGATTGGTGCTGATGGTAGGGTGGGGATGTGATTCGATTGCAGCGAGATCCAAGGGTGGTTCAGTAGATCGTGTACTGACGGCCTTTTCCTGCAAATAACAAAAAATCACTTGGAGGTTAAAACATTGTATGCCACTCGTGTTTAGTTCACTTGATAATTATTATTTAAATTTTTTTCGCACTATTATTTGTGTATTTACCTAGGATCTACAATAAGGGCACTTTTGATAAAATCTATGGCGGCACTGGATATGTCGGCAAAATGGGCCGGCTCAAAACTAAGCGCACAAGTGGATATGTTGAGGAAGGTCTGTTGTTTGTCGTCCGCGCCGAAGGGACTGAAGCCGGACAACAGGACATAGGCTAGTACGCCTACTGACCAAATATCCGTCGATAAGCATATGGGCTCGTAGCTCAGCACTTCGGGTGCTACGTAATCTACAGTACCTGTAATGTCAACTGTAGTTAAATTCAAAATCGATATTGTATCTAACCCCACTTTCACAATTTCCGCGCGTGTTACCTGTTTCTGTATTTCTGTGATGTTTAGTCTATTTTAACAACAGACCACACGCGCCGGAATTGCCAAAACGCGGTTAGATAGGGATTTCAGTTTATCTACCAACCATGTGGCAACTAACCTAATATTTCTCGCACTGTAACACCAGGTTGCAACACCTTCGAGATCCCGAAGTCGCACAGCTTGATGTCGTCGCAGCTATCTTTAACTGACAATAATAAATTCTGTGGTTTTAAGTCCAAGTGGGCGATGTTCCTATCGTGCAAAAAAGAGAGTCCGTCGAGGATTTGGCGCATTGCTTTGCGGGCCTCTAACTCGCCTAGGCACTCGCCGTCGTCTAGAATGTGCTGGAGCTCGCCGCCTGCGGCTAATTCCAGTACTAGAACCTGAAAAGATTTTTATGATATATCACCCACCAATAACACATTAACAAAATATCAGCTCCATTGCATGAGAACTAAAAAACGGGCTTTGAAATATCAAAATATTTTTAGCCGTCGATGTGATGTCACTGCATCTCTCGCCTCAACGGTTGAGCAACGGCACACGTAAGTTTGAAATTGTTTTATTGCATAGTTCATTGTTTTGGTCATAATTCTATAGTTTTGCAGTTCTGTTATTGATTTCTGATAAAAAATGTGTGATGCGGACAAAAAAATATTCTAAACTGACATTTGAAAACATCGCTTGTATCGGTCGACGACAAATTAAATTAACAAATTAACAAAAGAAAAAACAAAAACAGTAACATTTTTTTTTTAAATGTGAACAGGGAGGTTTTTGGTCATTCTGATTGAGATTCCGTTGTCAGTTTTTCTCTAAAAAATCCCCTTATACGATTTTCTGAAATTTGACCCACTTTGAACCCCCATAATCACCCAAAAGTACGTCCGTGGAACTGATTTGGTATATTGTTCAAAAAGGGTTTGATGAGACATAACAAACAAAAAAAAAATGAAAATCGGTTAATAAAATGTTACAGGGATGGGACACTTCAGAGTGGACATCCTGTATAAAAAAATCAAAAAAAAACTCAGAGGCGCATCTTTTTTCTCAATATTAATTGGCTGTGGTGCCCACTGAGACGCCACTAGAAATATTATATTTTCACTTATAATCTCCCTGGAGCTCGAATTATTTCCGGAAATTTTGTCGAGTTGCGAATTTTTTGAAAATTTTCTTGAAAAATTCGCAACGAGAACAAATTTCCGGATTTTTAATTCGAGCTCGCGGGAGATTCGGCAAGAAAATTTCATGCCAAAACTGATCATTGGAAAAAACATAACCCAGGACTCACCTCGCATTTAGTGGAAGAAACCAACGGCTCCTTACTCTGATCGCCATTGAGAAAGAAAGAAGGGAATCAAGATTTTATAAAACATTTGGAAGTTATAACCAATCTTGTCCATAATTGATAACATTGCAACTTTGTATTGGAAGTTGAAAAGAAATCATTTATCAAAAATATGTGTAAGTGTTTTCAACAGCTGTCAAGCACTCGCGGCTGGATGTAGCTCCCATGCACCAACCACAGTGTTGCCGTTTGCCTTATCTCTGTCTGTGAAAGTTGGTTGGGTTGGGATTGTTAGGGAGGGTGGAGACGGCAACACTGTAATCATATGGGAGCTACATCCAGATGCAAAGCCAGGGTGATTTCCACTTATTAATCTTTCAGTCACGTGATTATGAGCAGGGTGATTATCGATAAAATTAGGTCGTTGCCATAGCAACATAATAAAATGCAAGCCTATGATTGGTTAGAATTGACTGGTAGGAAATTTTCATTCTAGTTGGTGCTAGATAATCACCCTATGAAGTTTCCATCAAAATACAGGGGCAAGAGCTTAATATTCAAGATACAGGGTGTTAAAATATTAAAAAATGAATGTTTTTTTTTATAATTACTTTGATACTATACCAGGTATCTTTATGAAATTTGGTAAACGTCGTCTAGGCTTCAATATGCATTTTGTGATGTACAAACAATTTCATTATTTTTACCAGTGGCGTCCGTACGGGCTTTGCACTCAATATTTTTGGAGAAAAAACTTGTACGCCACTGCTTCCTTCCAAAATAAAAATCATTTTTAAAATCTCTATTTATTTCTGAGCCAATTTGTTCTCCTGATTTTTCTCCGTCCGGCGCATGGTTTTCGCTTAAAAAAATGAAATCTACTTAATTGCATTGACACCCTGCTGTGTCATCCAATATTTTTAAATCAGTGGCGCCCTCTCTGACATTCCCATGCATTTTGATGCATAGAAGACGTGTACCAAATTTCAAAAAGATATCTGGAATAGTATCAAAGTGATGATAAAAAAAAGATTTTTTTTTTAAATTTCAACACCCTGTATCTTAAAATCTATGCTCTTGCGGACCTTTGTCCATATGAACTTTTTGTCTTGAAATCATCCAAGGATTATCACCCTTAAGTATCGGCATTCAATTAATAAACACCCTGTATTATCTAGATTAATGAGCTAGAAATATTTAGTTTATTTACGGATTTTATGATTTTTTTTTTATTTTTTAGTTGCAAATAATATCGATGAATCAGAAAATTCTAATTTGAATTACATACAGTGTGTTTCATTTTGATTTGCGACAATTCGCTATTCTCTTAAAAATAGACCGATTCGAAAAAGTTTTTGCAAAATTTTTGCTGGAGTTTATACAGCGTGGTTAGAAAAATTGATTTTTTTGACCTCACTTTTTGAACATCCCGTATAACATTTTATTCCAAAAATATCGTTAAAGGGGATTTTGGGTATGCCAAATTCAAAAACGCTATACGTTTTCAATTTAAAAAAATGCCTAATAACTCATAGTAGGTCATGGAAATGACATGTCAATTTTTTTTTATGAAAAGATAGAGCTTTTTAAGCACTATAAGCTAAAAAATTTTTAGTTAAATAGCGAAATGTCGCCAATCAAAATGAAACACACTGTATTTAAATGTATTTAAAATTGAAAATAGGTTAATACAAAAGAGTTATTATATTTTTAGGAATTAAATTTGGAATAAATATAGAAAACATATTTTTTTTTAATAAATGTACTTATAATATTATGTCCTAAGATAATAATTGAAAAAAAAATTCAAATTCCATGGATCAAAAAATGTAAAGAATATCACAAGGACAATAAGACTATTAACCAGACCACCTTAAAAAAAACTTTTATTATCAAATCTTGAAACTCCTGTTTGAAAAAAATGAACGTGTCGAAAATTGCAAAAATGGGGAATACAAAAAAAACAGTGCTTCAAAATTGTAATTTATAAAAATGATGAAGATTGTATCCATTTTTTTTTCCAATATAACACAAGTACTTTTTTCCTGGTGTATCTCTATATCTGCAGTTTCTGGATACCTTCCAAGTGATTTGAAATTCAAGTATATTTCAGTCACGTGCTGTTTTTCAATATTTGTACATTTTAGGTGATTTTTGTCTTGACCTTCCAAGCAACACATCGATAAAAATAAATCTTTAAAATGAGTAACCAGAAATATTATAATTAACCAAAAATATAACTCCATGAGAATGAGAATATACATTTCAACTATTTTGGAAAATTATATTTTATTTAATATTAAAAAAAAAATGTGTTCCTATACCATAATATCCAGTGGCAAAATTCAGTTCAATATCTCAAACTGTCTTTGGAAAATGTACTAAAAACTGGAAATAAAATAAATCTTTAACACCCTGTATCTTAAAAACCAAGCATTTTTAGACCCAAGTTCATATGACCTTTTCGACTTGAAATTTATCCAGGAACTCCCCCTTAAAATTATGACATACCATTGAGTAACACCCTGTAATATAAGTTTATTCCATTTGGCTGATACACACTGTATATTTCATACAGAAATGAATGGAAATGGATTAAGTCAACGACTGAGAATATCTAAAGCGAAAAGTGCTAATTTCCTACGGCTTCTTCACCGCATATACATATATTACCATACCGCATAGTCATATTTCCAAATCAGGAAACAACAATAATTCTCACTTATAATCTCTCTAGAGCTCGAATTATTTTCGGAAATTTTGTCGGGTTGCGAAATTTTCTTGAAAATTTCCTACCAGTCAATTCTAACCAATCATAGGCTTGCATTTTATTATGTTGCTATGGCAACGACCTAATTTTATCGGAAATCACCCTGCTCATAATCACGTGACTGAAAGATTAATAAGTGGAAATCTCCCTGGCTTTGCATCTGGATGTAGCTCCCATATGATTACAGTGTTGCCGTCCCCACTCTCCCTAACAATCCCAACCCAACCCAACTTTCACAGACAGAGATAAGGCAAACGGCAACACTGTGGTTGGTGCATGGGAGCTACATCCAGCCGCGAGTGCTTGACAGATGTTAAAAACAATGACAAATATTTTTGATAAATGATTTATTTTCAACTTCCAATACAAAGTTGCAATGTTATCAATTATGGACAAGATTGGTTATAACTTCCAAATGTTTTATAAAATCCTGATTCCCTTCTTTCTTCCTCAATGGCAAGTAGAGTAAGGAGCCGTTGGTTTCTTCCACTAAATGCGAGGTGAGTCCTGGGTTATGTTTTTTCCAATGATCAGTTTTGGCATGAAATTTTCTTGCCGAATCTCCCTAGAGCTCGAATTAAAAATCCGGAAATTTGTTATCGTTGCGAATTTTTCTCGACAAAATTTCCGGAAATAATTCGAGCTCTAGGGAGATTATGAGTGAAAAATTCGCAACGAGAACAGATTTCCGGATTTTTAATTCGAGCTCGCGGGAGATTCGGCAAGAAAATTTCAAGCCAAAACTATTTGAGAAGATTTAATAGTAGCGGCTGGATGTAGCTCCCATGCACCAACCACAGTATGGGATTGTTAGGGAGAGTGGGGACGGCAACACTGTAATCATATGGGAGCTACATTCAGATGCAAAGCCAGGGAGATTTCCACTTATTAATCTTTCAGTCACGTGATTATGAGCAGGGTGATTTCCGATAAAATTAGGTCGTTGCCATAGCAACATAATAAAATGCGAGCCTATGATTGGTTAGAATTGACTGGTAGGAAATTTTCTTACAAATCCCAACTGAAAATTATCATTCGCATGTGAAGCCTGATAAGCAACAAACCGATACCGCTATCTTCCTATTGTCCATCTCGTTGGCCTTTGGCCGAAAGCGTTGCAAATGCGTTAAACGGCTACCGTGCGTATCTTCGTTTAACGGATTCCATATACAAATGACACCCATCATGAATCTACCAACATTCCCAACATCTCCGTTTCCTCATAGCTCTAAACGACGCCATAAATATCTGTCCGCAGATATTTCAAGCTTGTAGATTGTACTAGAAAAAGTTGTCTATTGCAGTATCGGGTTCACCATTATTAATTAATTCGAGGACGCCATTTTTTTGGTGACAAGCGGAGGCAAATTAGTTCACAAAGTCTTAGGTGGGTAACGCAGGGGGAGGCCTTACCCATCTAAGATTTGAAAATCACCAATAAATAATATAGTCGTAGTCAAAAATAGCTATACTTTTTCCTCGTACTCTTCCGGAAATAAAAAATCAGCAAAAACGAACAAATATTATAATTATGAATAACTCGCACATATTGGACGAAAAAAAAAACAAAAATAATATTTTGAAAAGTAAATCATATTACGGAGTATTTTTGCTATTTTTATAGTGCTCAGAAGTACAAAAATATCCTCCCGCGCTTTTCACATCTTCTACTCCGTCAGTCAGTCTGTCCCAGCCCATGTGTGTATTCCTTCGGCGCTCCAGTCAAATGTATTTTTTTCAATTAACTAGTTTTTTCAAGACCTAATCTTAGAATGAGTAGATTTTTTCCAAATATTATTATCGGCATCGGAGAAGCGGCAACACGACCCGAAAATAGTCGAAAGGCGTATCTTGAAGGAGTCTTATTGGTTGTCTAATGTGATGACACTTTTTTGATGAATGAACTGACTCGCAATTGGCCGTAGTAAGTAACGTGACAATTTTCAGCGCATCATAACAAACCCGCAGAATAGCATTCAGTGCCAGTGCCCAACACTCCACGCCACTGGGTTTTTCATGAATGAAACCAGCCATAGTTTGATACCCCATTGTCACAGATCCATTTGCCACATTGTACTACAAATTTTGTCTCGGGCTGACGCTGTTGGTGCTTCGAAGGGTGCTAGTGGAAGTGAAAATTCGGGACTTGATTGAATGCTAAACATTTCAAACTTTTCCTTCTTTAATTAAAGCCCATAACCCGAGATGTAGAGTTTTTATTCAAAGATAAGATACTTCTTTTCCTCAGTTTTTTTGGGTAGCGCACACCCATACTTACACATCACGAGCCGCCACTGAGGACGATTCAAGTGTAGCCGGTACATCATCTGTTTGGTTTCTCTGTATTGTGTGTATTTTAGTGAATTTAAGACTGGTTACGACAAAAAGTTTTTTTCCCTACGAGCGTGCGGAAAAGTTACTTTTCCGCACTATTTTTAGTTTGGAAAGTTGTACTTTTCCGCACTAGTGCGGTAAAGTTACTTTTCCGCACTAGTGCTGTTTTCCTCACTAGTGCTGAAAAGTAACTTTTCCACACGATTTTTGTATTTTTAAAAATGAAGATATAACATGTATGACTAATTAAATGATTTTTGTTACTTCAAATAAGATGGACAAAAACACTCGAATGTGAAAAAAAGCATACTTAACAATTTTGTAGAAATAATCGCCAGAAGAGGTAAACTGAGAAATGGATCAAAGTTTTAAAATTACGTACTTCTTTGATAACTGATGCAGGATCCAAGAATTCAAATTTTATCAAATTTTCATTATTTTGTTCATTATTTTTCCGTCCATACAAAAATCGTGCGGAAAAGTGCTGAAAAAGTTACTTTTCCGCACTAATGCTGAAAAGTTACTTTTCCGCACGATTTTTGTATTTTCAAGAATGGACATGTTTAGGACCAATTAAATGATTTATTTTACTATTCTACCTTATGTGGCATTTTGAGGTATTATAAAAAGATTTTTGCGTATCAAAAACTTCTCTTTTTTATAAATAAGATGGTCAAAATCACTCGTAGGAAAAACATTGTACCTAACTCTTGCGGAGAATGTCTTTTCCGCCCTTAACGGCTTGTCCGTCGCGTGCGGCAACGGCCGTCGCGTGCGGAAAAGTACCACTTTCCGCACTTGTTAGGTAAATAACTATAAATTTGTAACTTACCATTTCTGTAACTGATTCGTAAACCTCATGTAGACGGATGACTCTGCTAGTTGACGAACACTGTCTTAAAACAGCGATTTCATGTATAATCTCCTTCATTTGATCCTGATTCCGACGTCGTTTTTTGACGAATTTTGCTGCATAGTGCGTTCCGGTTTTTTTGTGGATTGCTCGACAGACTGTTGCGTATTTGCCTCTGTAAAAAAAAATGGTATTTATTGGGAGAAAGCTAATTTGCAAACCTACGCTCTTTTGCAAAATTGTTCAATAAGTGAGTCAATAAAAATGATTCTGATCATAAACATGATATATGGTGCGGTATAAAATAGTAGGTACTTCATCACACCTTTATCTGTTATTGTTCAATTTTTTATGTGTGATTTATGTTTATTATTTCAATTTGGAACAGCTGTAATGGCTTCCTTACTTTCAGGACACACACATCGTTTTCATTTTTTTTTTACTTAACTAGATATACAGGGTGTTGAAAATGGAATTTGATTTTCGAATTTTTAAACACACAAAATTCAATTTTTGCACAAAATTTGACAAGCGTGCTAAAGTTATTTTTAAAATTCGAAATAAAATTCCATTTTCAACACCCTGTATCTCGGAAAGTATCAACTTTTGGATAATATAAATTTGGCCAAATTGGATTATTTTGACTTGAATCTCCAGTTACACTATATATGTCGCATTCGTTACGGACGACCCTGTATATTACTAATTTCAAGTAACTTTTTTCCACTGCAAACTTTCTTTTTTTCCTTATTTTATTTTTGTGTTTTTTTTTTTCTTCTAGAAATTTGTTTAACTTCTGTGTTTTTTCTTATTTGTTATCTGCTATTTCCGAGGAATCTTTTCTTTCTTTAGGGACTTTTTTTCTTTGGAAAATTTTTGTCCACTTTTATATTTTTCACTTAACAAATATGTAGTAATTTTTACCACTTGTTTTCATTTTTTTTTTGTTTTTTAAGGGAATTTATTGGCCTTTGGAGCATTGTAGAGCCATGTTACTTAATAATTTTATTTTCTCAAAATTTTTTTTTTCCTTTAGATATTAATATCTCCAATCTCTTTATATTATTTGTTCAAATTTTTCTCTAACTGGTGATTTGCGGATTTTTTCCTTTTAGAATTATTTTTTTTACCTTTTTGGAGGTAGTTTATTTACTGTTTTGACCTTTTTTTAGGTTTGACCACTCTTTTACTTTACTAGTATGTATAGGAAAAATAAGCACAGTGGAAGGTACAAGCAGAAAATGATTAAAAACGATAAAATGATAATAATAAATAGAATAAATGAAATTAAAAAAAATAATCAGGGTAGGCAATCGAGAAAAACAATTTATCATGAAGAAAGTGGATCAGATTCTCTACAAAATGCTTCAAAATTCATCAAAATCGGTTAATTCAGCAATTTGCCGTTTAAAAAAATTGCAAAATTGTTGAAAAATATAGGATTTTCTTCATATCTACGAAATTCGTAAATATGAAAAATCACAACAAATCATGAGGAAAGTGGATCAAATTCCCTAGAAAATGGCGCAAGATTCATCAAAATCGGTCCACCATTAAAAAGTTATATAATATGTAGTTTGAAAAAAAAATAGATATATTGAATTTTCTAGATCTGTGGACGAAAATTATAGGAATAAAAAATTACAGAAACTACCGAATGGAGGAAATCAGATTTCCTACAAAATGATGCAAAATTCATCAAAATTGGTAAATTCAGTAAAAGGTTATGCTATTTCAAAAAATACCAAAATTGCTGGAAAATATAGAATGTTCTGAATTGTGTCGAGATTCGTAGAGATAATAAATAGAAAAAAAAAATGAAGAAGGTAGATAAAATTCCCTACAAAATGGTTTAAAATTCATCAAAATCGGTACTAGGTAGTACTTATGTACGTGTAAACTGATAAGCAAGAATGATAAAAAAATAATTTTTATAAATCCCAAAAATAAAATCAGTGACATCGAGAAAACAACGACAACAATGGTTTCTGAAAAAAGGTCAAGCTTGAAAAAAAACAAGAAAAAAAAAATTAGATACTAAAGAAACTGAAAGAAACAAAAAAAATCATCAAAATAATATACAAGAAACAAGAAAATCATCATATTATTATTATAATAAACAGTCAAGAAGATTTGATAGTTTATACCAGAAAAAGCATACATTTTTATAAAATTGAAAAAAGAACACGAATCATGAAAGTAAGTTTTTTCCAACATTTCAAAAACATATAATATTTTTTTTCGCAGATTCTTGAAGATTTTGAAAATGACTTGAAAAAAGAATTTCATTCGATAAAAATATAAATTTTACGATCCAATTTACTAAACCTTATTTTTTTTCCAAAGATTTCCTTCTTTTTTTTTTAAAAAAATATTTTTTTTAGAAGCCCTTTCATAACGTTTAATGGGTTTTGGTGGTTTTGATTTAATTTATTTCAATTTGCAAATTTAATGATAAAGTTATATTTTTTTCACATTTCTCTTTTGTATACCTAACAGTTTTTCCCTCATTTTCAAAAGCTCTTTTTTAGCGTTTTTTGGGTTTTGGTGAATTTTTACAGTTTTATTTTGTTTGATTTCACTTTGCAGATCTTATGATTTAATTAAGTATTTTTTGTTCATCAATTATTTTCCCCTTTCCATATTTTAAGAAGCTTTTTCTACAGTTTTTTGGGTTTTGGTGACTTTAAATTAGGATGTACAATATGTATAATGCTCTATGTACTGTGTATGATCATCTTTGTCATAATTTATCTGTTTATTTTTTTTTAAATCATTGTTGTATCTCTTAGTGTTTAAACTTTAGCCCTGATTCAGCGTATATTGTATATTTAAATTATACTGTAATGGTATTGTTACTTTTTATAGCAACTTTTGCTAAATAAAGACCATTATTATTATTACTTTTACAGTTCTATTTTAATTAATTTTATCTTGCAAATCTCATGATTTAGGTTGTTTTTTTTTTCTTTTATATACCTAATAGTTTTTTCCTCCTTTTTGGAAACATTTTTTTACAGTTGTTCTGGTTCTGGTGACTTTTAAAGTTCTATTTTGATTGATTTTAACTTGCGAATCTTATGATTAAATTACTTTTTTTCCCAATCATTTTCTCCTTTTGTATACTTAACTCCTTTTGGGAAGCTCTTTTTTACGTTTATCGTCAAATTTCAAAAACATTGTTATACAGGGTGTTTCATAATATAGGCGCAGGACTTCAGATTCAAATGGGCGTCTCAAAACCGTACTTTTTCCAGTAGCGTAGAAGTTGGGGAGAAAAACACCAACTAACCCTTGAAAACTTCAAAAAAAATATATATTCCGCACAAAACATAATTATATTCAAGAGTAAAAAATTCTTATCAAAGTAGACCACTTTTTCTTGAAAAATTTCGACAAAGATATAATTGCTAGGCCATACATCATCACTAGTGGTCTTACGGACCATTTTCCTATAGTGCTGAGCCTTCAGTTTCAGAACAAAACTAATGTCTTGAAAAACTCTAAAACTTTTACTAAGAAAAAAATTAACTATCAGGAAATATCAAAATCTCTCAGCAGCTTTGACTGGAGTTGTGTGTTGAAATGTGATGATCCAAACAGTAGCTTGAGTACTTTCATGAATGATTTGACAACCATAATTGAGAGTGCTACTACCAATGTAGAGTACAGAGTGAATCGCAAAAAAAAGGAATGGATTACCTTTGGAATTATTAATTCGATCAAAAGTCGCGATAAACTAAGAAAAGAGGTACTCAGAGATCCTCTAAACGTTCAATTACAGGAACGTTTCAAACAATATAGGAATCTACTCACAAAGATAGTCAAATGCGCAAAATTTTCATTTTATAAAAACAAACTCGACAAAAATCTGGGTAACGTGAAAAAGTTATGGGAAACTGTCAGAGAGGCGACAAATGAAATTTCTAATAAGGGTTTGGACATAAATTCTATCATCCATAATGATACAGAAATATCTGATAGGGAAGAAATATCTAAGAAGTTTCTTGACTACTATGGTAATATTAGCAAGAGTATTGGTGGCCAAATAAACAAGAATAATTATATCTTTGAAAAGCCCATCAAATGTGCTCCGTTTAGTTTCTCAGAGGTAACTATGGGTGAGCTAATCCTGCAAATAAACTCTCTTAAAAACAAAGCCTCAAGTACAAATGATGGTATTTCAGCTACTATCCTTAAAGACAACCATCTCATTCTAATGGAGCCCTTATTACACATTGTAAACCTTGTACTTAGAACAGGAGTCTACCCTTCCATTCTCAAAAATGCAGTGATAACGCCTGTATTCAAAGCTGGTGATAGACAGAGGGTTGAAAACTACCGTCCAATTGCTATAACTAGCACAATAAATAAATTAATAGAAAAATGTATTAAACTGAAAATAGAAAAACACCTGGAAAATAATAAACTATTATCAGATAACCAATTTGGTTTTCGAAGCAAAATGTGTACAGATGATGCTATTCAAAAATTAACAGAAAAAATAATATACAACTTTGATGAAGGTTACAAAACCATGGGTATTTTTATTGACCTGGCAAGGGCTTTCGATACGGTGGCACATCATATTCTACTGCAAAAATTAAGTGATATGGGTATCAGAGGAACTGAATTGGCACTCTTCCACTCTTATCTATGTGATCGTACACAACAGGTGAAAATAAATAATTATATTGGTGAAAAAGGAAACGTGGATTGTGGAGTGCCGCAGGGTACGGTCCTTGGACCTTTACTATTCTCAATCTATATCAACAACCTCACAACAATTTTACCATCTGCAAACAGCTCTGTTATTTGTTATGCTGACGATTCAGTGATTCTAGTAAAAGCCAAATCATGGACAGAGGTACGCATACTAGCAGAAAAATACATTACATTAGTTAAGTTGTGGTTGGATCAAAATCTTCTGGCTCTCAATAGCACTAAAACTCATTTTATGAATTTTTCAATGTATAATCTAAATCATGATGAACCCTCAGATCTAATAATACATGATTATACCTGCTTTACCAAGCAAATGGAGGATTGTGACTGTAATACTAAAATAGCATCTGTCGATAGTATAAAATATCTTGGAGTCTATATAGATAAGAATCTAAAATACAAAGTGCATGTTGAATATACATAAGTAAGAAAATTAGAAAGACAATTTATAAATTTTATCAACTTCGAGAATTTATGTCCCTTGAATTATTGAAAATGTTGTATAAAGCTCTAGTAGAATGTAACTTAAATTATGGTATAAGAATCTGGGGAAGTGCTTGCAGCACAACTTTGTCGAACTTAGTGATAACTCAAAAGTACATACTAAAGATAATATATAAAAAAGCAAAGAGATATCCTTCAGTCAACCTGTTTAATGAAAGTGGTACTCTTTCAATAAGAGAGCTCTATCTGAAAAACGTTCTCAACTATATGAAAAAAAAGGACACTTACAAAATTTTACCTGTTCGTCCTAATATCACACGATCAGTGGCGCAAGAACACTTATCCTTAAACAGGGTGAATTTTTCAGCGTGTCAACGACATATCTGTTTTGTTGGACCAAGAATCTACAACCTTTTGCCAGTTTGTTATAAGAATTTGTATACTTATAAGAATTTCAACGTTGGGATAGTTGAATGGATCAAAAATAGTAACGAACAAATTTTGCTGAGGCTACCTTTACTGAATACATAGTTAATTTAATTATAATAATAGTTCTTCATTGTGAAGTATACTATAGGTATGTTAATATAGGTTAGTTATAGCGTTGTTTAAATAGATAGTATTTCCAATGACTAAGTCCCGACAAGTCACTTGTGACTTAGGGTACTGGGTTATATAGATATTTTTGTAAAACTATTCATTTTTTCTTGGAAATATATTTGATTTGATTTGATTTGATTTAGTTTTCTGAACGATAAACGGTTCCGGAAATATTCGCAAAAAACGTTTTTCTTTTCAATTTCAACACCCTGTATTTCGAAAATGGTGCAGTTGATTACTCGCAAAAGTAAACTTCTCCATACTAAGAGGATATGATGAGGGACTGAAGACCTTCAAAACGAGCTATCAGTCAGGCCTTTTGACGAGGATTTCTTTCACTAATTTTTTTTTTTTTTTTTTTTTTTTTTTACTTCTTTGGAGTAATAGTATACCTCGTTTTGAAGGTATTCAGTCTCTCATCATATCCCCTTAGTATACAGGGTGTCTCACGGTGACCGTCCATTAGAATATCCTCGGGAAATAAAACGATTGGAATTCTGAAAATTTGTGTGGTGTGGTTTGCAAGGATGCTCTCTTCAAATGAAATAATAGCTACGTTGAGCGACTTCCGGTTATACCGGAAGTAGGTGCCAACTCGCTTGTTTCAAATGGAACACCCTATATATTATTACATTTTTTGATTCTACGTAAAATTCTAGGCAGATTTCATGTACCATGTCCTATACCTAAGTATGAGCGTTTTTGAAATATTTTAGTTTTTATGTCAAAACTGACGTTTGAAGGCTCCTATTTAAATGTGAATTTCACCCATAAGAAAGCCTTCATTATTTAATTTGTATTGGATTACTTGTTAAAAAGGACCTACTTTAATAAGGGTGAGTTTACCTAATATGGTTCATTCGAAAAATTCAAACAAAAAAAATAAAAAAAAAAGAATTTTTGGAGAGGACAATCTTGTACAAACTCACCGTTATTTTTAATGCACAATAAGATAAAATTATAAAAATTAGGGGTTTCCATTTGAAAAAATTGATTTTTGGCCGTTTTCTGAATTTAATTTTTGATCTTATTTTTGGCCCACCCTGTAATAATAGTTTTCATATTGCTGTGAAAAATCTATCAAAGTAGGTCCTTTTCAACAAGAAATCCAATACAAATTAAATAATGAAAGCTTTCTTATAGGTGAAATTCACATTAAAATAGGAGCCTTCAAACGTCATTTTTGACATGAAAACTAAAATATTTCAAAAATGCTCATACTTAGGTATAGGACATGATACATGAAATCTGCCTAGAATTTTACGTAGAATCCAAAAATGTAATAATATATAGGGTGTTCCATTTAAAATGAGCGAGTTGACACCTACTTCCGGTATAACCGGAAGTCGTGCAACGTTGCTTTTATTTCATTTGAGAAGAACATCTATGAATATCCCACCATACGAATTTTCAGAATCTCAATTGCTTTATTTCCCGAAATATTTTAATGGACGGTCACCGTGAGACACCCTGTAGAGAAATTAACTCTTGAGGGGATTTATTTATTGAATAAAATAAAATAAAAAAATTAAATTCTGTCAAGCTGTTATATCAACAGGAATGACAACAGAGGCTTAAAACTCGGCAGTTGTAGTCAGGGTCGAAGGGCACAATCCAATATGTCTTTGTTGTAAGCAAAAACAAAGCAACTTTCCAGCAGCAATAAATCATCTTTGTCTTTCCCATAACATGACCAGGTATTTGCTGCGGGTGCTTAACCCCGGAAGCACAAGATTGCGACACAAGAAGACCGATGGGAGATGCCGCATGTAATCGCGCATAATGGGATAGCTCACGACAACTTTGTTACATGATGTGCCCTTCAGCTCTGTTCAAACTATGGTTTTTGTTTTACTGCCAATTAACCCGCACCCATAAACGCATCCCGAATAGTGCTTCTGGTTCATTCACGCAAAGTTTTATGGTGTAGATTTTATGGTTTTTCGCCGCTTTACTGTGGTTATCTTCAATTTTCCTAGAATCTGGGGAGTGTTAACTAGTTGACATTCCAAAGATGGTTTTGAGATGGGCTGTTTTATTTTGTAATTGAAAATATTTGTGTGATAAAAACACACATTTTATATTCACAATTTATTTACCCTCACTACGTCACTACTTAACAACTGCATGTGTTTATTATTAAAAAGGACAAGAATTTTCAAAAATATGAATAGAAACTTCAGTAAAATCACCAAAGCACGCGCAAACGAACGAACAAAACCACTGAGCAAAAGTTCGTCAAGCAATCTTTCACCATCTGTCAAACAAGCCAAACGTCAGATAATCCAACAAAACAACGATTTTCTTCAATAAAAAATGTTTGTTCACTTTCTAGCTCTCTTTTAATTAAAATTATTGTATTGTCATCGGTTCTTGACAAGTGTGCAAAGTTTCGAATCAATCTGGACATTTGAAATGGGTGAAAATCGAGTTCCAAGATTCCGTTACAAACTCACATACAAGTGCTAGTTTAAAAAAAAATTATAGCTATTATTTCCGGAAGAGTACGAGGAAATAGTATAGCTATTTTTGACTACGACTAATTTATTTATTCTGGATTTTCAAAACTTAGATGGGTGAGGCAGGGGGAGGTTACAGTGACCTAAGTTGCCTTCGATTGGCACAAGGAAATGGCGTCCTTGAATTTGTATAATTGTGGATTTGTGAATATACTCAAAGATCAGCAGGAGTAAATGTCTTAGATGGGTAACGCAGGGGGAGGTCACTTTCTGAACTAATTTGCCTTCGTTTCACACCAACAAAATGGCGTCCTTGAATTTGTATAATTGTGGATTTGTGAATATACTCAAAGAACAGCAGAAATAAAT
This sequence comes from Orchestes rusci, assembly GCA_958502075.1. NCBI lineage: Eukaryota > Metazoa > Arthropoda > Insecta > Coleoptera > Curculionidae > Orchestes > Orchestes rusci. Next base: position 4,148,042 of record OY293304.1, on the reverse strand, counting down.
ACGAATAAAATAAAATCAGCAAAAACGAACAAAACAACTGAGCAAAAGCAGCAAAACAAAGAGAACAAGCTGGAGTGATGTCCATGAAATCTACAGTATCTCAAAAACAATCCGAACGAAAATGAAAATCAGCAAAATATTTAGACCCAATACAGAAAACTTACATAAAAGTGCTAATATAAAAAGGTTATAGCTATTTCGGACTACGACTAATTTATTTATTCTGGATTTTCAAATCTTAGATGGGTAAGGCAAGGGGAGGTCACTTCGTGACCTAATTTGCCTTCGCTCGACACCAAAAAAATGTCCTTGAATTTGTATAATAATTCCGAATTTGTTAATATACTCAAAGATCAGCAGAAGTAAATGGGAATAGAATAAAATCAGCAAAAACGAATGACACTGAGCAAAAGCAGCAAAACAAATAAAACAGGAGTGGTGTCCATGAAATCTACAGTATCTTAAAAACAAGCAGAACGGAAATGAAAATCAGCAAAATAAGAGGATATAGTAGCTATTATCGTTGTCTGAGTATCAAAAAATGGGTAAAAATCGAGTTCCAAGATTCAGATTCCGTTACAAACTTACAGACAAGTGCTAGTGAAAAAAAAATTATAGCTTTTATATCCGGAAGAGTACGAGGAAATAGTATAGCTATTTTTGACTACTACTAATTTATTTATTCGGGATTTTCAAATCTTAGATGAGTAACGCAGGGGAGGTCACTTTGTGAACTAATTTGCCTTCGTTTGACACCAACAAAATGGCGTCCTTGAATTTGTATAATTGTGGATTTGTGAATATACTCAAAGATCAGCAGAAGTAAATGCGAATAAAATAAAATCAGCAAAAACAAACAAAACCACTGAGCAAAAGCAGCAAAACAAAGAAAACAAGCTGGGAGTGATGTCCATGAAATCTGCAGTATCTCAAAAACAATCCGAACGAAAATGAAAATCAGCAAAATATTTAGGCCCAATACAGACGGACGGTTCAAGAACAAGAATTACCGTCCCGTCCGACAACCAATCTTTCACCACCCCTCAAACAAGTCAAACGTCAGATAATTCAACAAAACAACAATTTTCTTCAATTAAAATTATTATTTACTTCTAGCTTTTTCTCGATTGAAATTATTGTATTCTTATCGGTTCTTGATAAGAGTGCAAAGTTTCGAATCAATCTGGACATTTAAAGTGGGTAAAAATCGAGTTCCAATATTCCGTTACAAACTTACATAAAAGTGCTAATATAAAAAAAATTATAGCTATTATTTCCGGAAGAGTACGAGGAAATAGTATAGCTATTTTTGACTACGACTAATTTATTTATTCGGGATTTTCAAATCTTAGATGGGTGAGGCAGGAGGAGGTCACAGTGACCTAAGTTGCCTTCGATTGGCACAAGGAAATGGCGTCCTTGAATTTGTATAATTGTGGATTTGTAAATATAAATCAAAGATCAGCAGAAATAAATGCGAATAGAATAAAATCAGCAAGAACGAACAAAACCATGGCACAGAGCAAACATAACAAAGAAGACAAGCAGAACAGAAATGAAAATCAGCAAAATATCTAGAACCAATACAGACGGACGGCTCAAGAATTACCGTCCCGTCAGCCGTCCGTCAACCAATCTTTCACCACCTGTCAAACGAGCCAAACGTCAGATAATTCAACAAAACAACAATTTTCTTAAATTAAAAATTATTCTTTACTTTCTAGCTCTTCTTAAATTAAAATTATTGTATTGTCACCGATCCTTGATATGTCTGCAAAAATTCGAATCAATCTGGACATTTGAAGTGGGTAAAAATCGAGTTCCAAGATTCCGTTGCAAACTTACATACAAGTGGTAGTATAAAAAAAATGATAGCTATTATTTCCGGAACAGTACGAGGAAAAAGTATAGCTATTTTTGACTACGACTAATTTATTTATTCGGGATTTTCAAATCTTAGATGGGTGAGGCAGGAGGAGGTCACAGTGACCTAAGTTGCCTTCGATTGGCACAAGGAAATGGCGTCCTTGAATTTGTATAATTGTGGATTTGTAAATATAAATCAAAGATCAGCAGAAATAAATGCGAATAGAATAAAATCAGCAAAAACGAACAAAACCATGGCACTGAGCAAAAGCAGCTAAACAAAGAAAACAAGCCCAAGATTCCGTTGCAAACTTACAAACTTACTTACAAGTGGTAGTATAAAAAAATGCTAGCTATTATTTCCGGAAGAGTACGAGGAAAAAGTATAGCTATTTTTGACTACGACTAATTTATTTATTCGGGATTTTCAAATCTTAGATGGGTGAGGCAGGGGGAGGTCACTTTGTGACCTGATTTGCCTTTGTTTGACACCCAAAAAATGGCGCCCTTGAATTTGTATAATTATGGATTTGTAAATATAAATCAAAGATCAGCAGAAATAAATGCGAATAGAATAAAATCAGCAAAAACGAACAAAACCATGGCACAGAACAAACATTACAAAGAAGACAAGCAGAACAGAAAGGAAAATCAGCAAAATATCTAGAACCAATTCAGACGGACGGCTCAAGAATTACCGTCCCGTCGGCCGTCCGTCAACCAATCTTTCACCACCTGTCAAACGAGCCAAACGTCAGATAATTCAACAAAACAACAATTTTTTTAAATTAAAAATTATTCTCTACTTTCTAGCTCTTCTTTATTTAAAATTATTGTATTGTCACCGATCCTTGATATGTCTGCAAAGTTTCGAATCAATCTGTCTATCAATCAATCTATTATTTCCGTAAGAGTACAAGGAAATAGTATAGCTATTTTTGACTAAGACTAATTTATTTATTCGGGATTTTCAAATCTTAGGTGGGTAAGGGAGCGGGAGGTCACTTTGTGACCTAATTTGCCTTCGTTTGACACCAACAAAATGGCGTCCTTGAATTTGTATAATTGTGGATTTGTAAATATAAATCAAAGATCAGCAGAAGTAAATGCAAATAGAATAAAATCAGCAAAAATGAACAAAGCCATGACACTGAGCAAAAAAAATAAAACAAGCTAGGAGTGATGTCCATGAAATCTACAGTATCTCAAAAACAAGCGATATGATGGATCTTTGAAGTCATCAAAATATTTGTAATAAAGTACGTTTTTCTCGCTGACTGAATGATGGCTTAATCGACCAAAGTGTCACGACGGGTGATATTGATGCTCTAGACCATATTTCATAACGACCAGCAGGTAACGATACCTCATACTGGCATTATTACCCCAACTAAATTAATCGCCATAAAAACCCCATTCCACCGTAACTTCCTCCATAAACTCCTCCATGTACAAACGGCAAAATTTATTTCAAACATCGTGTAAATAATTCACATATTTTACGTTACAAATGACCTTGCAATCCGAACATATTCCCTTCTAATAAAACGAGTAAAATGTACAAGAAAACGGGCTGGTTGCTACGCCTCGTATAATATATCTTTTGAGAAATTTTCTTTTTCACACTTTTCGGTGTTTTGCATTGAGGTTGACACATTTTACGGTGACACTTTGGATGCTAGACTAAATACATGCATTCCATGATGATGGCGACAATAAAACGTGCACATAATGGGCCTATGACAAATGTCCAGCATATTCTGCGATGTGGGAGAATTTTAAGTGGCTGTTTCGAGTCATTGACAAAATGAACATCATTATCGAGAATTTATTTCCAATCGTTAATTGTGAGCTATTTATAAACTACCAGCATAAACTTGTTTTACTTTATGTGGCAAAACTTCGCCACTTTTGAAAAACCTCCAATAAAAACGTTGCATATTGGATGGACTCTTCAAGAATTAGCCAATATTTCACCAACTGTCAAACAAGCCACATGTCAGATAATTCAACAAAACAACAATTTTCTTTAATTAAATAATATTGTATACTTTTTAGCTATTTTTCAATTGAAATTGTTGTATTGTCATCGGTTCCTGACAAGTGCATACAAGTGCTAATATAAAAAATTGTAAAAAAAATAGTTCAATAGAAGTTTACTCCACGAGTAAATGATGGTTAGCTATTATTTCCGGAAGAGTAACATTCCCAAAAAATAGTAGCTGTTATTGACAACGACTAATTTATTTATTCGGGATTTTCAAATCTTAGGTGGGTAAGGCAGGGGGAGCCACTTTGTGACCTAATTTGCCTTAGGCAGTGATCAATAAACAAAAGTGAAATTTAAAATATTTATTCCTATAAAAACAGACAACTAATTTGATACTGACGCCATTTTTTTTAGTGGCAAAGAATCAAGGTTTACATATTTCAGACAAGTTTTGACACCTTTAAAACGAATAAAAAACCCCCGAGAAAAAAAACCAAAAGTTAAACAGAAAAGAACTAAATACTAAAAACATGAAAGAACTAAAATTAATGCGTGAAAATATGTCACGGACAACCAACAAGTAATAATTCCCACAAAGAGATCCAAGTAAAACACCCTCCTTTTAAGAAATCTAAATTAATCTTATGTTGATCAAGTTCTGGCCAAAGCTTTTATAAATTGTTTGAAGTAAAGTCGGCGACGAAACCGGATGGAAAATATTGTTTTGAAAACACTAAACAGCGCATTAACGGTCGATGACGTCGCCATACCGAGAAAGAATCGCCCCGACGCATCTCTCGTCTCCCTGTCGTTATGGAATGCATTTGCCACTTCTGCGGCAGGAATTAAGAGGAAATACGCGTGAGCTACAGGAAATTGCTGTTTAAAGATTATCGTACACGACAGGAATGCAATGGTTCTACCTTAAGTCAGTCCATTATGGAACAGAGTGACGTCATGGGTAAAGTGAGGTTATGAAGCTTGCTAGAGCTCTGCGTTCTACCGATGCGTTTTGAAAACGTCTATAGCTGGAGACAGATTGTTCAGAGTGATTCCAGAGGAGGTCCAGGGTCAGCTAACCCATGGGTTATCTCTCAATCGATAAACAACCCCTTGGACATTTATTAGAACATTGAGTACAGGAAAAAATCTGTAAATTTCCTAGCATATTGTCCATTCTGTTCCCTGGATAACGTCCAGATCCAGAAAATATTATTTCAGACTTATCTCGTAAAACTGTCCACTATTCACTCACTAATTTTAATTTTTTTTAAAAAATTAGTTGTTGAAATATATGAGATTGGATAACTTGGTATAGTTTCAGAACAAACTAGCCACATACCCTTTGTCTAAATTTAAAAATTCATATCTCCCAAACTTGTTGAGATAGCTGAATGATATTTTCACTAGATTATCCCTAAAACTATCCACTATTTACTTACTAATTTTCATTTTTATCAAAAAATTACTTGTTGAGATATTTGAGATTGAATAACTTGTTGTACTGTCAGAACAAACAAGACACATACCCTTTAGCTAAATTCAAAAATTCATATCTCCCAAACTAGTTGAGATAGCTGAGTGATTTTTGCACTAGATTATCTCTAAAACTATCCACTATTCACTCACCAATTTTCATTTTTATCAAAAAATTATTTGTCGAGACATTTGAGATTGAATAACTTGGTGTGCGGTCAAAACAAACTAGACACATACCCTTTAACTTAATTTAAAAATTCATATCTCCCAAACTAGTTGAGATAGCTGAGTGATTTTTGCACTAGATTATCTCTAAAACTATCTACTATTCACTCACCAATTTTCATTTTTATCAAAAAATTATTTGTCGAGACATTTGAGATTGAATAACTTGGTGTGCGGCCAGAACAAACTAGCCACATACCCTTTAACTAAATTTGAAAATTCATATCTCCCAAACTAGTTAAGATAGCTGAATGATTTTTGCACTAGATTATCTCTAAAACTATCCACTATTCACTCACCAATTTCCATTTTTATCAAAAAATTATTTGTCGAGACATTTGAGATTAAATAAATTGGTGTGCGGTCAGAACAAACTAGCCACATACCCTTTAACTAAATTTAAAAAATCATATCTCTCAAACTAGTTAAGATAGTTGAATGATTTTTGCACTAGATTATCTCTAAAACTATCCACTATTCACTCACCAATTTCCATTTTTATCAAAAAATTATTTGTCGAGACATTTGAGATTAAATAAATTGGTGTGCGGTCAGAACAAACTAGCCACATACCCTTTAACTAAATTTAAAAAATCATATCTACAAACTAGTTAAGATAGTTGAATGATTTTTGCACTAGATTATCTCTAAAACTATCCACTATTCACTCACCAATTTCCATTTTTATCAAAAAATTATTTGTCGAGACATTTGAGATTAAATAAATTGGTGTGCGGTCAGAACAAACTAGCCACATACCCTTTAACTAAATTTAAAAAATCATATCTCTCAAACTAGTTGAGATAGCTGAATGATTTTTGCACTAGATTATCTCTAAAACTATCCACTATTCACTCACCAATTTTCATTTTTATCAAAAAATTATTTGTCGAGACATTTGAGATTGAATAACTTGGTGTGCGGTCAAAACAAACTAGACACATACCCTTTAACTTAATTTAAAAATTCATATCTCCCAAACTAGTTGAGATAGCTGAGTGATTTTTGCACTAGATTATCTCTAAAACTATCTACTATTCACTCACCAATTTTCATTTTTATCAAAAAATTATTTGTCGAGACATTTGAGATTGAATAACTTGGTGTGCGGCCAGAACAAACTAGCCACATACCCTTTAACTAAATTTGAAAATTCATATCTCCCAAACTAGTTAAGATAGCTGAATGATTTTTGCACTAGATTATCTCTAAAACTATCCACTATTCACTCACCAATTTCCATTTTTATCAAAAAATTATTTGTCGAGACATTTGAGATTAAATAAATTGGTGTGCGGTCAGAACAAACTAGCCACATACCCTTTAACTAAATTTAAAAAATCATATCTCTCAAACTAGTTAAGATAGTTGAATGATTTTTGCACTAGATTATCTCTAAAACTATCCACTATTCACTCACCAATTTCCATTTTTATCAAAAAATTATTTGTCGAGACATTTGAGATTAAATAAATTGGTGTGCGGTCAGAACAAACTAGCCACATACCCTTTAACTAAATTTAAAAAATCATATCTACAAACTAGTTAAGATAGTTGAATGATTTTTGCACTAGATTATCTCTAAAACTATCCACTATTCACTCACCAATTTCCATTTTTATCAAAAAATTATTTGTCGAGACATTTGAGATTAAATAAATTGGTGTGCGGTCAGAACAAACTAGCCACATACCCTTTAACTAAATTTAAAAAATCATATCTCTCAAACTAGTTGAGATAGCTGAATGATTTTTGCACTAGATTATCTCTAAAACTATCCACTATTCACTCACCAATTTCCATTTTTATCAAAAAATTATTTGTCGAGACATTTGAGATTGAATAACTTGGTGTGCGGTCAGAACAAACTAGCCACATACCCTTTAACTAAATTTAAAAAATCATATCTCCCAAACTAGTTAAGATAGTTGAATGATTTTTGCACTAGATTATCTCTAAAACTATCCACTATTCACTCACCAATTTCCATTTTTATCAAAAAATTATTTGTCGAGACATTTGAGATTAAATAAATTGGTGTGCGGTCAGAACAAACTAGCCACATACCCTTTAACTAAATTTAAAAAATCATATCTCTCAAACTAGTTAAGATAGTTGAATGATTTTTGCACTAGATTATCTCTAAAACTATCCACTATTCACTCACCAATTTCCATTTTTATCAAAAAATTATTTGTCGAGACATTTGAGATTAAATAAATTGGTGTGCGGTCAGAACAAACTAGCCACATACCCTTTAACTAAATTTAAAAAATCATATCTCTCAAACTAGTTAAGATAGTTGAATGATTTTTGCACTAGATTATCTCTAAAACTATCCACTATTCACTCACCAATTTCCATTTTTATCAAAAAATTATTTGTCGAGACATTTGAGATTAAATAAATTGGTGTGCGGTCAGAACAAACTAGCCACATACCCTTTAACTAAATTTAAAAAATCATATCTCTCAAACTAGTTAAGATAGTTGAATGATTTTTGCACTAGATTATCTCTAAAACTATCCACTATTCACTCACCAATTTCCATTTTTATCAAAAAATTATTTGTCGAGACATTTGAGATTGAATAACTTGGTGTGCGGTCAGAACAAACTAGCCACATACCCTTTAACTAAATTTAAAAAATCATATCTCCCAAACTAGTTAAGATAGTTGAATGATTTTTGCACTAGATTATCTCTAAAACTATCCACTATTCACTCACCAATTTCCATTTTTATCAAAAAATTATTTGTCGAGACATTTGAGATTGAATAACTTGGTGTGCGGTCAGAACAAATTAGCCACATACCCTTTAGCTAAATTTAAAAATTCATATCTCCCGAACTAGTTGAGATAGCTGAGTGATATTTGCACTAGATTATCTCTAAAACTATCCAATATTCACTTACCAATTGTCATTCTTATCAAAAAATTAGTTGTTGGAATATTTGAGATTGAATAACTTGTTGTACTGTCAGAACAAACTAGCCACATACCCTTTAACTAAATTTAAAAATTCATATCTCCCAAACTAGTTGAGATAGCTGAGTGATTTTTGCACTAGATTATCTCTAAAACTATCCACTATTCACTCACCAATTTTCATTTTTATCAAAAAATTATTTGTCGAGACATTTGAGATTAAATAAATTGGTGTGCGGTCAGAACAAACTAGCCACATACCCTTTAAAACAAAACAAAACAAACTTGAACAATGTTACTAATATCTGATCTGTTATTTGTCACTGTGAATAGTGTCAATCGACTAAAATAATGTAGAGCGGTTTACACGGTCATAGGCAATAGCAAAGATGATGACGTCACTGGTAGTAGTTAGGCTACACCCTTTTTTCGGGTATTTTGTCAAGTTTCATTTTTGTTAATTTAGTATATTTTTGGGAAAATTGGTTAAATGAGATCGTGTACGATCACCAATAACGCATGTGAATACTCAAGAATCGCAAACATACTTGTAATTACACAGTCTGGCGTCTGGGTTTCCTATCAGCACAAATCCTATCAAAGCCACAAAGTAGCGAATTGATGAGTGAGATCCGAAACGTTGTCTGCAATAATCCTTATAAATTGTCGGCGACAACTTTAAAGAGCTTCCACAGGAAATAGGTTTACAGTACAAATCAGAATTTTTGCTAAAATTGATATTTCTGTCTTGACTCATCTCACCTGTCCGGAGGAATGTGCAAATTTTGAAATGGGGACCATTTCGAAATTTTCACGCTTTTGATAAATTTCGGAATTTGTTACGGGACGACAGACGGAGCATTTTTGATGTGTACGTTTTGTGCTGGTTGAGTATGTAGGTTGGCGTTTGAGGAATGAGGAATGTTGTTTTGTTATGGATGAGCTGGCAATAGTTTTTGAGCAGCGAAATATTTATTCATGAAATCGCAATGGTTTATCATAAAATATAATACTTAAAGTAGATTTCCTCAGATTATTGATTTCCTCTACTAAACAAAACATTTTCAACAGGAAATGATTTACAAGTCAAAATGTAACTTGAACTAGTTTTTGTGTTTAAAATTCCCTGACAAAAAGCTCTGTAACTTTGTTAAAAATGATGATAGAGGATCGATTCAAACGTAAAAAAATGTCAAATTTATTCAGCTTCATAAAACTATTTGAAATATTTTTATCATTTATTAAGTAATGATTTACAAGCCAAAATATAAAACTTTATCTTTTTTGAATTAAATTAAATCTCAATGACAAAAAGCTCTGTAACTTTCTTAAAAATGATGATGAAGAATCAATTCAAAAACTATTCAAAATATTTTGAGTATTTCAAACACACGCTAAACTTTATTCTAATCATGCGCTACCAGTAAGAGTGTTTTCTCTATATCTACTTATTTAGTCAACATAATTCGATAAAGGTTGATATAATCATGCGCAGTAGTGACATTTTCACTTCAAATCAACTATTTAGTTAATATTACACATTAAAAATATAGTTATGACCATGCGCTGAAGTCAAATTGTCGTTTGATACACTAATTCAGTCCACATAACACGTTAAAAGTACGGGGTCATCATTACAATTACACGTTAAATAAAATTACTAATTATTATGATCATGCGTTGTAGGAAAATAGCACAAATTAGTCATCATTACATATTAAAAGCAATAATGATCATGCGTTAAAATAAGTTTCTCATTTTAATTTGAAATATCTATTTCGTCATCATTACATATCACACGCTATCCTGATCATGCGCTATACTGGAATTGTCATACTAGTTCATCTAATTAGTCATTAAATTCAACCATTTCGTCATCATTACATATTACACGTTTTTCTAATCATGCGCTATAGTGAGACTATCATTTAAAGCTATTGTGATCATGCGTTGTAGGGAAATTGACATTTTAGTTCACATAATTAGGTATCATGCGTGAGATTTTCATTTTAATTTAAATAATTTGTCATCATTACATATTACCTACACGTTATTCTGATCATGCATGCGTTGTAGGGAAATTGACATTTTAGTTCACCTCTTCAGTCATCTTTACATGTTAAAAGCCATTATGATCATGCGTTGAAGTGAGATTTTCATTTTAATTTAACTATTTCGTCATCATTACATATCACACGCTATCCTGATCATGCGCTATAGTGGAATTGTCATTTTAATTCACATAATTAGTTATCATGCGTGAAATGAGATTTTCACTTATAATCTCCCTGGAGCTCGAATTATTTCCGGAAAAGAACGAATTTCCGGATTTTTAATTCGAGCTCGCGGGAGATTCGGCAAGAAAATTCCATGCCAAAACTGATCATTGGAAAAATTATAACCCAGGACTCACCTCGCATTTAGTGGAAGAAACCAACGGCTCCTTACTCTACTCGCCATTGAGGAAGAAAGAAGGGAATCAGGATTTTATAAAACATTTGGAAGTTATAACCAATCTTGTCCATAATTGATAACATTGCAACTTTGTATTGGAAGTTGAAAATAAATCATTCATCAAAAATATTTGTCAGTGTTTTTAACAGCTGTCAACCACTCGCGGCTGGATGTAGCTCCCATGCACCAACCACAGTGTTGCCGTTTGCCTTATCTCTTGTCTGTGAAAGTTGTGTTGGATTGGGATTGTTAGGGAGAGGGGGGACGGCAACACTGTAATCATATGGGAGCTACATCCAGATGCAAAGCGCCAGGGAGATTTCAACTTATTAATCTTTCAGTCACGTGATTATGAGCAGGGTGATTTCCGATAAAATTAGGTCGTTGCCATAGCAACATAATAAAATGCAAGCCTATGATTGATTAGAATTGACTGGTAGGAAATTTTCACTTATAATCTTCCTGGAGCTCGAATTATTTCCGGAAATTTTGTCGAGTTGCGAATTTTCCTGAAAAATTCGCAACGAGAACAAATTTACGGATTTTTAATTCGAGCTCGTGGGAGATTCGGCATGAAAATTTCATGCCAAAACTGATCATTGGAAAAATTATAACCCAGGACTCACCTCGCATTTAGTGGAAGAAACCAACGGCTTCTTACTCTACTCGCCATTGAGGAAGAAAGAAGGGAATCAGGATTTTATAAAACATTTGGAAGTTATAACCAATCTTGTCCATAATTGATAACATTGCAACTTTGTATTGGAAGTTGAAAATAAATCATTTATCAAAAATATTTGTCAGTGTTTTTAACAGCTGTCAAGCACTCGCGGCTGGATGTAGCTCCCATGCACCAACCACAGTGTTGCCGTTTGCCTTATCTCTGTCTGTGAAAGTTGGGTTGGGTTGGGATTGTTAGGGAGAGTGGGGACGGCAACACTGTAATCATATGGGAGCTACATCCAGATGCAAAGCCAGGGTGATCTCCGCTTATTAATCTTTCAGTCACGTGATTATGAGCAGGGTGATTTCCGATAAAATTAGGTCGTTGACATAGCAACATAATAAAATGCAAGCCTATGATTGGTTAGAATTGACTGGTAGGAAATTTTCATTTAAATTCAACCATTTCGTCATCATTACATATTACACGTTTTTCTGATCATGCGCTATAGTGAGACTATCATTTAAAGCTATTATGATCATGCGTTGTGGGGAAATTGACATTTTAGTTCACCTGTTCAGTCATCTTTACATGTTAAAGGCAATTATGATCATGCGTTGAAGTGAGATTTTACTTTTAATTTAACTATTTCGTCATCATTACATATCACACGCTATCCTGATCATGCGCTATAGTGGAATTGTCATTTTAATTCACATAATTAGTTATCATGCGTGAAGTGAGATTTTCATTTTAATTTGACTATTTCGTCACCATTACATATTACACGTTATTCTGATCATGCGCTATAGTGGGACTATCATTTCAAGCTATTATGATCATAGTGAGATTGATGAAGTGAGATTTTCATTTAAATTCAACCATTTCGTCATCATTACATACAACACGTTTTTCTGATCATGCGCTATAGTGGGACTATCATTTATGTTAAAAGCAATTATGATCATGCGTTAGTGAGATTTTCATTTTTAATTGGAATAACTATTTTGTCATCATCACATATTACACGTTATACTGATCATGCGCTATAGTGAGCTTGTCATTTCAATTCACTTATTTAGTCATCATTACACGTTACAAGTATTATGATGATGCGTTGTAGTGAATTTGCCATTTTAGGCCACTTATATTTAGTCATCATTACACGTTAAATAATTATCATTAACATGCGTTGTAGTGACATTTTAATTTGGTCCACCTATTTAGTCATTATCACACGTTGAATGTATTATGATCATACGTTGTAATGAGAGATTGTCATTTTAATTCCCTTACTTGGTATTTATTAGACGTGAGTGAGATAGTCCTTCTTTAATGAAAAATCACACGTCAAACTATGTTTTCGTCATGCGCTGTTGTAAGACATCAACTACCAAACGTTATTTTGATCATGCACGCTAGGTGTAATAAAGCAATTATGCGGAATACAGTTAAAAAACTTCAAAGTCCATCGATACCATCTAAACCAGATAAATAATTTGAATTTCAAACTTCTAGTTAACGTCAATTATCTGCCTCTGTTTAAACTGCATTGCATTGCATCACATTATCTCTACAGCCAATCTAAAAACATCATTAATCTCGACTAAATTGATTCAAGCTAGCCGCTATTTAGAAAGGTATGCCAAAATATGCCGGCAAACATTTTAATTATGCCAAATTGAAAATGATTCGCATTCCGACTGTTTAATTACTAATAATAACAACAACTGACTAACCTATATATATTTTATACTATTATGAGATTTTTTTTTCACCAAACAACAATCCCTATCTACATTGAACGCTTTTCGGAAAACTGTTCGCCAACTACCGCATGATTTTGTAGTTGCTTATACAGTGTGACCCAATTTAAACTGGAAACACCTTTGAAAAATTGTAGGTTATCGACCGATTTTAACCATTTTTTTTTTTGAAATGTCAATTTATAAAAGGTCTACTGTTTGACAGATTTTAAACTGTTTATTTCAATTTTCAAGGTTTATTGCACTGCGATTTTTTTATTAAATAAATCACCACGCCACTGGATTCAGAGTGCCTCCAAATGGCTGTGACCAAAATTTCAACAAAATATAATCATTAATAACAAAGCTACGACAACTTGAAATTCATAAATTCTCTAAGCTAACGGTCACAAAAGAATACCTTGCATCAACAGTTGCCATGAAAATTGAATTTGTTTTATTACCTGTAACAATAAACTACAAATTGAATACCAAGATGTTCAAAATAACATAGCATTTAATGAAATGAACGGACGGGTTCAATACTGTTTGATTTGAAAAATTTAAAAAAAAACAAACAAACAATTATTAAATATTTTTGCCGATAAATAGGTATTTTTACATTGACACTAAGTAGTGGCAACAAGTAACTCCATCTCCATGGCAACTGTTGATGCAGGATGTTCTTTTGTGACCGTTGACTTGGAAAATGTACGAATTTTAAGTTGTCGTAACTTTGTTATTAATGAATATATTTTTTCGAAATTTTGGTCACAGCTATTTGGAAGCACTCCAAATCTAATGGCGTATTCATTTATGTAATAAAAAAATCGCTTATAAAAATTTTCTATCACGAAAAAGTATCGTAATATGCCCTGAAAATTGAAATAAACATTTCAAAATTTGTCCCGTAGTATAGACCCTTCATAACTTGACATTTAAAAAAAATTAACGAAATCGGTAAATAGCCTGAAATTTTACAGAAATGTTTCCAATCTAAATGGGTTTGTTAAATTCAAAGTGATTGAAACCCAAACTCGTCGCCATTTTCCACAAAAGGCCAATTCCCCTTTGGCCAACAACGCTCAACGCTCATCTTATCTGGGAATTGATTTTACCATATTCCCATTATCTCACTGACCTCTCGCCACGATGTTCGCTCGTATATGGCCTCGCCCATAAATAATTATCCAGGTTCCGACCTGGGTTTGACCATTCTGTTGTTCTGCACCGACACACTGAACTGTTGACCCAATGGATGAGAACTGACTGACCCATTTGCGATGATTAATTCGGTGCTGAGTTAATGGAATTGTTAAACATCAAGGTTTTGTGGTATAGTGATTAAATTATGGTTTGATTTACTCATAACATACAAACTTGTTTTTTTTTTGAGCAAATTTTTTTTGGGAAGTGAATTCATGCCTATAACAGGTTCATTCAATCACTTCAAGTTATTAAAAACACAAAAATCAAAATCACAAAATCATGCACTGTTTCACTAATATATATTTTTTTAAGTTAAAATCGATTTTATCAGCAATAACCTTCCCGACCAATCTCTTTTTTACATTTAATTTTTTTTTTATATTTTTCAGTTTTTAGGGATTCTCTATTATTATTATTCTTTATTTTTATTTGCCTCACTTTTTATAAAACATTTTGCCGTATGTATATCTGGAACAAAGTGCACTTAGTTTTTTTTTTTAATTTGATGAACATTTAGAAAATACTTAATATCACGTATCACCCACTTAAACACTACAATATTTTTTTATGCCTTTTTTTTCTAATTTCTCTCCAATCTCAAATTGTGTGGTTCATATTATATTTTTGGATTTTTTAATCTTTGTTTTTTTTTATCCACATATTATATTTTTACTTTTTTTTTTATCCCTTGACTACGTTACAATTAATTTTTCTAATTTTTTGTTATATGATTTTAATAACTTTATTTTGTTTGAATTCTGATCTTCAATTCCTACTCTCAATTTATATACAGGATGTCCAGAAACTAGTTGTCATAAATGATAGGACATACAGGGGACGTCGAAATAAAGAAGATAGTTCATATACAGGGTGTCCCAGCAAGGGTGGCCACCGGCCATATCTCAGAAACTACTGGACCTAAAAGTTCAGGAAAAAAAAAAATTATCACTAAAGTGGCCACGAGAAAATGCTGGGAAATATTTATAACTTCGAAATTTTTCCGCTAGGGGGCGCAATCAAAGCTTAAATATTAAAATTCGAAATTTCTCCGGAAATTCTCAGATTGAGGTATATCTTTATCAACATGGTTAGAAAACCTAGACAATTTCACGTCTTTTTGGTACAGGGCTCATTGGCGTACCGATCTTCGTGTGAGTAGGGGAAGGTAGTGAAAGTGTAATTGTTCAAGTGGCTGTAACTTATAAACGACTTGTCCGATTTTGTTGCGTATAGGCTTGTTTGGAAGATAAATGTGAGTACTTTCGTATATCGTATCCAGTGATGCGTGATTGTCTCCAGAAAAGTTGCTAGAAGGCGTAATTTGAATTAAAAACTGTTATTTTCGTTTCACCGCAAAAATTTAAATGGTACGGTATAATTCTGATAACAGAATCGAAATGAAGATTAAATTTACAAGAAAAAACCTTAAAAAAAAAAAAAAAAAAAAAACTAAAAACCTTGAAACATTAAATTTTACATAATTTGGACTAGTTATTATTATCAGAATTATACCATACCATTTAAATTTTTGCGGTAAAATGAAAAACACTGTTTTTGATTCAAGTTACCCCTTCTAGCAACTTTTCTGGAGACAATCACGCATCACTGGATACGATATACGAAAGTACTCACATTTATCTTCCAAACAAGCCTATACGCAACAAAATCGGACAAGTCGTTTATAAGTTACAGCCACTTGAACAATTACACTTTCACTACCTTCCCCTACTCACACGAAGATCGGTACGCCAATGAGCCCTGTACCAAAAAGACGTGAAATTGTCTAGGTTTTCTAACCATGTTGATAAAGATATACCTCAATCTGAGAATTTCCGGAGAAATTTCGAATTTTAATATTTAAGCTTTGATTGCGCCCCCTAGCGGCAAAATTTAGAAGTTAAAAATCTTTTCCAGCATTTTCTCGTGGCCACTTTAGTGATCATATTTTTTTTCCTGAACTTTTAGGTCCAGTAGTTTCCGAGATATGGCCGGTGGCCACCCTTGCTGGGACACCCTGTATACTCCTATCTAGCTTTCTCACTTATACAGGGTGTTTCAAAAATATGTTGCCAAACATGAAAGGGTTATAGCTTACACAAAAATATTACGATAGAACCCAACTTGCCCTTTCTAAAAGTTGATATTGACAGAGATACAGGGTATCAAAGTAAAATTTTAACTTTTGATTTTTTTGAATAACTTTTGAAATAATGAAGTTATTCTGATGAAATTTGGTACATGAGGATTGTTTGACATGCGAAATTCAAATCTAACCTTGATATGGCTCTTACTTGTAGGGGGCGCCACTTACACACCTTTTAAGTCATTCAAATAGTCATAACTTTTTTGTATGCACTGGTACTTTCTTTTTTTTTCGAAAGATTGATTTTTCCGTCATATTTACATAAGAAAGGTGTACTTTGTAAAAGTAGCTAGGAGTAACCCTTTTCAAGATATTTGTAATACATGCAATGTGGTTTTAAATGGCAGATTTTGAAAATAAACGTGGGTGGCTTTGAAAACGTCGTTATCATGATAATTTTGACAGTTATTTCAATGTCCGATGTTTCTTATGGAAAAAAAAATGAAAAAAAAATTAAAAAAATGAATAAATACAAAATTGAGTATTTTTTATTATTAAAAACCACTGAAACAAATGAAATGCCAAAATGAGCATGATAACGCCGTTTTCAGCGCCGCACCTATGTCTAATCTTCCATTTAAAACCACGCTGCATGGATTACTTTAGGTGCAAATATCTTGAAAAGGGTTACTCCTAGCCACAAGGTATACCTTTATTTTGTAAATATGCCGGAGAAGTCAAAAAAAAAGTACGAGTGCATACAAAAAAGTTATGTCTAGTTGAATGAGTGAAAAGGTGTGTAAGTGGCGCCCCCCTACAAGTAAGAGCTAAATCAAGGTCAGATTTGAATTTTGCATGTCAAACTATCCTCATATTCCAAATTTCATCAAAATAACTTGATTATTTCAAAAGTTATTAAAAAAAAATCAAAAACTGAAATTCAACTTTGACACCCTGTATCTCTTTTGATATCAAATTTCGGACAGGACAATTTGAGATCTATCAAAATATTTGTGTGTAAGGTATAACTCCTTAAAGTTTGACGACATGTTTTTGAAACACCCTGTATACAGGATACAAGGTTGCAGAGTTATACTCAAAATTTCCAATTTTAATCATGAATCCCAACCCCTGACATATAAAATTTGAATGGGTACGCCCTCAAAATTGCTGCTCCACTTTTTATCATAAAACCTTTAACATAATAGAACGATAACTGCAATGAATAGGCATGACTATAATGTAAGTTCCCCGGCCGACCACTTATCTGAAGCGGCGCTGTATTTGATTGCGTCCGCCAAAACGACATGAAATCTATTTCGTTCCTGTTATTCAAGATTCATTATATTCAATACATGTAAAAAAAAATGAGGAAGCAAATATAGATATCATGTGACCTCAAGAGGCGTTATGTATTTGTGATCACGTGGTCCAATCTACTTTTCTTTATGTTTTGGTGGAGGCACACTAGCACATAGCAAACTAATGTTTTGTGCTCACTAGCACCGCCATATACAGGGTGGAGGACGAAAAACTTTCCACCCAGGTTTTCTCAGGTCAGTTTTTGATTTTTGGGCGACACATTATTTTGTTATTTACCCCCAGAATTTCAAACGAAAAAAAGGGTCGAGTGATACCTTATTTTGAAGGCCCCTGATTATAACTGCCGGGATTCAAGTGTCTGATGCAATTCCTGTTGATATGACAGCTTGTCAAAAATTTGCTTTATCTATTTTTTTAATTCAATAAATAATTCTGGGCCGATAGAATGATCATATCGAAAGAAGTGAACGATCACTTCTATTTGAGTGTCATATTGCAGTCCCTTGGGCAGGGTTAAACTAAATTCTTGAATGAAAAAGAGGAAAAAAAATTGAAATAGATCCTATACAGGGTGTTACTTAATGGTATGTCATTATTGTGAGGGGGAGTTCCTGGATAAAAGGTCGTATAAACTTGGGTCTTGAAATGCTTAGTTTTTAAGATACAGGGTGTTAAAGATTCATTTTATTTCCAGTTTTTAATACATTTTCCAAAGACGGTTTGAGATATTGAACTGAATTTTGCCACAGGATATTATGGTGTAGGAACACACTTTTTTTTTAGACTCATATGACCTTTTCGACTTAAAATTTATCCAGGAACTCCCCTTAAAATTATGACATACCATTAAGTAACACCCTGTATAGTCAAAAAGATTGCGTCTCTTTTGTTTTATTCACTTCCGGCGTAAACAAAAAAAAAGTTGACGTCTCATTTCTCGTTTGAAGGATATTCTCCATTGCATAATTTGTCACAGGCTGATTTTTTACAGTATTACGACGGAAGTCCCATGTTTGACAAATAAACATCATTATCCATTCACTCCATATATTCGCATGCACATTTCATTGAACAACAAAACAAAGGCGAGCATTCAAATGCGCCGTTATGCAGTTTATGCCCGTTTAGCATCTAAAGATAGACAAGTCTAATTTATTATTATAATCGTCATTATTTCCGCTACCTCAACGGCAATTCATTTGTCAACAACGGCCTGTCTCATTAATATTCCCATCTCTCATGAGAATCGCAAATTCCCGTACAGATCTAACTCGATCTTGAACAGTTAGCTTATATTGCCATTGTATGCGTTTGGCCAACGGGCTTTGGGAATTTACACTTGAACGTCAACATTGAAATATTGTTCAATGAAATTTCACGGTTGGCGTAATTCGATGTGAACGGCTTTGTTGATTTACTTTTTTGAAGAAATAAATACATACAACATGTAAACAGTTTAAAGTCCGGAAGACAGCACCAATTTTTTTCCGTGTTTGGGGAACCTGAATACGAAAATAATTTTTCAGCAGCATAGGATAAGTGGCGAAGCTGGCCATGTCAATGTGTGAAAAACAATTGAAATTCTGTATTTCAAGTTAAAAATACACCAAATGAATGTTAAATACCGTCAAGTGATCACTAGGTGTTTTTACAGAAATGAGTGCGATATCAATGTGCCGGTTATGTGTTGAGTGTGACAATGAAACATGAGTGAATGAAAATCAAAAATTTTTCAAACAAGTAAATACATACAACATGTAAAAATTTTAAAGTCCGGGAGATAGCATCACTTTTTTCCATGTCTGGAGAACCTGAATACGAAATAATTTTTCAGCTGCATAGGATAAGTGGCGAAGCTGGCCATGTCAATGTGTAAAAACAATTGGAATTCTGTTACCTACTCCAAGTTAAAAATCACCAAATTGATGTTAAATACAACCAAGTGATCACTAGGCGTTTTTACAGAAAAGTGTGCAATATCAATGTGCCGGTTATGTGTTGAGTGTGACTGAAACATAAGTGAATGAAAATCAAAAGCACATTATTAATGTGAACGGCTTCGTTGATTCACTCTTTTGAACAAATTAAATACATACAACATGTAAACAGTTTGAAGTCCGGGAGATAGCATCACTTTTTTCCATGTTTGGGGAACCTGAATACGAAAATAATTTTTCAATGTGGCGAAGCTGGCCATGCCAATGTGTAAAAACAATTGGAATTCTGTTACCTACTCCAAGTTAAAAATACATCAAATTAATGTTAAATACCACCAAGTGATCACTAGGCGTTTTTACAGAAAAGAGTGCGATATCAATGTGCCGGTTATGTGTTGAGTGTGACAGTGTAACATAAGTGAATGAAAATCAAAATCACATTATTAATGTGAACGGCTTCGTTGATTTACTATTTTGAACAAATTAAATACATACAACATGTAAATAGTTTGAAGTCCGGGAGATAGCATCACTTTTTTCCATGTTTGGGGAACCTGAATACGAAAATAATTTTATTATATCATTTTAACTATTTAACATTCCTTTTTAACCTATGTATCTTTGTTTTTATAAGTGTTATAAATCTTTATAATTGTTTGTTTCGTAATCTTGAATTACTTATTATACAGTGCGTTTATTTAATGTCCTCCTCTAACTTTTAAACCGTTCAATATACAGGGTGAGTCTCTAACTTGGTGTAAACTCAGTACCTCAATCAGAGGAAGTTTTTTTCAAAAATATGCTGATTTAAGTACCCTCATAATTCAAAAAAAAAATTAGGTTGCCATTAAAAAAAAATCGATGACGTCATATTTCAAATTTGGGACACCCTGTTCAACATTTCGCAATTGAATGATGATGATGAATGAATGAAAAAAAAAAATTAGAAAGAAAACAGCGACTT
The DNA here is from genome assembly GCA_958502075.1 of Orchestes rusci. Taxonomy (NCBI): domain Eukaryota; kingdom Metazoa; phylum Arthropoda; class Insecta; order Coleoptera; family Curculionidae; genus Orchestes; species Orchestes rusci. Next base: position 4,127,175 of record OY293304.1, on the reverse strand, counting down.
CAATCCTTCAGGAGATTAGAGGTCGAATTCAACATTTCATTATTCGACTATTTACAATAATTATCATACGGGTTTTTATCTGTTTTGTTGTCAATTTATTATTTTGGTTCATCTATTTTTCTACCGGTTTTGTTCACCTTATTGTTTTTTTTTTGTTAATTGACATTTGATAGTTTCATAGAAACTTATGTTGTAACCACTTTAAAACTACACTTTCATTGTCTTTCTGATTTTTTTGTTTTTTATTCAGTTATCTATGCAATGTGACTAAAATAAACATTAATAAATTACATTATTTTTTTTTATGATTTTTACGTATTCATTTTTGGGCTTAGCTTATTATTTTTATTGTTTGCTTATGTTTCTCTCAATTTCTTGACAACCTCTCGCCAAGAGTTTTTGACCTTGTTTTTTTTGTTCACCCATTTTTTTTTGAGTTTCAAATGTTATTTCTTCTGAAACAAATAAAACAATAAATTACCCTGAAAAGTAAAGAATTCCCTAGAAAAGAGAAAATAAGATGAGTTTAAACAACAAAAAAAAATTAACTGAACAGATTTTGTAAAAAGCAACCAAGAACAGTTAAAACGAAAAAAATATCCCTATAAAAGAATTAAAATCAGATTAAACCAAGGAAACATTAACAAATGAATAAAGTAGACTGTAAAGTGGTGAAAAACTTCTTAAATCAGTTTATACAAAAAAAAATTGCACCTAAAACGAATAAAATTATCTAAAAAATGGCTAAAAAGTCTTAAAAAAGAAATCAAAAACACTTCTTAATGATTTACTATCTGATTTTTATAAAGAAATATTTTATGAAAAATGATCTTACCGCTGTTTATTAAACTTTGAAGTAGAATAGCGCAGAAACGGCTGAAACAAAATATCAACTTACATGGTATTTTTGATTTTTTTTATTCTTATTTTCTATGTTATTCTTATTTCTATACCACAACAAGGACTAATGAGAAGGAACATAAATCATCAAATAAAAACAACATTGAATAGAATTACAAGAGAAATAAATCAATTTATAACCGGGTATTGATGGCTATCACTCTCAAGGATGAAGTTTGGGTTAGTTTAGGCTACGAGTCGCAGACAAATAAAACAAATAATAGAAACGTGTTTGCACCATTTTGACAGCTAATAAACAAACAAAAATCCCTAAAAAATTAAAAAATTCGAAAAAAGCATGAAATTAATAAAAAAGAACTTATGAGTAGGAAGGGTTGATGCTGATGAAATCGATTTTGACACAATTAAAAAAGTAAAACGTAAATTTATTAATTAGTAATAACCAAATTAAAAAAAACACAACATTATAGGAAGATTATATTAATGTTTTATATTAGATGAAAGAAGTTTAATATAATCATGAACATACAGTGTGACCCATTTGTTTTGGGAACACCCTGATAAAAAGTTTATTTCTTAACCGATTTGGTTCGTTTTTTTTTTGGATTGTAGAGCTCGAAAAATTGTATATTCTTGGCAAAAAGTGACCTTCGCCATTTTGACTTCAAGGCCTACTATGTTAGTTTTTAAGAGCAATATTTCAGGAAACCATATTAGCGATTTTTTTAGAAAAAATCTGTGTGCGCCACTGGATTCAGCATCCTTCAAAACGGGTCTATACAAATTTTCTACCGAAAATATCAAGTTGAAAAAAATTAAAAATTCGCACTTTAACAATTCTATCAAAAGAAATGATAAATGCATTGAAGTTGATGGTGGTTTGGTAGAAGTTACAAATTTTTAGTTTTATGTCATTTTTATTTGTTTTGATAGAATCAAAGATTGTTAAAGTGCGAATTTTTAATTTTTTTCAACTTGATATTTTCGGTTGAAAATTTGTATAGACCCGTTTTAAAGGATGCTGAATCCAGTGGCGCACACAGATTTTTTCTAAAAAAATCGCTAATATGGTTTCCTGAAATTTTGCTCTTAAAAACTAACATAGTAGGCCTTGAAGTCAAAATGGCGAAGGTCACTTTTTGCCAAGAACATACAATTTTTCGAGCTCTACAATCCAAAAAAAAAACGAACCAAATCGGTTAAGAAATAAACTTTTTATCAGGGTGTTCCCAAAACAAATGGGTCACACTGTAGATAAATAATATTTTTTTATAATTATATACGATATTAAAATTTTTAAATAAAAAGGACATTGAACAATAGAAAATTAAAAAATAATGGATTCAAAATCAGTTTCAAGTTTAAAGAAATAAAGAAAGATAAAATTGCACTAGAAATCAATGAAATGGACTGAACAAATTTTGTGAAAAGTAATCAAGAACTGAAAAAAAAAGAAAATGCACTGAATAAAATTGATTGAAAAGTGGTAGAGAGGCATCAAAAGGCATCAAAACCAGTTTGAACCAAGAGTATATTAAAAAAAACAAATGAAATCAGTTTAAAATAAAAAAAATAAATAAATCGCACTAGCTTAGCCTTGTTTGAACTATTGAGCGCCATTACATGTTATTTTGCTTAATTGAGTGCACTAAAATGAAAAGCTCAAGTAGCTTTAAAGTTCACTTTTCACATCAAAATCGTTCACATACCGGATATGCAGATTTCTGACTCTAATCGCCACTATTACGATTACGAAAGTCAAGGAAATACTAAATTCGCCAAGTTAATTAATATACCGACTCATTGTTATTCACTACAACATAGTTTTCGAGCGATCTTGTTTATCGATCGTCGAAGCTTTTATTTTAGACCGACATGTTGTGGTTCAAGGAAACAGGACGAGCGTGTATGTCGTAAATTCCCGATATTTATCACCATTTGAGTTTATGGAAAAGAGAAATTTATTTTATCAAAAGTTATACGTTCAGGTATGTTGGCAACGGTTCAGAATTCCAGTCGGCGACGGAATGCGACGCCGGGAGACGACGCCGGGTTTTTATGTTTTTTTTTATTTTGACGCATACCTGCTCGCCGCAATCCACAACTAATTGAGAGAGGTAATGAGCGAGCCACGTTTTTGAACAGGAAATTATAATATTCTTTTTCTATGACTATTCAATAAAAGATGTATGATACATCCACTTTCTATTGGTTAATGTAACTTAATGTTAATCATACCAGCGATTTTTTTTCATTACTCAATTGTTTTTGACCAATGAAATGATCTAATGTCATTACTCCACTGTTTTAGAGCCAATCAGAACATTCGACATTATGTCAACCTTCAAATACATCATTTTGAAACAGCCCTCTGACCGTCCATACTTGTTTTATAGTCATTGTCACATTGTGTTAACAACCTAACCTCACTTTAAGTAAACTAGTTGTCAAAAAGTGCCGTCCAAATTAAATTAAATCATGAAACAGTTATTTATTGATCTGAGGCTGATTTTGTCAAGACTGGAGTAACCTAACCTTACTTTGTCCTCCAGCTGTCAAAATGGTCAATTGTGCAATGTTATTAATTGATTTGCAAAACACGTTTCTATTATTTATTTTATTTGTCTGCGACTCGTAGCCTAAACTAACCCAAACTTCATCCTTGAGAGTAATAGCCATCAATACCCGATTATAAATTGATTTATTTCTCTTGTAATTCTATTCAATGTTGTTTTTATTTGATGATTTATGTTCCTTCTCATTGGTCCTTGTTGTGGTATAGAAATAAGAATAACATAGAAAATAACAATAAAAAAAATCAAAAATACCATTGAAGTTGATATTTTGTTTCAACCGTTTCTGCGCTATTCTACTTCAAAGTTTAATAAACAGCGGTAAGATCATTTTTCATAAAATATTTCTTTATAAAAATCAGATAGTAGATCATTAAGTGTTTTTGATTTCTTTTTTAAGACTTTTTAGCCATTTTTTAGATAATTTTATTCGTTTTTCTGATTTAGAAAGTTTTTTACCACTTTCCAGTCTACTTTATTCGTTTGTTATTGTTTCCTTGGTTTAATCTGATTTTAATTCCTTTATAGGGATATTTTTTTCGTTTTAACTGTTCTTGGTTGCTTTTTACAAAATCTGTTGAGTTCATTTTTTTTTGTTGTTTAAACTCTTATCTTATTTTCTCTTTTCTAGGGAATTCTTTACTTTTCAGGGTAATTTATTGTTTTATTTGTTTCAGAAGAAATAACATTTGAAACTCAAAAAAAAATTGGTGAACAAAAAAAACAAGGTCAAAAACTCTTGGCGAGAGGTTGACAAGAAATTGAGAGAAACATAAGCAAACAATAAAAATAATAAGCTAAGCCCAAAAATGAATACGCAAAAATCATAAAAAGATCAATTTAATTTATTAATGTTTATTTTAGTCACATTGCATAAATAACTGAATAAAAAACAAAAAAATCAGAAATACAATGAAAGTGTAGTTTTAAAGTGGTAACAACATAAGTTTCAATGAAACTATCAATTGTCAATTAACAAAAAAAAACAAAACGGTGAACAAAACCGGTAGAAAATAGATGAACCAAAATAATAATTTGACAACAAAACAGATAAAAACCCGTATGATAATTATTGTTAATAGTGGAATAATGAAATGTTGAATTCTTTCTATTTTTTTTTTTTTTAAATTCTTGAACACATCATTCAATTGCGAAATGTTGAACAGGGCGTCCCAAATTTGAAATATGACGTCATCGTTTTTTTTTAATGGCAACCTTGATTTTTTTTTAATTATTATGGTACTTAAATCAGCATATTTTTGAAAAAAACTTCCTCTGATTGAGGTTCTGAATTTACACCAAGTTAGAGACTCACCCTGTATATTGAACGGTTTAAAAGTTAGAGGAGGACATTAAAGAGCCGCACTGTATAATAAGAAATTCAAGATTACGAAACAAACAATTATAAAGATTTATAACACTTATAAAAACAAAGATACATAGGTTAAAAGGAATGTTAAATAGTTAAAATGATACAATAAACAGTAAATAGAAAAAATTAAGTGATAGAAATGAGAATAACATAGAAAACAGGAATGAAAAAAATAATTAAGTATAAAGTACAATCTGAAAAAGCACAAAAAATAATTACAATTAAGAATAAATAGAAACTGACAAAGAGCAAAAATGTGAAATGAAATAAATGACTAAACAAAAAATAAAAATAATAACACTATAGGTGTGTTATGTATGATATTAGGACAAAAATTTAATCTTCATTGACATCACTGATGATATAATACGAAAATCAATAAAAGTACATAGTTATGAACCAGTGGGAGATTTATTTACATAAAAACAATCAATTTCTGTGTCAATCGAAATTAGCCGATTCGTTTTTGGTTATTAAATCGTTCCAAGGTCGCAGGGTGTGGGTGTCGACTGTCGATTTCATTGGACCCCAATAATGTACTTTTGATTGCTTTCAAATAATTATAATAAGGTCATTGCTACAGTTACCCACAAGACTAATTTGATCCCCATGTCGAAATGTACATTTACAAATTATTACCGTTTAGCTTGACAAGATAAGCGACGATCGGGAACATCATGTCGGTCTTATTATGCGGAATGACTGCTCATTTTAATGTTTTCCTTGTTCGGATGTTCGTACATGGAATGCAGTTTATTGCCACTTTGTATGTTTGGATGAACAAAAGCGAATGAATTATGTGGGTACGCTATTTGTTGGGAGAAAAGCCTAGTTAAGTCTAAACAACCAAACAAAATTACATTTATTTCATACTCTAGTCTAGTGTAATGTATCATTCACCGTGACAGGTTCTCGTAAACTTTTTTCCTAGACAGACTTTTTTCTCTACACAGACACGAGCCCCAAAAGGACGCCACTCTGAATCATTTTTTTTTTAATAACTTTTTAACGACTTAATATAATTTGATGCAAATTTAATATGATAAACAGTAAACATTACCTTTTGAAATTCTGCCCTTGAAACATAATATTAAGCTTGTGTTTACCAGAGGCGGACTAGGTTGTACATTTTCAACACCCTGTATGATAAAGACTTGAAAAAAATAAATTTAGATAGCCAGCCTCAGGCAAAAAAGGTACTCTTGTTCATTATCGATAAAATGAGCCGTTTAGGAGGAAAAAACATATTTTTATTGAAAAAAAACTCGAAAAAAACCATGACGAAGTGATGCCCTTGACAAAATTATTTAAAAAAATGTGAACGTATGTTTTTTCGAAATTTGCATTGTTTTTTCAGATTAATTTTCATAAAAATTTCGAGGAAAATATAGTTTTTTTTTTTTTTATTTCGTCAAGGACAGCACTGCCTTATGGCTATTTTCGATGGTTTTCTCAATAAAAATGATTTTTTTCTCGAAAACGGTTTATTTCATCGATAATGAACAAGAGTACTTTTTTTGTAGCATAAGGTTCAGGCTATCTAAATTTTTTTTAAGTCTTCGTCATTAAAATGTAAGCATTAAAATGTACAACCTAGTCCGCCCCTGGTAAATTAAACAAGCTAATTATGTTTTAAGGGCAGTATTTTCAGAGGTAATGTTTACAGTTTATCATATTAAATTTTCATCAAATTAAATGAAGTGGTTAAAAGTTATTCAAGAAAATTGATTTCCAGTGGCGTCCTCTCGGGGCCCTTATCTCCGTATAGGGCCTCTCTAGGAAAAAAGTTTACGAGAACAAACCGATTGAAATAAAATTGTCACAGTATACGAAATAAAACACTGTATAGTCGAAACGAAACCACCAAAACAGTGTAATTTTTTGAAAAAAATCCTTAATCCCTTCTGGATACAGAATTATGTTATTGAGAAATTTAAAAAAACAAAACAGTCAAATTCTTGGGAAAAGTAGGAATTAAGTACAAATTATCGACGATCAGTAATATATTAATTTACTAAGTAGTCAACACCATCAGATAAATGCTGTAATTCCGATAAAAAGTTCGTAATTTCGTCGGGGAATGAAGAATTATACGTTTTTACGGAACTATTTGAGGAAAAATGTGGGAATTGCAGTAAAAAAACTATTAATTTCGCTACAAAATCTGCAATTGACATTGTTTTACAGTGAATTAACAATGGAATAATTCGGTTTTTTCAAAATTGGTGAAAAATTACTTAATTCCACAAAATATACGGAATTATCACAGTTTGTATCTGGAATTAGTGGAAAACCACCAAAAAAGTGTGGTGATTCTTCGAAAAATCCATAATTCCGCTGGATAACATGGAATTTCAATTCACGTGACTTAAAACTGCAGAAAAAAAGTGGGAATAACTGGTTAAATAACTCTTGATTTCGCGACAAATTTTGGAATTATAAAAGATTTACAGATAATCATTGGCAAAAACGGAATTATGGAAAAATTACATATCAATGATCGGTGGAAAATCACCTCATTCTACAAAAAAAAACGGAATTACCACAGTTTTTCATGGAAATATGACGACAAAATAATCAGAACCACTAAGACACTGTCGTAATTCCACTGAAAAATCCGTAATTCCGTCGGTCAACACAGAGTTATCTCGGAATTCTTGGAAGAAACAAAATAATTCTTTGAAAATAGAAGGAATTACCGGCTAAAAATTCGTAATTTCGAGACAAAATATGGAATTACAATGGATTTACAGATTATCATTAGAAAAAACGGAATTATGGCAAAATTACATATCAATGATCGATGGAAAATTACCTCATTCCACAAAAAAAAACGGAATTACCACAGTTTTTCATGGAAATATGACGACAAAATAATCAGAACCACTAAGACACTGTCGTAATTCCACTGAAAAATCCGTAATTCCGTCGGTCAACACAGAGTTATCTCGGAATTCTTGGAACAAACAAGATAATTCTTTGAAAATAGAAGAAATTCCCGGCTAAATATTCGTAATTTTGAGACAAAATATGGAATTACAATAGATTTACAGATAATCAATAGCAAAAACGGAATTATGGCTAAATTACATATCAATGATCGGTGGAAAATTACCTCATTCCACAAAAAAAAACGGAATTACCACAGTTTTTCATGAAAATATGACGACAAAATAGTCAGAATCACTAAGACACTGTCGTAATTCCACTGAAAAATCCGTAATTCCGTCGGTCAACACAGAGTTATCTCGGAATTCTTGGAACAAACAAAATAATTCTTTGAAAATAGAAGGAATTACCGGCTAAATATTCGTAATTTTGAGACAAAATATGGAATTACAATAGATTAACAGATAATCAATAGCAAAAACGGAATTATGGCTAAATTACATATCAATGATCGGTGGGAAATTACCTCATTCCACAAAAAAAAACGGAATTACCACAGTTTTTCATGGAAATATGACGACAAAATAGTCAGAATCACTAAGACACTGTCGTAATTCCACTGAAAAATCCGTAATTCCGTCGGTCATACAGAGTTATCTCGGAATTCTTGGAACAAACAAGATAATTCTTTGAAAATAGAAGGAATTACCGGCTAAATATTCGTAATTTTGAGACAAAATATGGAATTACAATAGATTTACAGATAATCAATAGCAAAAACGGAATTATGGCTAAATTACATATCAATGATCGGTGGAAAATTACCTCATTCCACAAAAAAAAACGGAATTACCACAGTTTTTCATGGAAATATGACGACAAAATAATCAGAACCACTAAGACACTGTCGTAATTCCACTGAAAAATCCGTAATTCCGTCGGTCAACACAGAGTTATCTCGGAATTCTTGGAACAAACAAGATAATTCTTTGAAAATAGAAGAAATTCCCGGCTAAATATTCGTAATTTTGAGACAAAATATGGAATTACAATAGATTTACAGATAATCAATAGCAAAAACGGAATTATGGCTAAATTACATATCAATGATCGGTGGAAAATTACCTCATTCCACAAAAAAAAACGGAATTACCACAGTTTTTCATGGAAATATGACGACAAAATAATCAGAACCACTAAGACACTGTCGTAATTCCACTGAAAAATCCGTAATTCCGTCGGTCAACACAGAGTTATCTCGGAATTCTTGGAACAAACAAGATAATTCTTTGAAAATAGAAGAAATTCCCGGCTAAATATTCGTAATTTTGAGACAAAATATGGAATTACAATAGATTTACAGATAATCAATAGCAAAAACGGAATTATGGCTAAATTACATATCAATGATCGGTGGAAAATTACCTCATTCCACAAAAAAAAACGGAATTACCACAGTTTTTCATGGAAATATGACGACAAAATAATCAGAACCACTAAGACACTGTCGTAATTCCACTGAAAAATCCGTAATTCCGTCGGTCAACACAGAGTTATCTCGGAATTCTTGGAACAAACAAGATAATTCTTTGAAAATAGAAGGAATTACCGGCTAAATATTCGTAATTTTGAGACAAAATATGGAATTACAATAGATTAACAGATAATCAATAGCAAAAACGGAATTATGGCTAAATTACATATCAATGATCGGTGGGAAATTACCTCATTCCACAAAAAAAAACGGAATTACCACAGTTTTTCATGGAAATATGACGACAAAATAGTCAGAATCACTAAGACACTGTCGTAATTCCACTGAAAAATCCGTAATTCCGTCGGTCATACAGAGTTATCTCGGAATTCTTGGAACAAACAAGATAATTCTTTGAAAATAGAAGGAATTACCGGCTAAATATTCGTAATTTTGAGACAAAATATGGAATTACAATAGATTTACAGATAATCAATAGCAAAAACGGAATTATGGCTAAATTACATATCAATGATCGGTGGAAAATTACCTCATTCCACAAAAAAAAACGGAATTACCACAGTTTTTCATGAAAATATGACGACGAAATAGTCAGAATCACTAAGACACTGTCGTAATTCCACTGAAAAATCCGTAATTCCGTCGGTCAACACAGAGTTATCTCGGAATTCTTGGAACAAACAAAATAATTCTTTGAAAATAGAAGGAATTACCGGCTAAATATTCGTAATTTTGAGACAAAATATGGAATTACAATAGATTTATTGATAATCAATAGCAAAAACGGAATTATGGCTAAATTACATATCAATGATCGGTGGAAAATTACCTCATTCCACAAAAAAAAAACGGAATTACCACAGTTTTTCATGAAAATATGACGACAAAATAGTCAGAATCACTAAGACACTGTCGTAATTCCACTGAAAAATCCGTAATTCCGTCGGTCAACACAGAGTTATCTCGGAATTCTTGGAACAAACAAAATAATTCTTTGAAAATAGAAGGAATTACCGGCTAAATATTCGTAATTTTGAGACAAAATATGGAATTACAATAGATTAACAGATAATCAATAGCAAAAACGGAATTATGGCTAAATTACATATCAATGATCGGTGGAAAATTACCTCATTCCACAAAAAAAAACGGAATTACCACAGTTTTTCATGAAAATATGACGACAAAATAGTCAGAATCACTAAGACACTGTCGTAATTCCACTGAAAAATCCGTAATTCCGTCGGTCAACACAGAGTTATCTCGGAATTCTTGGAACAAACAAAATAATTCTTTGAAAATAGAAGGAATTACCGGCTAAATATTCGTAATTTTGAGACAAAATATGGAATTACAATAGATTTATTGATAATCAATAGCAAAAACGGAATTATGGCTAAATTACATATCAATGATCGGTGGAAAATTACCTCATTCCACAAAAAAAAAACGGAATTACCACAGTTTTTCATGGAAATATGACGACAAAATAATCAGAACCACTAAGACACTGTCGTAATTCCACTGAAAAATCCGTAATTCCGTCGGTCAACACAGAGTTATCTCGGAATTCTTGGACTAAACAAGATAGTTCTTTGAAAATAGAAGGAATTACCGGATAAATATTCGTAATTTTGAGACAAAATATGGAATTACAATAGATTTACAGATAATCAATAGCAAAAACGGAATTATGGCTAAATTACATATCAATGATCGGTGGAAAATTACCTCATTCCACAAAAAAAAACGGAATTACCACAGTTTTTCATGGAAATATGACGACAAAATAATCAGAACCACTAAGACACTGTCGTAATTCCACTGAAAAATCCGTAATTCCGTCGGTCAACACAGAGTTATCTCGGAATTCTTGGAATAAACAAGATAGTTCTTTGAAAATAGAAGGAATTACCAGCAGAAAATTCGTAATATCGAGACAAAACTTAGAATAACGATAGTCTTTACGAGATTTTAGAAAAGAGAATCAGAAGAAAAAATTGGATTTATGAAAATGTAGCTTATTCCACAAAAAAATGCGGAATTAAAATACGGAATTACCGCAGTTTTTACCGGAAATATGAAGACAAACCTATCAAAAACACCAAAAATGTGTCGTAATTCTGCTAAAAAAACCAGCAGGAATTACAACAAAAAAAATTTCAATTTCGAGTCAAAATTTGGAATTAGGTAATTTTCACAATGAATCAAGAATCAACTCCAGAAAAATGTTGAATTAATTATTTAAATATAATTGATAAAAATGTGCTTATTCCTTATTCGACAAAAATACTGAATAAGCAGAGTTATTATAGAATTATGAAAAAAAGTAACATCATTAAAAGTTGATTCCTTGGAAAAAGCAGGAATTACTGGCAATTTCAAGACAAACATTGTAATTACAATAAAACTTTTACAGGATTTTACAGAAAACAAAATTATCAAAAAAAAATATATTCGTGATAATGACCAGATAATGTATCTTATTCTACTGAAAAATACGGCATTACCACTGTTTTTCCCGAAAATATGGAGAAAAATTACGTAATTCCGCTGGAAAATCCGTAATTCCGTCGGTTTCATGAAGTTATACTCAAGTTATTTCGAAACTTTTAAAATAAACCAGTTAATTCCTTGGAAAAAGTTGAAATTACTAAAAAAAACTTGGGAATTTCGAGAAAGCATTGGAATAACGATAGTTTTTATCATTTTAGAGAAAATAAAAATAATTTGGTGACAATGCAGCTTATTTGAAAAGACTCGTACTTTGATAAGTCATTTCCCAGCCTAGTCACGTAAATTAATAACTTTTTTCTGTTGCTAATGGAAAAAATCAATTTTTAATCCTAAAATTTTTTTCTTGATCATAAATTGTTGCAGATAATGCACGCCCACCTACAGCTACCGCAAACTCTTACAAAATAATTAATCCGATTAAGCAGACACATTTTGCTTGAAAAGACTTTCCCAACCATTGACAGGTCAAGGAAGAATATCTGTCATAATTGTGCCACTCGGCCTGATTTATCTTATTTTATGTAGAAATGTCTTTATGAAAAAAAAAAATTACCGAACAAAACGGTTAACATGAACGTAAATTGATTATGGGCTTTTGTTTGGTTTAGTCATTTGGGCTGAGAATGGTGACAGGTGATGTTTATTTTGTTATTTAAATAGACCTTGAAGCTGAGGTGAATTGTGCAATTTTGATAATTAGAGAAAATTTGGGTTAATCAATGTATGTCGCAAAAAAATATTGGTTTCTGCTTTATAAATTCAAAATATTCTTTTTTCTTCATAAAAAAGAAACTTGGGATGTTTTGTAAACAATACAACATTATATATGATCAATATTTCTTTATTATTCTCAACAACAGTGAAATATGCACAAAAATGAACAACCCTACGAAAAAATTATAAATAAAATCTGGAAGAACCTAGATTGAGTAGTTTGAAGATTATCCGGCTCGAAGGACCATTTTCAAATTATTTATACTCCTTGAGGCGAGCATTTATAGTGCGCGCCACGCAGCCCGGGAAGCGGAACCGCAAGTAGCCCGTCGCTGCTCGGATGTATGAGCACGTGCTCGTCGCTGAATGAGTGATGACGGGATAATTGTGCGTGCTCGATCACATCATTATCTCGTCTCTTTGATGCCGGCTTGAACAAGCGACCAAGTGATTTTTCTCGAATGTTATCGGATAAAGTGATAGAGTAATAGAGTTGGGCAATTAGCTGTGATGCGGGCTGCGTAGCGCGACTTGGATATTTTATAAACATTTTTTTATCGTCAGTTTATCGTCTTCGTTAATGTTGAATGGATTCCGATGATGGCAAAAACAATTTCATAGAGGTAAACGCCAAACCACTTTCGATCTACGTTATCGTTGCCACCAAGCTCGTTGTTATGAAGCTTGCTGGTGACCAAACTTGGCCACCAGCAAATCACATAATAACTAGCTTGGTGGCAATTATGACGTGAATCGAAAGTTGTTTGGCATTTGCTGTAAATTGAATGTTTTTCATGCCATTGAATTAATTCATATCTTGCTTATCTATTGATAGATTTTTACGACCGAAAAGTCAATTTATAGAAAATTCAAATCTTTTGAAATATTTTTCTTAACATCGAAATCCTTTCACTAATAACGGAAATAACAGTGCCACGTCATCAAACTTCATTCATTCATACCTTGCTTATTAATTGATGGATTTTGACGATCAAAAAATCAATTTGGAGAAAATTCAAAACTTGATGACATGTTTTTTTGAACATCGAAATCCGTCCAATAATAACGAAGATAACAGTGCCACGTCATCAAATTAAATTAACTGATAACTTGCTTATTTCTTGATAGATTTTTACGTTCGAAAAGTCAATTAATAAAAAATTCAAATCTTTTGAAATATTTTTTTAAACATCGAAATCCTTTCACTAATAACGGAAATAACAGTGCCACGTCATCAAACTCCATTCATTCATACCTCACTTATTTATTGATGGATTCTGACGATCAAAAAATCAATTTGGAGAAAATTCAAAACTTGTTGACATGTTTTTTTGAACATCGAAATCCGTCCAATAATAACGGAGATAACAGTGCCACGTCATCAAACTTCATTCATTGATAGCTTGCTCATTTTATTATGGATTTTGACGATCAAAAAAGTAATTTGTAAAAAATTCCAATCTCTATGAAATGTGAAGCATAATGACGAAGATAACAGTGCCACGTCATCAAATTAAATTAACTCATAACATGCTTATTTATTGATGGATTTTTACGATCGAAAAGTCAATTAATAAAAAATTCAAATCTTTTGAAATATTTTTTTAAACATCGAAATCCTTTCACTAATAACGGAAATAACAGTGCCACGTCATCAAACTTCATTCATTCATACCTTGCTTATTTATTGATGGATTTTGACGATCAAAAAATCAATTTGGAGAAAATTCAAAACTTGTTGACATGTTTTTTTGAACATCAAAATCCGTCCAATAATAACGAAGATAACAGTGCCACGTCATCAAACTACATTCATCATAGCTGGCTCATTTATTGATGGATTTTGACGATCAAAAAAGCAATTTGTAGAAAATTCAAATCTCTATGAAATGCGAAGTAATAACGAAGATAACAGTGCCACATCATCAAATCAAATTAACTCATAACTTGCTTATTTCTTGATAGATTTTTACGTTCGAAAAGTCAATTAATAAAAAAATCAAATCTTTTGAAATATTTTTTTAAACATCGAAATCCTTTCACCAATAACGGAAAAAACAGTGCCACGTCATCAAACTTCATTCATTCATACCTTGCTTATTTATTGATGGATTTTGACGATCAAAAAATCAATTTGGAGAAAATTCAAAACTTGTTGACATGTTTTTTTGAACATCAAAATCCGTCCAATAATAACGAAGATAACAGTGCCACGTCATCAAACTACATTCATCATAGCTGGCTCATTTATTGATGGATTTTGACGATCAAAAAAGCAATTTGTAGAAAATTCAAATCTCTATGAAATGCGAAGTAATAACGAAGATAACAGTGCCACATCATCAAATCAAATTAACTCATAACTTGCTTATTTCTTGATAGATTTTTACGTTCGAAAAGTCAATTAATAAAAAAATCAAATCTTTTGAAATATTTTTTTAAACATCGAAATCCTTTCACTAATAACGGAAATAACAGTGCCACGTCATCAAACTTCATTCATTCATACCTTGCTTATTTATTGATGGATTTTGACGATCAAAAAATCAATTTGGAGAAAATTCAAAACTTGTTGACATGTTTTTTTGAACATCAAAATCCGTCCAATAATAACGAAGATAACAGTGCCACGTCATCAAACTACATTCATTGATAGCTTGCTCATTTTTTTATGGATTTTGACGATCAACAAAGCGATTTGTAGAAAATTCAAATCTCTATGAAATGTGAAGTAATGACGAAGATAACAGTGCCACGTCATCAAATCAAATTAACTCATAACTTGCTTATTTCTTGATAGATGTTTACGTTCGAAAATTCAATTAATAAACAATTCAAATCTTTTGAAATATTTTTTTAAACATCGAAATCCTTTCACTAATAACGGAAATAACAGTGCCACGTCATCAAACTTCATTCATTCATACCTTGCTTATTTATTGATGGATTTTGACGATCAAAAAATCAATTTGGAGAAAATTCAAAACTTGTTGACATGTTTTTTTGAACATCGAAATCCGTCCAATAATAACGGAGATAACAGTGCCACGTCATCAAACTTAATTCATTGATACCTTGCTCATTTTTTTATGGATTTTGACGATCAAAAAATCAATTTGGAGAAAATTCAAAACTTGTTGACATGTTTTTTTGAACATCGAAATCCGTCCAATAATAACGAAGATAACAGTGCCACGTCATCAAACTTCATTCATTCATACCTTGCTTATTTATTGATGGATTTTGACGATCAAAAAAGCAATTTGTAGAAAATTCAAATTTCTATGAAATGTGAAGTAATAACGAAGATAACAGTGCCACATCATCAAATCAAATTAACTCATAACTTGCTTATTTCTTGATAGATTTTTACGTTCGAAAAGTCAATTAATAAAAAAATCAAATCTTTTGAAATATTTTTTTAAACATCGAAATCCTTTCACTAATAACGGAAATAACAGTGCCACGTCATCAAACTTCATTCATTCATACCTTGCTTATTTTTTAATGGATTTTGACGATCAAAAAATCAATTTGGAGAAAATTCAAAACTTGTTGACATGTTTTTTTGAACATCGAAATCCGTCCAATAATAACGGAGATAACAGTGCCACGTCATCAAACTACATTCATCATAGCTGGCTCATTTATTGATGGATTTTGACGATCAAAAAAGCAATTTGTAGAAAATTCAAATCTCTATGAAATGCGAAGTAATAACGAAGATAACAGTGCCACATCATCAAATCAAATTAACTCATAACTTGCTTATTTCTTGATAGATTTTTACGTTCGAAAAGTCAATTAATAAAAAAATCAAATCTTTTGAAATATTTTTTTAAACATCGAAATCCTTTCACTAATAACGGAAATAACAGTGCCACGTCATCAAACTTCATTCATTCATACCTTGCTTATTTTTTAATGGATTTTGACGATCAAAAAATCAATTTGGAGAAAATTCAAAACTTGTTGACATGTTTTTTTGAACATCGAAATCCGTCCAATAATAACGGAGATAACAGTGCCACGTCATCAAACTACATTCATCATAGCTGGCTCATTTATTGATGGATTTTGACGATCAAAAAAGCAATTTGTAGAAAATTCAAATCTCTATGAAATGCGAAGTAATAACGAAGATAACAGTGCCACATCATCAAATCAAATTAACTCATAACTTGCTTATTTCTTGATAGATTTTTACGTTCGAAAAGTCAATTAATAAAAAAATCAAATCTTTTGAAATATTTTTTTAAACATCGAAATCCTTTCACTAATAACGGAAATAACAGTGCCACGTCATCAAACTCCATTCATTCATACCTCACTTATTTATTGATGGATTCTGACGATCAAAAAATCAATTTGGAGAAAATTCAAAACTTGTTGACATGTTTTTTTGAACATCGAAATCCGTCCAATAATAACGGAGATAACAGTGCCACGTCATCAAACTACATTCATCATAGCTGGCTCATTTATTGATGGATTTTGACGATCAAAAAATCAATTTATAGAAAATTCAAAACTTTATGGATTGATTAAACATACAGCTGTTTTCATGATTTTGATAAAAATCAGCTAAAAATCCTTAGTTTTGGTTTCCTTTTCCTTAAATATTGTCAGTTCAATAGTAAACTTGATTATTTATCGAAGACGAACCAAGTTTCAGTATATTCCCAAAAAAAAAAAAAAAAAACAAAACTTTCAAAGCCCCCTCGTATGCCTAATAAAAACACTGTATGTGTCCACAACAACCTCTTATTACAACGAATTAAAGACACTATCGACAGATCACAACGGCACGACAATGGCAACCTTTTCAAAGCGGCAAAATAGAAAAAAATTGACCTCTTGGGCATTTACGGTCGCGACCCGTGGCGCATAACGCCAACAACCTCGTGTGAGAAAGCGAGTTTGATGTAGAGATGGAAAAATGTTCATCAATATTTGAATCGATAATCGATTCCTCCAATTTAACACGGATCAGGTGAATAATCAGGTTAGCTCAACGACCTCGAGTAAAAATTAGTCATATTTGGTATAAAAATTAGGTGTCCTGGTTCAAATTGGTGTATACTTGCCCCTCACGTAGTCATTGTTTCCATAACCTAACAAACCGGTGTCAAGGCAATCATCAAACTTGAACGAATCCAGGACGTTGAGGTTGCCAAATTGTGTCAACTTTCTTTATCATCTTCCTCATCCCTACTCTCACCAGAAAAAAAAATTCCACGCCATTGGCCACTTTACATTGTAGTAGCATCTACAAGTTGGGACATTAGAATAACTAATTATGCAGCAGCATTTCCTCGTGCAAATAAACTTGAAAACCCCGAGACGGGACAAGAGGCTGATTTATCGTTATGGAGTGGACAGAGTTTCGTGAGAATCGCAGAACGGTTGGAGAGGGATAATGGATTAATTTTCGAAATGTTTGTCTACGGGCTACGTGTTCATTTTACTTTCTTTGTCTTTGAAGCTTGTTGGTTTTAATGAATGGCTCATTAGAATTGCATGTGAAAATGGCTAGAAATGCAAATGTATACATTCAGAGGTCTCTTCCCATGCTAAAGACTATACATGGAATTATGGTTGTTGAAAAAGTGAAAGTCTAATGAAGCACTCATCTTTAAATTATTATCATTATTCCACTGTTGTACTTTGTAACTTTGTTCTACCCAGTTTTCTCAATGAGTTTAAACAAATTTAGAAAATAGAATTAAGGAAAATACCCGTCCGTTTAGTGGACTTGCGTCACTGCTCCCATGTGAGAAAAACTAAAAAACACAACACATAAATCCATTATCATAATAAACATTCTAACCTCCAATTCAACACGGATTAGGTAGAAAATTAGGTAATCTCAACGACCTCAGGTATAAAAATTGGTCATATTTGGTATATAAAATCAGTGTCCTGGTTCAAATTGGGTCCTGATAGAGATGATGTATGTAATTATTTTTGCAAATGATTGGGACATTAGAAAACCTTGAACCTTTCAATTGCACCCGGAATTTAGCGACATTTTGGAAGAAAAAATCGAAGATGTAAACAATTTATCTCCATTAAGGTCACATAATGCGGCAACTAAAAACAATGCATTATTTATATTGAACATTTCCGTTCCGCAATGTCCGGTGTGGAATATCACACACGTTGTCGAAAATATTCACAGGAATATTACGTGCACTATTCCGTGAATTGTTGCAGGAAACAGGCATATCAAGTCATAACAATCTAAGCTGCAGTCTTCCACGGAATATCGCCATTCGAAAATCGCAATAAAATGATAGACATTCCCGTAAATAAATCGTTTATTCGGCATTAAATGGTCGCCAGCATTTAAACGTTCCATGGCCAATTAACATCGAAAATCGAACGTGATGTCGTTCATAAATTCCCGCGGTTTATGGCTGCTGATGATTTCTTGTGTTTACCATGCGCTTAACTTGTCGTGAGGATTATTTTTGAATAAATTTATGTTTTAGTATGATAGAGCCCGTATAGTTTGACCTGATAGGTAAAATATTCAAGCTATTCACAATTGAAAAAAAACTCCCTAAAATGCTCTGAATATCCAAAAGAAGTGGTTCTATTAGAATAAGATACAAGTTTTTTGAGCATTTGAAGAGTGACTTTGGCTAGTGTCAATATAAAAACTCAATTGAGGTTTCTAGAGGCCCGTGAGGACAATTTCTCGAGTTTCTACCCCAAAAAAAAAACAGTCAAACACACCTTTGAATAAATGCAATATTGATGATTTTTTGACACATGTTTTTTGAGCGTTTGAAGAGTGACTGTTGCTAGTGTCAACGTAACAACACAACTGAGGTGGTTTCTAGAGGCTCGTGAGGTCAATTTTTCGAGTATCCTTAAAAAAAAAAAAGTCAAACACTCCTTTGGATACATGCAATATTGATGATTTTTTGACACAAGTTTCTTGAGGGTTCGAATAGTGACTGTTGCTAGTTTCAACGTTCCAACACAACTGAGGAAGTTTCTAGAGGCTCGTAAGGTCAATTTTTAGAGTTTTCCCAAAAAAAAAGAGTCAAACACTCCTTTGAATAAATCAATATTGATGATTTTTTGACACAAGTTTCTTGAAGGTTCGAATAGTGACTGTTGCTAGTTTCAACGTACCAACACAACTGAGGAGGTTTCCAGAGGCGCGTAAGGTCAATTTTTAGAGTTTTCCCAAAAAAAAAAGAGTCAAACACTCCTTTGGATAAATGCAATATTGATGACTTTTTGACACAAGTTTCTTGAGGGTTCGAATAGTGACTGTTGCTAGTTTCAACGTTCCAACACAACTGAGGAGGTTTCTAGAGGCTCGTAATGACAATTTTTAGAGTTTTCCCAAAAAAAAAGAGTCAAACACTCCTTTGAATAAATCAATATTGATGATTTTTTGACACAAGTTTCTTGAAGGTTCGAATAGTGACTGTTGCTAGTTTCAACGTACCAACACAACTGAGGAGGTTTCCAGAAGCTCGTAAGGTCAATTTTTAGAGTTTTCCCAAAAAAAAAAGAGTCAAACACTCCTTTGGATAAATGCAATATTGATGATTTTTTGACACAAGTTTCTTGAGGGTTCGAATAGTGACTGTTGCTAGTTTCAACGTACCAACACAACTGAGGAAGTTTCTAGAGGCTCGTAAGGTCAATTTTTAGAGTTTTTCCAAAAAAAATGAGTCAAACACTCCTTTGAATAAATGCAATATTGATGATTTTTTGACACAAGTTTCTTGAAGGTTCGAATAGTGACTGTTGCTAGTTTCAACGTACCAACACAACTGAGGAGGTTTCGAGAGGCTCGTGAGGTCAATTTTTAGAGTTTTCCCAAAAAAAAAAGAGTCAAACACTCCTTTGGATAAATGCAATATTGATGATTTTTTGACACAAGTTTCTTGAGGGTTCGAATAGTGACTGTTGCTAGTTTCAACGTTCCAACACAACTGAGGAGGTTTCTAGAGGCTCGTAATGACAATTTTTAGAGTTTTCCCAAAAAAAAAGAGTCAAACACTCCTTTGAATAAATCAATATTGATGATTTTTTGACACAAGTTTCTTGAAGGTTCGAATAGTGACTGTTGCTAGTTTCAACGTACCAACACAACTGAGGAGGTTTCCAGAGGCTCGTAAGGTCAATTTTTAGAGTTTTCCCAAAAAAAAAAGAGTCAAACACTCCTTTGGATAAATGCAATATTGATGATTTTTTGACACAAGTTTCTTGAGGGTTCGAATAGTGACTGTTGCTAGTTTCAACGTACCAACACAACTGAGGAAGTTTCTAGAGGCTCGTAAGGTCAATTTTTAGAGTTTTTCCAAAAAAAATGAGTCAAACACTCCTTTGAATAAATGCAATATTGATGATTTTTTGACACAAGTTTCTTGAGGGTTCGAATAGTGACTGTTGCTAGTTTCAACGTTCCAACACAACAGAGGAGGTTTCTAGAGGCTCGTTAGGTCAATTTTTAGAGTTTTCCCAAAAAACAGAGTCAAGCACTCCTTTGGATAAATCAATATTGATGATTTTTTGACACAAGTTTCTTGAGGGTTCGAATAGTGACTGTTGCTAGTTTCAACGTAACAACACAACTGAGGAGGGTTCTAGAGGCTCGTAAGGTCAATTTTTGGAGTTTTCCCAAAAAAAAAAGAGTCAAACACTCCTTTGGATAAATGCAATATTGATGATTTTTTGACACAAGTTTCTTGAGGGTTCGAATAGTGACTGTTGCTAGTTTCAACGTTCTAACACAACTGAGGAGGTTTCGAGAGGCTCGCAAGGTCAATTTTTAGAGTTTTCCCAAAAAAAAAGAGTCAAACACTCCTTTGGATAAATGCAATATTGATGATTTTTTGACACAAGTTTCTTGAGGGTTCGAATAGTGACTGTTGCTAGTTTCAACGTTCCAACACAACAGAGGAGGTTTCTAGAGGCTCGTTAGGTCAATTTTTAGAGTTTTCCCAAAAAAAAAGAGTCAAACACACCTTTGAATAAATGCAATATTGATGATTTTTTGACACATGTTTTTTGAGCGTTTGAAGAGTGACTGTTGCTAGTGTCAACGTAACAACACAACTGAGGTGGTTTCTAGAGGCTCGTGAGGTAAATTTTTCGAGTATCCTTAAAAAAAAAAAAGTCAAACACTCCTTTGGATACATGCAATATTGATGATTTTTTGACACAAGTTTCTTGAGGGTTCGAATAGTGACTGTTGCTAGTTTCAACGTTCCAACACAACTGAGGAAGTTTCTAGAGGCTCGTAAGGTCAATTTTTAGAGTTTTTCCAAAAAAAATGAGTCAAACACTCCTTTGAATAAATGCAATATTGATGATTTTTTGACACAAGTTTCTTGAGGGTTCGAATAGTGACTGTTGCTAGTTTCAACGTTCCAACACAACAGAGGAGGTTTCTAGAGGCTCGTTAGGTCAATTTTTAGAGTTTTCCCAAAAAACAGAGTCAAGCACTCCTTTGGATAAATCAATATTGATGATTTTTTGACACAAGTTTCTTGAGGGTTCGAATAGTGACTGTTGCTAGTTTCAACGTAACAACACAACTGAGGAGGGTTCTAGAGGCTCGTAAGGTCAATTTTTAGAGTTTTCCCAAAAAAAAAAGAGTCAAACACTCCTTTGGATAAATGCAATATTGATGATTTTTTGACACAAGTTTCTTGAGGGTTCGAATAGTGACTGTTGCTAGTTTCAACGTACCAACACAACTGAGGAGGTTTCGAGAGGCTCGTGAGGTCAATTTTTAGAGTTTTCCCAAAAAAAAAAGAGTCAAACACTCCTTTGGATAAATGCAATATTGATGATTTTTTGACACAAGTTTCTTGAGGGTTCGAATAGTGACTGTTGCTAGTTTCAACGTTCTAACACAACTGAGGAGGTTTCGAGAGGCTCGCAAGGTCAATTTTTAGAGTTTTCCCAAAAAAAAAGAGTCAAACACTCCTTTGGATAAATGCAATATTGATGATTTTTTGACACAAGTTTCTTGAGGGTTCGAATAGTGACTGTTGCTAGTTTCAAAGATCCAACACAACTGAGGAGGGTTCTAGAGGCTCGTGAGGTCAATTTTTAGAGTTTTCCCAAAAAAAAAAGAGTCAAACACTCCTTTGGATAAATGCAATATTGATGATTTTTTGACACAAGTTTCTTGAGGGTTCGAATAGTGACTGTTGCTAGTTTCAACGTACCAACACAACTGAGGAGGTTTCCAGAGGCTCGTAAGGTCAATTTTTAGAGTTTTCCCAAAAAAAAAAGAGTCAAACACTCCTTTGGATAAATGCAATATTGATGATTTTTTGACACAAGTTTCTTGAGGGTTCGAATAGTGACTGTTGCTAGTTTCAACGTACCAACACAACTGAGGAGGTTTCGAGAGGCTCGTGAGGTCAATTTTTAGAGTTTTCCCAAAAAAAAAAGAGTCAAACACTCCTTTGGATAAATGCAATATTGATGATTTTTTGACACAAGTTTCTTGAGGGTTCGAATAGTGACTGTTGCTAGTTTCAACGATCCAACACAACTGAGGAGGGTTCTAGAGGCTCGTGAGGTCAATTTTTAGAGTTTTCACAAAAAAAAAAGAGTCAAACACTCCTTTGGATAAATGCAATATTGATGATTTTTTGACACAAGTTTCTTGAAGGTTCGAATAGTGACTGTTGCTAGTTTCAACGTACCAACACAACTGAGGAGGTTTCCAGAGGCGCGTAAGGTCAATTTTTAGAGTTTTCCCAAAAAAAAAAGAGTCAAACACTCCTTTGGATAAATGCAATATTGATGACTTTTTGACACAAGTTTCTTGAGGGTTCGAATAGTGACTGTTGCTAGTTTCAACGTTCCAACACAACTGAGGAGGTTTCTAGAGGCTCGTAATGACAATTTTTAGAGTTTTCCCAAAAAAAAAGAGTCAAACACTCCTTTGAATAAATCAATATTGATGATTTTTTGACAGAAGTTTCTTGAGGGTTCGAATAGTGACTGTTGCTAGTTTCAACGTTCCAACACAACTGAGGAGGTTTCCAGAGGCTCGTAAGGTCGATTTTTAGAGTTTTCCCAAAAAAAAAAGAGTCAAACACTCCTTTGGATAAATGCAATATTGATGATTTTTTGACACAAGTTTCTTGAAGGTTCGAATAGTGACTGTTGCTAGTTTCAACGTTCCAACTCAATTGAGGAGGTTTTTAGAGGCTCGTAAGGTCAATTTTTAGAGTCTCTTAAAAAAAAAAGAGTCAAACACTCCTTTGAATAAATGCATTATTGATGATTATTTGAAACAAGTTTTTTGAGAGTTTGAAGAGTGACGGTTGCTAGTTTCAACGTTCCAACAAATCAGAGGAGGTTTCTTGAGGCTCGTAAGGTCAATTTTTAGAGTTTTCCCAAAAAAAAAGAGTCAAACACTCCTTTGGATAAATGCAATATTGATGATTTTTTGACACAAGTTTCTTGAGGGTTCGAATAGTGACTGTTGCTAGTTTAAACGTTCCAACACAACAGAGGAGGTTTCTAGAGGCTCGTAATGACAATTTTTGGAGTTTTCCCAAAAAAAAAGAGTCAAACACTTCTTTGGATAATATATGCAATATTGATGATTATTTGACAGAATTTTTTTGAGGGTTTGAAGAGTGACTGTTGCTTGTTTCAACGTTCCAACTCAATTGAGGAGGATTCTCGCGGCTCGTAAGGTCAATGAATACATGCAATATTGATGATTTTTTTGACACAAGTTTCTTGAGGGTTTGAAAAGTGACTGTTGCTAGTTTCAACGTTCCAACTAGATTGAGGAGGTTTCTAGAGGCTCGTAAGGACAATTTTTCGAGTTTACTCCCAAAAAAAAGATTCTAACAATCATTTGAATAAAAATGCAATATCGATGATTTTTTTACAGAAGTTTCTTGAGGGTTTGAAGAGTGACTTTTGCGAGTTTCAATGTTCCTACTCGATTGAGGAGGATTGGAGGTTCTCGTAAGGTCAATTTTCCGTGTTTCCTAAAAAAAATTGGTCCAAAACTCCATTGAATAA
Source organism: Orchestes rusci (assembly GCA_958502075.1). NCBI lineage: Eukaryota > Metazoa > Arthropoda > Insecta > Coleoptera > Curculionidae > Orchestes > Orchestes rusci. The sequence goes on along the minus strand of OY293304.1, from coordinate 4,102,718 downwards.
ATAAGATGATGATGATTTTTCCACTCAAGCTTTTTGAGCGTTTGAGAAGTTACTGTTGCTAGTATCAACCTTCCAACTCAACTGAGGAGGTTTGGAAGGGCTCATAAGGTCAATTTCTCAATAACAAGGTCAAAGACCTGCATCTTTTCATTTGTATTTGGGGAACTGGCCTTTTAAAAGTGCATCCATTTGTGGCCAAGGTTAACATACTCCGCATCGCACGCCTTTGTTTTTCCTTTACCTCAATATTTGCCATGGCTTTTCACAGCTGATTTTATTTCCTAATAAGCCAAATTATACGGGCCCTACTATACATTGAGGGGTTCTTGCAAGTTTGCCAGACTGCACATTTTTACTAAAAACGTCGGAGATTGAATATTTTTGTCAGCAGAAAAACTAATTTATGCCCACAAGATTCATTACTGTGGTGACACAATTTGCCAAAGTACTAGGGTATATTATCATTTAAAGGGTATTTGCTCAGCCAGCCCACATTAACCTTTAAAAGCGCAAGTGGTTAAATGTGTATATATATATAGCCAAAAGGCGAAAACGGTAATCTCATCTCGGAAATTATGCGTTTATCTTTAAGCTCGCATTACAATATCCCAGATAATTTATGGTAAATGTCGTTAAACTATTGATTTGCCCATGTCGGAACTCGATGTTGAAACTTTGACTTGTTGCACATGAAGGCAAGCCGTGTGGCACGACTTGTCAATGATGATGCAAATGAGCCCTTACCTGCAATAAAGAAATATTGTTTTAGAAAACTAATGACTGTGGAAATATTGTGAAAGTACACCAGTTTTTTGTTGGTCAGTTGTTTTTGGTTGAAAATTTTGTAAACATTGTAGTTCAGTGTTCAATATAAAAATATGGGTTCTAAGGAGACAGGATTTATTTGAAAGTTAAAGATTTTTCCACAAAATTTTTCAAATAATCAATTTTTGGAAAGTTTTGATTATTTTTAGATGTTTTTCAGTTTTTAGTTACATTTACAATTTTTTATGTTGTTCATTGTATAATCATTTCTTCACTTTCCCCCTAGCTCTTTACACTTCGAAATAGTTTTTAATTCCAGTTTTTCCTGATTAAATTGAAATATTATTGGGAAAAAAATGTACGCCACTGACTTTTTGTGTCATTTTCATTTTTTTCTCAGGTTATACAACTAAAAACGCAACTTTTTGATCTCTCAAATTTAAAAATTAATTAAAATTCAACATCAGCGATAAAATTACTTTTTGCGTCAAAACTCACTCAACTAGATTTAATTTTTTATCTCAAAAATTAGGCAAGATACGATAAAAATTCAAGAGATCAAAAAGTTGCGTTTTTAGTTGAATAACCTGAGAAAAAAATTAAAATGACACAAAAAGTCAGTGGCGTACATTTTTTTCTCAATAATATTGGTTGAAGTGCCGCTCGGGACGCCACTGTATTCGATAATTTTTATTTGTTCATGGCAAAATGTGCCCGTTATCACTATAAATACCGTTACCAAACTTCAACAAAATCGAGTAAAAGATAAATTAATTAAAAATAAAAAACTAATCAAAAAAAAAATTAAACACCCTGTATTTTGGAAACAAAGCGAAATTCGAAAAAAAGTTATACCACATTTTCGTCTTAAAATTAAGCGAAGAATCACCCCTTTCATTTTGTCACAGAGGTTAGGAAACACCCTGTATAATGTTTTTCTGGAAGCTTATGAGTTGGTCTATCACCCCTTTCAGTATTATCGTTGACTTTCCGGACACCCTGTATATGCAAATGACATTTCATATTAATTTACATTATTTTCTTCTTCTTATTTTCCATTTGTGCTTGATTTTGAGTTTGATTTTTTCAGCTCTAGTTATTAACGAAAAAAAGTCGTGGTAGAGCATGAAAAATTTCCGTTTTTCTTTTTAATGATATTTTGTTATACGACAGTGTTAACATCTTTATTTTAGGAACTTTATTATCTTTTTGTCGTTCTCTTTCAAGATAAAGAAATTTTTTTTATTCGTTTTATTTTTGGATGAATTTTTGTCTTTTTTAAAAATTGAATAAATTTTTGAGTATCTTTTTACTAACGTAAAAGTTTTTCTGTATGGCATTTTGCTATATGGAGATATCATTATTATTCTTATTATATTATAAAAAAAAATCAAAATAGTTCCTAAAAACCGAAATAAAGAAAACAAGTGAGTTGCTTAAAATTGGTAACTGAAGTTTCATTTTATTAATTCACTTTATATTATTTATTTTTGATTTGAGAGGATTTTTATTTTTATGTTTTTAAAGTACTTATTTGTATCATCACTTTTTCTCATTTTTTGGCAATTTCATACACTTTTTATGCAGATAGTTTAGAGATTTTTATTCACACTAAATTGTTGATTTTCAGGTTGTTTGGCTTGATTGAAAATTTACAAGCTTATTAGCTAAGTACATAAACATATTACAAATTCCTAAAAATATACAGAAAAAAAAACATTTAAATGGCAAAAAACATGTTGGAAAGCTCATGAAATAAAGGAGATAAAAAGTGGTTCAATGACATCAAAACTGTCGAAACCAGTCTAGAAAAGTTGAGGAAGAAGAAAAAAAATGAAAAATGCATGTAGAATGTGTTAAAAAAATATTTAAAACGAATAAAAAAAAAACAAAAACAATAAAAGTACTCAGTCGCTATAAGAAAACAAGCGAGAGAAGAACTGCAAAATAATCTAAAAAATGGCAGAACAAAGGTTGAAAAAATACAGAAAAAACAGTTAAATTGCAAAATAAACTCTGTAAAGCTCCATAAAAGTCTAGGGAATTGGCTCAATTGAATAAAAAGTAAAAAAAGGGCAAACTAAACAAATCAAGAAAAAAAAATTACGGAGATAGAAAAACATAATGGGGATGAAATGTAACAACAAAATATGTAACAGCTTCTTAAATAGGTATGGACAAAATTTAAATTAAAATTGGTTAAATAGTGTAAAAAAAATGTCAGATTAGAGAAGTTGACGAGAAAAATTTTAGTATTTAGAAACAAAAACGTAAAGGAAATAAGATTGCACAGGAAACTTTTAGACGAATTAAAAAGAACAAAATAAGTAGATAAGTGAGTATACGTAAAAACAAAACTAAAGAAAAGTGGAGAAAATAAATAACAAAAAAATGACAAAATAAATGAATGGATGAATACATCTTTATTTAGCATAGTTTTAAAAAAAGTAATTAGAATACAAAGCTAATGAAAAATTAAATAAATAATTAATAAGAAAAATGAAACAATATTAAAGGAAAAAAAATCGGCGGACTAGAAAGTTTAAGGACATATAGTCAGGAAATACTGCAAATTGCTATTATTGACGCAGGAAAACAGCACTAAAGTGTTATAAATCCGCTAAATAATAAGGAAAAAAAAATCATGCAAAAATCTATCCATATAATTTTTTTCATAGGTTTCGCTCATGAAAAAATATAAACCTTGCGATGGAGGGCTGAAATGGATTGAACTCAATTTTTTTTTTACAATCATCAGATGTAGATTAACGGTTTCTTTATAAAAATAAAAGTTAAGGAACACGAAATTTATGTATATTAATTATACCTATATTAATATTTTTCCAATTAAAAAAAAAATAGGATGAATAAAGATGATAATTTTATCAAAACAAGGTTAAAAAAATCGTTGAATAAAATAACAGGGAAAAAAATATAATTAATGAGGAAGAGAAGCAGGGTTATGATTACTACATAAATCAAGAAAAAAGAAAAGGGCTTCTGAAATATTACTAATTATTTCTAGTCTCTTTTTTACGGCCTTTTGAACTGAAAACCCAAAACTACCAACTATGCTGATAAACCGCTAAAAATACATTTGATAAATGCAAACAATGAACAATAAAGATGCTTCTCGTGTTGTATTTTCAGCATTCCTCAAATTATTTTGAAACAATGCATGAATAGCAATAGGAATGTATTTTATCTCACGACCTTGATTATTTATCCCGTGCCAACCGCAAAACTATGTCAGATCAGTCATGTGAAATGGAAAATAACTGTGCATTTTTCCAAGATAAGAAAATTTCAAATTTCATCGATGTGGAAGTAGCACTTCCCTGGGCACTTATCTTTATAATCCTATTAATAATTCAACAATAATCTAATCCGATAAAAGCGTACGTAATATTGATGGTCAATGAAGATCTAATTGATTAGAAACGGCGCCACAGACGTCTAGAGGTAAGATCGTGCATCAAGTATTGTGTTTCTTGCGGAGATTTATTGTTAAATTGAACAAATAACTAATTATGTTGATGAATAATTTTTAAAAAAAATTGAGTCACCCCAGCCTGGTAACCATGTATTACTTAGATTAACAGAACAAGTTGCCACAGATTAATTAGACTTTAGCATAATATGTCATTTCTTTAAGGTTATTTGCCAAGATTTTTGAATTTTCATTTTTTCTATGTATGATTTATGTTCTTCAATTTTCTTTTTTAAAGGTCGTGAGGTTTCTCCAATATACAGGGTGTCCGGAAATTACGCGTCAGGATTTTGGTGGGCGATTCTACATGAAAAATTAATGCAACAAACTTCTATACAATTTTTTCAAAAACTTCAAAAATTTTTTCAAAGTACGAATTTTTAATTATTTAAAGTACGGTTAATGTTTAAAGTCGTTTTTCTCGGAAACCGTTAATTCTACGATGATGCAACACGAGCACCTTTTTAAAAAATATTTTGATGCTCTTTACTAATTTGACATCCAAATTTATAAAAAGATTAAAACAAAAAAGTTCTAAGTAATTTTCCTAAGGTGAAGGACAGCTTCAGCCTTTTGTCATTGACGACTAGCGTCAAATTAATAGGGTGAATACAAAGAAACACTAGTGACATGCATGCAAAATTTGGCGAAAATCATTACACTAGAAAAAAAGTTATTAAAAAAAATAAGAAAAAAAAAATATTTTTTAACACCCTGTATCTTCCTTAATTTTGAGTTTTTGAAAAAATTGTATAGAAGTTTGTTGCATTAATTTTTCATGTAGAATCGCCCACCAAAATCCTGACGCGTAATTTCCGGACACCCTGTATAGAATGTATTACATTCACAAGAAATTTTATGAATTACATTCCTATAGTGGATTCATTAATATTATAATAATATAAATTCTATATTGGAGAAACCTCGAGACCTTTAAAAAAGAAAATTGAAGAACATAAATCCAAGGGGTGTGTCACCTCTGGAATTACATGTACATTTACTGTGGAAGTCACAGGAATTCGCTCGGCAGTCGTTGGAAGTTAGGCAGTCAGTGGCGCAATCAACCGCAGTCGCTAGAATTCAATGGCAGTCGCTGGAAGTCGGGAAGTCGCTCGGAATTCATTGGCAGTCGCGATAGTTCCCAGAAATATTGCAGGGCCAAACGCGTTTTGTGTACGTATTTATGTTGGTATTTATCAAAGTATTCATATAGAAAACGAGAAAAATATTTGTTCAGTTGAATCACATAATTTTTTATACGGTAAGTGACATTTTTATTTATGTTTTAACAATAAGTTCATTCTTGTTTGACACCTGATCAAGTCTTGAACCCCCCATGTTTCAACCCCATTTCTAGAGATATTAATAATCTGGTCACATAAATAATTACTCTATTTTGTTTGACAGTTTAGGTGCTCCGACTTTTTTTGTTGAAGTCATTGTGCCTTTTTGACGGTTTTTCAAAGTGGTCACTCTCAGACTTCATGAGCCAAAATTAAATAAAACCAATCAATCATCAAAATTAAATAAAACCGATCTTTAAATTCTGATTATACAAAACTACTAAACAAAAGACATTCTTAAATGCATTAGTGACAAAAAAAAACTTCATATTGAAATTCTAATACTTACTTGATTATTTTATTTTTAGGTTGTAGAAAATTTTTCCACGAGTAAGTAAAGATACAATAAGCAGCAGCAAAAATTGACGTCATAAATGATGCTGAAAAGCTGTCTATTGATATGGATTTTGAGACGATGACCCAAGCGATGACCACTGCAGTAGCAACTGTGTCGCTTCCTGTACATGATCAATTCAGAGAACCTGATGATAATGAAGTTACTGACTTTGTTAGTGAAGCAGAAAATCTCAATATAGAAGATTTGAAAGATATAGAAGAAGATTCAGACTTTTTGAAAGGCATGGACAGCCTAAACATCAAGGACTTAAGTGGAAAAATCAAAGAAGGTGATATCACGGATAAATCTGGTATTTTTTTGAAAAACGTGGTGGCAGACTATAAAGTGTGACAGAGTGATTTTTATTTTATTTATTATTTATTTATTTAACTGAAAATATACAAGGCGTTTTTAATTGAAGTCAATGTACATCATTGGTTTTTAGTAAAGAACACGCACCTAGAAATTGATTTCCTCGAGAATTTCCTGTGTGTGCAATTTTCCTATATTTAGAACAGGTATGATATATCAATGCCTATACAGGGTGCCACAGATTCGAGTGCATGCATGGGGATCTCAGTAATTAAAAGAGATACAGGGTCGGTTAAATGTTTGCAAAGTTGCACATTTTTATGCTCAACAAAATGCCGTTTTGAAATTTAAAAAATGTCGACTACTTCCGAAGATATTCGAAAAAAATCGAAATTTCGCAAAAACGTTATTATTATTTCCTGAGTTTATTTGGGAAGATATTGTAAAATGAATTACACTTTCTCATTGCCCCTTTTTCTCCTCTACAAGATGGCGGTATCAAATTAAAAATCTGACGTTTCGTCTTTGAGCGGCCATCATCAAGTTCATTTTTTTAAATACGGATCTGGATTTTTTATTTTATTTTTAATTATCTTTTGACGTTCTTAATGTATTGAGGTATCGCAATCGTCAAAAAAAATACTCATTTAAAAAATAATACCAGAGAAAATTAGTTAGGCAACCCTTTTCTCCCTAGCTCATAGTTTGGTTCAATAATCCATCTTTATTCGACACGTTATTCTTATGAGAGAACATGCACAACGAAACAAGCCTAATTGACCGAACCAAAATCGGAATAACATCCAATAACGATATACATTTGATGAAATTTAATTTAATCCACAAATGATATGGAAAATAAAAAAAAACATATAAAAATCTGGATTGATTTCTGCAAGTGTTCAAGAATATTGCCATTTTAACAAAATTTTGAAAATAACAATAATAGGTGAAAAATAATTGAAAATATTGAAGTTTCTAAGGCAACCCATTGCTCTACACCCTCATCTAATTACCTCGATACCTCAAGGACGTCAAAAGATAACTAAAAATAAAATAAAAAATCCAGGTCCGTATTTAAAAAAATGAACTTGATGATGGCCGCTCAAAGACGAAACGTCAGATTTTCAATTTGATACCGCCGTCTTGTAGAGGAGAAAAAGTGGCAACGAGAAAGTGTGATTCATTTTACAATATCTTCTCAAATAAACTCAGGAAATAATAATAACGTTTTTGCGAAATTTCGGTTTTTTCCGGATATTTTCGGAAGTAGTCGGAATTTTTCAAATTTTGAAACAGCATTTTTTTGAGCATAAAAATGTGCAACTTTGCAACCATTTAATCGACCCTGTATCTCTCATAATAACTGAGATTCCCATGCATGCACTCGAATCTGTGGCATCCTGTATATGATAATAATATAACATTTCGAAGAGAAAAAAAAAACAAATCAACCACCAGAGTATTCACAAGTAACACCCAAAAAATTCTACTTAAGAAAAACTTTCTCATCACTGTCTTTTTTTAAAAACGTCAAGAAACAAATTAAGATTATCGTCTACATACTCTCTCAGATCTCTATTGAAAGCGTTCTTCTTCGAAGCCTGCAAATTGTATGGAAGTATGTTATAAATCTTCGGTGCCATATACAGTGTGTTTAATTAATATTGCGGAAAAATTCAGGAGTAGTTTTCCCGCTTGAAAATACGAAGAAAACTTCCTATAAACATGTGCCCGGAAATGCTTCATTACAGAACTACAGAGTGTTGAAGTTTTATTTTTATTTTTGTTTTTTCTAAATAGTACCTGCCCCACTGTCGATCTTTTGATGAAAATTTGTGTTTGGGAGTTTTTTGTCATGCGAAATTCGATTTTGATCTTAGTATGGCTCTAACTTGTAGAGGGCGCTACCTGCACTTATTTTTCCTATTATTAACATACGTAACTTTTTTGGACGTGCCTGTATTATATTTTAAGTCAAAAACCAGATGTCTTTATCATTTTTACGCAGAAAAAGTATACTTGTTAGAAGTCGCTAAGCGCAACCATTCTCGAGAAATTTGGATTTGAAATAAAAAATACATGTGATTTTGGAATTATGGTCAAGCAAGGTCTTGCATTTTTTTTGAGAAAAAAATCAGGATGAGTCTCCCTTGTTGAAAATAAGAAGAAAAATTCCTATAAGCATGTCCGGAAATGATCCGTTACAAAGCTACAGGGTGTTGAAGATCTTTATTATTTTTTCCATTTTTTTTTTATTTTTTATAATATTTCAAAAAAAAATGTTGTTTACATCACTCATCAGTTGAATTTTATTTTTTTACTAAAAGTATGTAGCAATCATACAAAAGATTTCATAACTTTACCTCCGCCATTATTTCAATATCAGCTGTTAATGAAACTTCAACACCCTGTAGCTCTGTAATGAAGAATTTCCGGATACTTGTTGATAGGAAGTTTTCGTCTTATTTTTAGGCAGGGAAACTCATACTGAATTTTTTCGCAATATTAATGAAATATCATGGAATTGAGATTTTTACTTGTTCTGGATGTTGGGAATTTTAATATTCAAGTTTTTTTGCTTCTTGTTTCATAGCAATTTGTCAAGTAATCTCAATGCCTGATTTAAAAATCAGGTTAATAGAGGATGCACTAATTTGCGATGTAAAAATCTAATTATATCTATGGATATTTCCTCTTCACCAGGTCCGTTGCAGAGGTTTAAGTAACAGCAGTAAAAACATTAATCCTAAAAGAAAATTGAAAACTTTCCTTATTAAAAAAAATGCAGGAAAAAGAAGATAGGTCCTATAGGAAAGTAGCAGCGATGAGTCTGATCTTGAGTCTGATGTTGAATTGCTGAGTGAATTCGAGATGGAAACGTTCTCAGACATTGATGATGACCTAACAGCTGACGCACAAAACTCAAAAACTAAAATTCTATCCATTCAGTCTAAACAGTATTATTCCGTAAACTATGACAAAGCCTGGTATATAGGCAAAATACTTGAAAGCAATGAAAATAAAAGTAAAATTAAATTTTCAAAGCAGAGACTTGATCCAAACGATATCCAAACTGTGGATAATACATTTATTTTCTATGGCCCTTTGAAATTACGATTTAGAGACAAGAAAAAATATGCATAGAATCTGAATTTAAAAAGTTCAAACTCAATAAGTAATTAATTCAGCTTAAAATTCCTTGTGAAAACTATTCTATTCATTGATCTGAATATTCTTTTACACGACATGTATCGAGCAAAATTAGAGCAACCGCCTGTAAATTCATAAAACTTTAAAAACTTCAATCTATTTGTCAGTTTGAGTGTCTTGGCGATTTTTTCCAAAAAAAAAATCACAATAATTGAACTAAGGATAGTCTAGTTATAAAGTCTTGAACTTGGCAAAAATGACCCATTTTTGAAGAATTCATGAGAAATCAGTTCTTTGATAACTGATGCAGGATCAAAGTTTTATGAATTTACAGGCGGCTGCTCTAATTTTGTCCAATACTGTATTACAAGGGAAGGAACTGTTTTGAACATTCAATTCTCTCACAATCAAAAGTTTAATATTTTATTGATTTTAGTTCCTGTAAACAATTCAAAGCAAGATATGTATCTAAGCAGATTCTAGTTATTTGCACCCCCAACAATCCTTAACCATTTAGCAACATAACGACAATTTAATTGCTAAATTAATTATTTGAAATGAACCAGTATAAAATTATAATTTTGATATTGTCTTCGACTGTGAAATAAATGATGTTCAAGGTGATTAAATGTGAATGTGTTCTTTCTGTATGTTCGGAAATAAAAATTAGTTATAAATACTAGCGTTTTATTCATTTTTTGATTTATCCCAAAACACCGAGCAAAACACAGTTTAAAAAAAAATCAAATTATACACTCAGATGCAATAAAGTCAATTCACACGTACTTTTCAACTTGAATATAGCCATCAAATTTTGATAAGAAACACAATATTTTGAACTATTAGAGAAAAATAATAAACAGGGTTCTTTAAAAATCATGATTTTCTTATAAAAATAAAAAATCTCAGTTTTTTATATATAATATTTTTTTATCGATTTTTTTATATCAATCGTGGCAATAATAGACTTTTATAGCTTATCATGATTTATTCTCCGTTATTTTAACAAAAATACTTGTCTTGCTATGGCAATTTGCATACATTTTCAAATGACTTGAAAATTTATATACGTATTAAGTACGGTATTCTGCCAATTAGGAGAGGTATTGATTCTACCCAATATTTGGATGCACTAGCAAAAAATGTTTTTCAAAACACCCAAAAATGTACTTAAAAATTAAAAAGAAAACGCAAATTTCACAATATTGATCGTAAACGGGGCGGAGCTAAGACAAATTGTCACACTCTCTCTTCTTCATTACAGTCGTATACGCCAGACGGAGATAAATAATTCTGTGACGTTAGCATGACTACTGGTTCTAATTTTCAATTAACGCCCAAAGGCATTTTTAGAACAATCTGCTTCGAATTGAAAAAATATTGATAAACAGGCATCAATCAGGGATCATCTGATTGGCTACAGATGACAATCAAACATACCATGGCAATCGCTTGGTCATAGGCGTGTGCGTAAAAATTATTCACTCACTCGACTTGTTCTAAAGTTGAATAGCAAATTTTTACAACCCTTGATGTAGTCTACCGATATCACCCAAATGTTTTAGTTGTCTATGGTTTTTTTGGCAGTCTTAGGAATTCTATGGCAGTCATCAGAATTCTTTGGCAGTCATTGGAATTCTTTGGAAGTCATTGGAATTCTTTGGCAGTCATTAGAATTCTTTGGCATTCATTGGAATTCTTTGGCAGTCATTGGAATTTGGCGGAATTTGGAATTACATGTACATTTTTTGACAGAGTGACACACCCCTTGCATAAATCATACATGAAAAAATTCCAGAGGATTCAGTGGTTTCATAGTTTCAAAAAAATTGACAGTATGAAGAAACAGATGCAAATTGAGTAAGGAAGATGAGAAAACGAATGAGAAAATTGGATAGATTGAAGATTAAATGGTGATTTGAGCACCCTACTATTGATGTGCCATTAAATACCAGAAAATAGCATAATTATGAGGCGACAATCAAAACTACGTACTTTGTCGCCTATCGTGAGAAACGTCGGCCTCTCAGAACTAATCCTGTGCGGCTTTATAATTGGACATTGCTAAATTATGGCGGCAATTTCATGCTATTTTCGCAGATTACTAGACTAAATCATTGGCCTCTTGCTATTTAATACGTCAAGGTCCTTATGCAACTTTATACCACCTGTTTATTTAGAGAAATCTAGCTGGGTGGTTCCGATCATCACCATCCACTTCCTACCAGAGCAGCAATTTGCCCTCCATTGTGCCCACAAGATATATTCACTCTATACAACTGAGTGTTTCCGACAAGTACCATGCTTTGTTGGGCTTTTTCTGCGATACTTGGATCAACAGTTTAATTACATTGGGTTATTAACACGGCTTACCGGTTTGCTCTTGGTGATGGTTATGTAATTTTATGGTACAGTACTTGGTGTTCCTTTTGTGATGCAAATTTCATCGACGTAATGGGATCTTCAACGGACGGTTGGACTCAACATTTAAATATTGGACTGTTGAAGACCCAGAAGTAGTGAAAGACTACACTTACTTTGTCCTTAAGCTTCACTTAACTTAACTTATTTGCTGAAGCCCTGCTGAATTTAATTATTACACTCAAAATCAATCACCAACCCAACACAAACAAAATAACTAATTAACTTAGAATTGCTCTTACTAACTCGCCTACCTTAACTTTTAACTAACTTAACTCTAACTAGATAAAGTGAAACCTTGCCTAATTTCAACTCAGGTAAGTAACTAAACTGAAAAATCTAGAGGAATCAACTCATTTTCCTTACCTTCAATAACCCAACGAGACACTCCTGCTAAACTTATTCAACTAAATCGAAACTAACTAGATTTAGATATACAGCTCAAACTAACTAAAAATACATCAGAACGTCCAACTAAACTTTTATTAATTAATTAAAAAAAAACTAAATCATCAGAACACACTGGCTAGTTTAGGGTCAAGCTACTTTTTTTGGTTCAGTAAGATAAGTAGAACTGGGCCAAATCATGTCTATATTTTTTCTTGGTTTAGTTACACTGTTAAGCTTAAACTATTTGGCTAGTTCAAGCTACATTTTTTGTTTAGTTGGATGTGTCTAGCTTGAGTAACTAAGCTTAGTTCAAGCTACTTTCATCTTGTCCAAGTTCATTTTAGTTGGCTGGACTTTATTTACAAACTTTGGTTTAGTTACACTGGTTCAAGCTACTTTTTTTGGTTTAGTTGGGGTAAGACAGCTTTTCTGAGTTTTCTTAGTTTAGTTGGATTAGCTTGAACTAATATGCCCAGTTCAAGTTTAAAATCCGTTTAGTTAGTCAGTTAGTTAGGACTTAACAAGCTACGTTCTTTTATTTAGTTAGATGAGTTAAACTGGACCAATAATTATGTTGACATTTTCTTCGTTCATTCACATTGTTTAGCTTGAGCAACTAAGTTTAGTTCAAGCTACTTTTATCTAGTTTAAGTCTTTGTTTACAAACTTTGGTTTAGTTACACGGATTATAGTTTCGACTCAAGGAACTTTCTTTTGGTTTAATTTGGGTTAGGCAGCTCATCTAAGCTTTCTTGGTTTAGTTATACAGTTTAGCTTGAATAACTAAGCTTAGTTCAAGTTAATTTCATCATATCAAAGTTCATTTTAGTTGACTAGGAGAGTTGGACTTTGTTTACAAACTTTGGTTTAGTTACACTGGTTCAAGCTACTTTTATTTGGTTTAGTTGGGGTGAGACAGCTTTTCTGAGTTTAGTTCAAGCTAATCCAGCTTGAACTGATATGCCCAGTTCAAGTTTAAACTCCCTTTATTTGGTCAGTTAGTTAACTAGGAGTTAACAAGCGACGTTCTTTCATTTAGTTAGATGAGTTAAACTGGACCAATAATTATGTTGATATTTTCTTGGTTCATTTACATCGTTTAGCTTGATTAACTAAGCTTAGTTCAAGCTACTTTTATCTAGTTTGAGTTCATTCTAGTTAACTAGGTGAGTTGGACTTTGTTTAAAAACTTTGGTTTAGTTACACTGATTATAGTTTCGACTCAGGGATCTTTCTTTTGGTTTAATTTGGGTAAGACAGCTCATCTAAGCTTTCTTGGTTTAGTTAGGGTTAGTTATACAGTTTAGCTTGAGTAACTAAGCTTAGTTCAAGTTAATTTCATCATATCCAAATTCATTTTAGTTGACTAGGAGAGTTGGACTTTATTTACAAACTTAGTTTAGTTACACTGGTTCAAGCTACAGCTTGTTCAAGGCTTTTCTGCGGTCACGTCACAGTATTTGACGTTTGGTAGTATGTCGTAGATTGATCGCTCCACATGTGACATTTGTCAAATTGATCCGAAAGACCCTCGTCCAGACGTACGTGATTTTTTTTTCAATGTGTAAGAGAGAGACGGAAAAGTATGACGTAACCGCAAGAAAGCCATAAACAGACTATACTTTTTTTGATTTAGTTGGGGTGAGACAGCTTTTCTGAGTTTTCTTAGTTTAGTTGGATTAGCTTGAACTTATATGCCCAGTTCAAGTTTAAACTCCGTTTAGTTAGTCAGTTAGTTAACTAGGAGTTAACAAGCGACGTTCTTTTATTTAGTTAGATGAGTTAAACTGGACCAATAATTATGTTAATATTTTCTTCGTTCATTTACATTGTTTAGCTTGAGTAACTAAGCTTAGTTCAAGCTACTTTTATCTAGTTTAAGTTCATTCTAGTTAACTAGGTGAGTTCGACTTTGTTTACAAACTTTGGTTTAGTTACACGGATTATAGTTCCGACTCAAGGAACTTTTTTTTGGTTTAATTTGGGTAAGGCAGCTCATCTAAGCTTTCTTGGTTTAGTTAGCGTTAGTTATACAGTTTAGCTTGAGTAACTAAGCTTAGTTCAAGTTAATTTCATCACATCCAAGTTCATTTTAGTTGACTAGGAGAGTTGGACTTTGTTTACAAACTTTGGTTTAGTTACACTGGTTCCAGCTATTTTTTTTGGTTTAGTTGGGGTAAGAACGAATTTTCTTGGTTTAGTTTGATTAGCTTGAGCTAATATGCCCAGTTCAAGTTTGAACTCCGTTTAGTTGGTCAGTTAGTTAACTAGGAGTTAACAAGCTACGTTTTTTTATTTAGTTAGATGAGTTAAACTGGACCAATAATTATGTTGATATTTTCTTGGTTCATTTACATTGTTTAGATTGAGTAACTAAGCTTAGTTCAAGCTACTTTTATCTAGTTCAAGTTCACTTTAGTTAACTAGGTGAGTTGGACTTGTAAACTTTGGTTTAGTTACACTGATTATAGTTTGGGTTAAAGGAACTCTCTTTTGGTTGAGTTTGGGTTGGGTTGGACAGCTCATCTAAGCTTTCTTGGTCTAGTTAGGGTTAGTTATACAGTTAAGCTTGAGTAACTAAGCTTAGTTCAAGTTAATTTCACCATATCCAAGTTCATTTAAGTTGACTAGGAGAGTTGGACTTTGTTTACAAACTTTGGTTTAGTTACACTGCTCAAGATAGGTACTTTAATTTGGTTTAGATTGGGTTAGACCGGGTTCAAAAGTTTTCTTGATTTAGTTACACTATTAGACAAGTTAGTTCAATTTCACTTCAGGTAACTAAGTGAGTTGGACTTTGGTTTAGTTTCACTGGTTATAGTTGAGGTTCAAACTACTTTTTTTTTAATAGTTTGTAGACAGGTTTAGGCCCCAGGTTTAGTTAGACTTATAGTTGAACCCACTATCTTCTAGTTTCAACTCAATTACTTAGGTAACTGGGTGAGTTAGACTTGTTCAACAAATTTTGGTTTAGTTACACTGGTTAGTTTAGATTCAAGCTATAGTTTCAGTTAATCTACTTTTTTATTTATTTAGTTGAAAAGAGGTCAATTGAGTTGCGTGAGGGTTAGTATGGTTCACATATGCTGATATTTTTTTTAAATAATTTAGTTTGGGTTGAATGTCCATTACAATTTATTTAGTCAAGGTTGATTTTTAGCCTTTAAATCTTGGAAAAAGCTGAAACTCACTTGAACCTGAACTAAACAGTATTGGTAGAGTAATACTAGTTACTTCACGTTGAAGCTACATTTTTTGATTTATATAGATGTGTTAGACTAGGTTAGTTACATTGTTTAGCTTGAATCACTTAGCTTAAATTATTTCATCTGGTTCAAGCTCAGTTTAGTTAACTAGGTGAGTTGGACGTGGTTAAGAACCTTCGGTTGATGGGTTAGACTGGGTCAAGCTACTTTCTTTTGGTTTAGCTGGGGTAAGACGGCTTATCTGAGTTTATTTGGTTCAGTTAGACTGGTTAGCTTAAACTAGTATATACCCGGTTTAAGTTTAATCTAAGTCAAGTTAGTCAGTTAGTTAACTGAGAAACCGGGCCTAAGCTTAACTTATTTAGCTGATCTCATCTGGTTTAAGCTCAGTTTAGTTAACTAGGTGAGTTGGACTTCGTTTTCAAACTTTAGTTTAGTTACACCGATTCAAGCCACATTATTTTGGTTTAGTTTGGATTAGATAAGGTTTATATCGTTTAGTTACAATATATAGCTTGAGTTTATCAATCAATCAATCAAAAATTACTTTATCAACAAGAATGTACCAAAAACTCAATATTCAAGTTGTCAAATTGATTTTTAAATAAATACAAGTTCAGTAATATTGGTACACATGCACAGAATGGGTACTCCTCATAAAACAATCTAAAATCCTTTCATATTTTTGAACGGTACTCAAACATCCTTGACTATTGCGAACACGCCACAAAATTGGTACCATGCACCGGCCATAAAAATCCGTACCCAAATAACTACAATTACCTTCATGTCAAAACCGATATAAATACATATTATAGATAATAAACAATTATTATTCATGATCCTAATATTGAATAACAATAAATTCATAATGCTCATTGTTTTACAAGAGATAGCCTTGCATGAGGCAAGATATATGACTTACGAGTTACAACGCTCTAGAATCCAGGAAGTCGTTCTGATAGTACACGGTACTTATATGGAAGCAACTGGTGCATATGTTCGATCTAAAATGGGATGCGATTTCAAGAGTTATTGATATGATGATGATAGGCGTTGATAAATGTGTCTAGATTAACATATTCGATCCATATAAAGTTTTTTCTTCACAACTGTAACGAGTGTGGAAAGTGGTACTTTTCTGCATGCAACCCTAATTATCTGTACGACCTGTCGGGTCTCTAGAGTAAAAAAAAATCCATCAATGAGTGTGTGTGAAATATTGTCGCAACGATATTTTTCGTGCTTCCGGAACTAAAACGTATGTTGAAGCCCATGCAGATAATTATTCTTATCGCAATGATTATCATAGTGACCAAAATCAATTTGAAAATGTAGATGGCGCTGTAATGGCTCCAGCAATATTGTATTACACATCAGCTACATCAACGTTAATACAAATTTGGCAACATCGCCATGTGCTATTAGCTAGTGTCAAGAGATGTCACTCATTTGTCAATATCAGAAACCGTGTTAGGTTTTGTACAACACCTGTAGACGGCGCTGTTATTCCTTTTGACCCGTTACGAAAACTTTGTATAATCTTAGCCATGGTCGAGAGACTCAGTTAAATAATATCCAATTTTTTTTTCAGATTTAACCCAAAGATGAGTGTAACCATTTCTGTGTAATGTGGGCCGATGGCCATAATGTATGGTTTTATTTATGATGTACGTATTTTGATAAGATTAGATGTTGTATAATATTAACGTAACAACAGATCGTCAATTTTTTTTTCAGATTAAAATCATGGCGTTGAATGTAGGTTAACGAAGACAAAAAATCCCTTTTGTCGTGTACTGAAAATAATGCAATAGAAGCACCTGGGTACAATATTGCCGTAAATCGTGGCCCTAACGACCCACATTTCGTAACTAATAAGCTTTTAGCATAGATTATAATGTTGCTATAAATAATCGATTAGATTTACGAAATTTAGATTATCGAATGTGATTGGGATTTCATGTGAATATACTTTCTCTGGGAATTATAAAACTTAAAAAAATAATCAAGTATGTAGATCAGTTTTGCAAATTTAAATTATTGCGTTATAAGCAGGTTCGCAATTTACTGATCTGTATATTGTTGCGTTTTTCCGCTATTAAAACACGTATCCAACTTAAACTAAATTATTTACTGACAATTATTTATGTACAGTCGCTTATTATTGTTTTTAAACAAGAAGTATTGTTCACGACCAAATGGCGGACTTATAACCCCTCGCCAGGTTTGAAAGAATATTCTAGTAACACGCAGAACAGCGTAGAAGATTCGACGCCATCTATTTCGCAAGAATGTACTAAAAGCAAATCAATTTGCTGTCTGAAGCAGATTTGTGGGACGAATACCCGGCGCCTCCACCAAATGTGAACGTTTATACTTTTATGGATAAATTCTCTACGAACTCTACTAAGAATCAGTCAGTACCACTTTCTGGTAATGTTAGGAAAGTACCTGTTTTCCACTAAATATTTCACATGCAAGATCACTTGTGAAAAAAAAATGTTCCAAACGCAAACTTTCTATTCTCAACATCTATTGCGCCTCAACAACAAGCGGGTGCGAAAAAGTATCACTTTCTGCACTTGTTAGGAAAATGACTGTCTCAGAGGTTAAATCATTTATATTTTATTGTATTTTTTTGACGCTCGTAGGAAATTGTCCTCTTTTCAGAACACTTGGCGATAAAAAAGTTCCACTTTTCGCACTTGTTAGTTAAAAGACTAATAATTTAGCAACAACACATTTTTTATTATTTATATTTCGTCGTTTTCATCAAATCTCGTGGAAAAACTAATGCGTCTTTATCGCTTGCGGATACTTTCTTCATTGTCTTTAACAGTGGAAAAGGTCCACTTTCCGCACTTGTTGAGGAAATTACTATTTTTGTAGCAACATTGCTTTTATTATTTCTATTTCGAATTTAACGCTCGTAGAAAAACTTGTCCCAAACCCATGCGGAAACAAGCTTTCTTTTCATCACTTGGAGGTGGAAAAGGACGTCTTTCCGCACTTGTCAGGAAAATGACTGTTTCCGTACCAATAGAGGTTTCATTATTTTTATTTCATTGAATCGATTGAAAAAAATGGTAACAGTATGAAATAAGACATTTAACGATAAATGTCATTAAACTACTCGACTAAAAAATCCCGGCATCCTCAAATGAAAATTAAAAAAAAAAGAATATTTCTTGTATGGTCCTGGAATTTACAATTAAATTAAGTAAGATACGAAAACAGATAAAGAAACAAAAAAGTCGTACATATTTTTAGTAGCTTGATTTGAAAAAATATAAAAATTACAAAAGTCAGTGGCGTAGATTTTTTTCTCTTGTTAGGAAAATGACTGTCTCAGAGGTTTAATTATTTATATTTTATTGTATTTTTTTGACGCTCGTAGGAAAACTATTGTCCTCTTTTCAGAGCACTTGGCGATAAAAAAGTTCCACTTTTCGCACTTGTTAGTAAAAAGACTATTAATGTAGCAACAACACATTTTTTATTATTCATCAACTCTCCTGGGAAAACTAATGTCTTTATCGCTTGCGGATACTTTCTTCATTGTCTTTAACAGTGGAAAAGGTCCACTTTCCGCACTTGTTGAGGAAATTACTATTTTTGTAGCAACATTGGTTTTATTATTTCTATTTCGAATTTAACGCTCGTAGAAAAACTATTGTTTTAGACGCTTGCCGAAACTTTCTATTCATAACTTCGCAGTGAAAAATGTACAATTTCCGCACTAGTTTGGAAAATGACTATTTCTATCATCACAAGTTTTATTATCTCTATTTCATCGTATTTATTTAACGTTCGTAGAAAAAATTGTCCTAAACCCATGCGGAAACAAGCTTTCTTTTCATCACTTGGAGGTGGAAAAGGACGTCTTTCCGCACTTGTCAGGAAAATGACTGTTTCCGTACCAATAGAGGTTTCATTATTTTTATTTCATACTGTACTGTAAAAGATACCTTACAGTACCGGACTCAAAACCAGTCCGGTAAATGACATTTTACACCATCAAAGACTGTAATACAAATTTACTTTACGACTCCGCTATGACGCTGCATCATCAAAGACTGTGAAATTGGATTGGAAAAATAAATAATTTGACTAACTTTGAATGTGGTGACATGGTTTGGCTGGCGCCATCTCATGGTAAGAATGTGAGACGTGCTGCCATCACCGCCCTCTCAATGTGTGCTTTAACAGTAAGCAAAGCCCTTTTTCACTTAAATCGATTGAAAAAAATGGTAACAGTATGAAATAAGACATTTAACGATAAATGTCATTAAATTACTCGACTAAAAAATCCCGGCATCCTCAAATGAAAAATTAAAAAAAAAAGAATATTTCTTGTATGGTCCTGGAATTTACAATTAAATTAAGTAAGATACGAAAACAGATGAAAAAACAAAAAAGTCGTAAATATTTTTAGTAGCTTGATTTGAAATAGTTATTTACCTAACAAGTGCGGAAAGTGGTACTTTTCCGCACGCGACGGCAGTTGCACGAACGACGCGGAGCGGAGTTCGGGCAAGCCGTTGAGGGCGGAAAAGACATTTTCCGCAAGAGTTAGGTACAATGTTTTTCCTACGAGTGGTTTTGTCCATCTTATTTATAAAAAAAAAAAGTTTTTGATACGCAAAGATTTTCTGATAATACCTCAAAATGCCACATAAGGTAAAATATAACATAAATCACTTAATTAGTCCTAAACATGTTTATTTTTGTATGTACTCATTTTTAACAATACAAAAATCGTGCGGAAAAGTAACTTTCCAGCACTAGTGTGGAAAAGTACAACTTTCAAAACGAAAAATCGTGCGGAAAAGTAACTTTTCCGCACGCTCGTAGGAAAAAATATAAAAATGACAAAAGTCAGTGGCGTAGATTTTTTTCTCTTGTCAGGAAAATGACTGTCTCAGAGGTTTAATTATTTATATTTTATTGTATTTTTTTGACGCTAGTAGGAAAACTATTGTCCTCTTTTCAGAGCACTTGGCGATAAAAAAGTTCCACTTTCCGCACTTGTTAGTAAAAAGACTATTAATGTAGCCACAACACATTTTTTATTATTCATCAACTCTCCTGGGAAAACTAATGTCTTTATCGCTTGCGGATACTTTCTTCATTGTCTTTAACAGTGGAAAAGGTCCACTTTCCGCACTTGTTGAGGAAATTACTATTTTTGTAGCAACATTGGTTTTATTATTTCTATTTCGAATTTAACGCTCGCAGAAAAACTATTGTTTTAGACGCTTGCCGAAACTTTCTATTCATAACTTCGCAGTGAAAAATGTACAATTTCCGCACTAGTTTATGGAAAATGACTATTTCTATCATCACAAGTTTTATTATCTCTATTTCATCGTATTTATTTAACGTTCGTAGAAAAAAATTGTCCTAAACCCATGCGGAAACAAGCTTTCTTTTCATCACTTGGGGGTGGAAAAGGACTACTATCCGCACTTGTCAGGAAAATGACTGTTTCCGTACCAATAGAGGTTTCATTATTTTCAATTCATACTGTACTGTAAAGGATACCATACAGTACCGGACTCAAAACCAGTCCGGTAAATGACATTTTACACCATCAAAGACTGTAATACAAATTTACTTCACTACTCCGCTAAATGACACTGCATCATCAAAGACTGTGAAATTAGATTAGAAAAATAACTAATTTGACTAACTTTGAAAGTGGTGACATGGTTTGGCTGGCGCCATCTCATGGTATGAATGTGAGACGTGCTGCCATCACCGCCCTCTCAATGTGTGCTTTAACATCAGTAAGCAAAGCCCTTTTTCACTTTAATCGATTGAAAAAAATGGTTACAGTATGAAATAAGACATTTACCGATAAATGTCATTAAACTACTCGACTAAAAAGTTCCGGCATCCTCAAATGAAAAATTTAAAAAAAAAAGAATATTTCTTGTATGGTCCTGGAATTTACAATTAGATTAAGTAAGATACGAAAACAAATGAAAAAACAAAAAAGTCGTACATATTTTTGGTAGCTTGATTTGAAAAAATATAAAAATGACAAAAAAGTCAGTGGCGTAGATTTTTTTCTCAAAAATAATTGTTAAGCCGCCCACTGGCCTCAATTAATTTAATCAAGAGCCAAATTAGCTCACAAATGGCACTGCTAAAAACAGCAAAGTTGCTTTTTCTTTAGAAATCACTAAAAAAATCATTTATTAGATTTATGGTACTTACATACTTAATTATCACCCTGTATAGGAGAAGATATTTTAATACTTAATACACCTGTGCCCTAAACGTTTCCGATATTTTTTATACAGGGTGTTTCCTAACCTCTCTGACAAAAGAAAGGGGAAGAATCGAGGGGAGAATCCTTACCAAATTTCAAGACAAAAATGTGGTATAAAATTAAAAAAAAATGTTACTCGTTACTCAGTTCTCTTCAAAAGTCTACAGGGTGACCGAGAAAATGTGGGAGATCTCTTGGATCCAGATAGGACATTGAAAAATAATATGACATGTTTCCGTAAACTTTTTTCCAAGAGGCCTTCTCTACGGGTATACGATACGGGCCCCGAAAGGACGCCACTGGAAATCAATTTATTCTTGAATAACTTTTTAACCACTTAATATAATTTGATGAAAATTTAATACAATAAACAGTGAATATTACTACTGCCCTTAAGCCCTTAAAATATAATTAGCTTGTTCAGTTTACCAGGGGCGGACTAGGTTGTACATTTTAATGCTTACACTTTCAACACCCTGTATGATAAAGACTTGAAAAAAATAAATTTAGATAGCCTGAACCTTGGGCTACAAAAAAGGTACTCTTGTTCATTATCGATAAAATGAACCGTTTACGAGAAAAAAACATATTTTTTTGAAAAAAACCTCGAGAAAAACCATGACGCCTTGACGACATTATCTAAAACAATTTGAACCTATGTTTTTTCGAATTTTGCATTGTTTTTTCAGATTAATTTATTTTCGATGGTTTTTTCAATCAAAATATGTTTTTTCTCCAAAACGGTTCATTTTATCGATAATGAACAAGAGTACCATTTCTTCAGCTCAATGTTCAAGGTATCAAAATGTATTATTCGCAACTCTTTATCATACAGGGTGTTAAAAATGTAAGCATTAAAATGTAGAACCTAGTACGCCCCTGGTAAACTAAACAAGCTTATCAGTAAGGGCAGTAAATTAAGAGGTAATGTTTAATGTTTATCATATTAAATTTTTATCAAATTATATTGAGTGGTTAAAAAGTTATTCAAACAAAATTGATTTCCAGTGGCGTCCTTTCGGGGCCCGTATCTCCCCCGAGAGGGCCTGTAGGAAAATAGTTTACGAAAACTTGTCATCTTATTTTTCAATACTTTATCTGAATCCAAGAGACACTCTGTATATTAAATTAAAATCAAAGTAAACGCAAAAATACCACCAAAGCCTACAATTTTTTTTAATCATTTTCATTACCGATAACCACATGATTCATCGACAAACTCAAGCAATAAAATAAGCAGGTTCATTAGTGGAATAATTGGTCTCGCACAGCGTTTTCTTCAGCCGTTGCTGCTTGAGGCGATCACTAAAAACTCTCATAACTGTCATCAGAAACGCTTTTGCTGTATGAATTACTATAACACGATTTCATACAAATATACACAGACTATTAATTAAAAAAAAAAAACATCATGCTTGCATTGTTGACTGTAAAAATCAACGTCATTTCTAAAAGAAGATTCACACGTCAGGATTTTTTTATAATTAAAATATTAAATTTTTAACAGCACACTGAACTCAAAGTTTGACAGTTTAATCCTATTATAGGCATTAGGAATGTGGAAACATGTCACTCGATACAAAGGATTACAATTTTAATTTCTCTGATTATTTCCATTTCAATATTTGTAATTATAGCCTTAATTGTCCGGAAGCGTTTTTAGAATTTAAAACTAATGGTGTAGCACGGATTAAATTTAAATAGATTTAGCTGGTACTAGTTATTGACTTTTACTGAGAAAAATGTTATTTAATTTAGAAAAAAATACTAAAAAAAAAAAAATTAGAATAATAAAATAAGGTGAAAAGGCGACGATGAAATTAAGAAAACACAAAATCATTAGCAAAAAAAAGGTCAAAATAAGCATAAAAAAAATGTTATTAAAATCAACTAAACTAAAACGTCCACGCTCAATGATCAACATGTCAAATTTTTTGATTGATGATACTGAGAATGACAACAGAGAAGGCCGAAACGTCAATCAACAAGTTGATCATCAGATCCTGTTATTATTCAAAGTTAACAAGGTAACAAAAAATTCAATGTAGAAATAATTGAATTGAAAAAAGATGAAATGATTTTTTTTTTTTTTTTTTTTTTTTTTTTTTCAGTTGAAGCAGCTAAAAATACTTTTTTGTTCCTTGAAATTTGTTCGTTATTTCTTCGTTTTCGGGGAAAAAAATAACAACCACTTTATTTGATGATTTTTTGATTTTCTCGAAAAATACGAAAAAATATAAAGTAACAAAAATGTTGTATTTTTTGTAGCTGCTCTATCTAATGGAAAAAATCTGTCCGAAATAGTCCGAATGGTTTTCGACTTACAGGGTGTTTCAGAAATCCGATTTATTGTTAATATCTCAAAGTTTTTTTGCCGATTTTGTTGAATTTTGTAACAGGACGCTTACTACATGGTAATAATTATGAGTTCCAGTGGCGTCCACAAGGAAAGTTGACACAATAATGTGCGCCACTGACTTTTTCTGAAAAATTTCTTTTTTTTTCCGATTGAGCAGCTAAAAACAACTTTTTTTCCAACTATCTGGGAAAAAAAAGAAAATTTTCAGAAAAAGCCAGTGGCTTGCTATTACAAGTAAAGGCGTGTAAAAATTATTCAAACAAGAGTTGAAAAAAAAAAAAAATTCAAGATAAATTTTATAAAATACTGAAAATGAGTTGTCGAAAAATCAGGAAATCAATAAAAAAGTCCCTCACTTATCAGTTAAAAAGAACAAAAATGTCAATCAAAACTAACTATGCTATTGATAAGAAGTCCCAGAATATGAAACAGAAAAAAAAATAATGACGGATAAAGGCAGTTATTCAGAATTAAATAAAATTAATAAGTAAAATAATAATATATTAAAAAACGAGAAAGTGAAATTACAAATATACAGAGTGACCCATTTGAAAGCTGGCCACCCTTATAATTTTTTAATCGATTCGATTTTGACGTTTTTTTTTAAATGAAGAGAGGGGAAGGTGTTTTTTCGTTCAGTTTTTTCCAAAAACCAAGGCCTACTAGAGCATATTTAGATGCCAAAAATCCAGAAAACATAATATTAGCGATATTTTTGGGGAAAATCCGCCTACACCACTGGAATTTTCATCCCCTGAAATGGGTCTGTACCAAATTTCAATGAAATATTCAATTCAAAAATATTATTTCTATGTGAATTTTTTTTCTATTTTTTTTTGTCAGTTTCGTTTGTATGTTTTCATTGTATTTTGACATGAGAATATCTATTAAATGTTTTTTTTTATTTTTTTTTTCTGATAGATTTGTTATAGCAAGAGTTTCGAGGTAAAATACTTCTTGGTACATAAAAACATTAATCGTTAATTTTTTATGAAATTTGGTACAGATCCATTTCAGGGTATGACGAATCCAGTGGCGTAGACAGATTCTTCCTATATTATGGTTTTTGGATTTTTCAATAAATATGATCTAGTAGGCCTTGAATCTTGAAAAAACTTGACGCCGTCTGGCCTCAAAATAAACCTTTCCACTCTACATTTCAAAAAATAGAAAAACGTCAAAATCGCCTTATAAATAAAAATGTTATAGGGGTGACCCGCTTTCAAATGGGTCACTCTGTATAAATTTAAACAATAAAATATTGATGAAATTTGTAATGTAAAATGAAAAAACCACAAAATAAAAAATTCAAATGAAAAAAACTAGGAAATTGATAAATATTTCAAATTGTTATTCAATGGAAGGATTTCAAAACTAAAACATAAAAAAATATCATTCCATTTATTTAGATCATCAAATAAGAGAAAGAATCAAAGAAGGAAAATAATAATGCTAAACAACAATATATCTAACGATCCCCAAAAATAACTAAAAACACAAAAAGAAATGAAAATTAAAATATAGCAAAAATACAACAAAAAAAGTTCTAGAATTAAATGGTTGAATAAAAAAAATATCAAATCTATTTCAGAAAATAATCACAAATGAAAAAAAAAAAACAAGTAAATTAAAATTGGAACCAGAGTTCCTAAACAAATGATGAAACAATGAATAAAACAAGAGAAAAAGAAGTAAATATGTAAAAAAAAGATAAAAATAAATAAAGGGAATTTGCAAATTGAAATGAAATTGGTAATTGAGTATTTTAAAAAACTAAAAAAATCCTAAGAAATAAAAACATTCAGTAAAATTTAAAAATGGGAAAAAACAAAAGATTCATCAATCAAAGCATAACAAAAATAGAACAAAAAAAATTGTAAGAAAATAAAAAAAAATAAAAACCTTCCAAAACAAAACGCAAAAATATAGACTTCCTCTGAATGAAAAAAAAAAATGGTGATAATAAAAGAAAATGAACCAAAGAAAATATAAAAATTATAAACAAAACGAAATAAAGCGAAGATGAACCAGCATACAGTGTGACCCATTTGTTCTGGGAACACCCTGATAAAAAGTTTATTTCTTAACCGATTTGGTTCGTTTTTTTTTTGGAATGTAGAGCTCGAAAAATTGTATATTCTTGGCAAAAAGTGACCTTCGCCATTTTGACTTCAAGGCCTACTATGTTAGTTTTTAAGAGCAAAATTTCAGGAAACCATATTAGCGATTTTTTTAGAAAAAATCTGTGTGCGCCACTGGATTCAGCATCCTTTAAAACGGGTCTATACAAATTTTCAACCGAAAATATCAAGTTGAAAAAAATTAAAAATTCGCACTTTAACAATCTTTGATTCTATCAAAACAAATAAAAATGACATAAAACTAAAAATGTGTAACTTCTTCCAAACCACCATCAACTACAATGCATTTATCATTTCTTTTGATAGAATCAAAGATTGTCAAAGTGCGAATTTTTAATTTATTTCAACATGATATTTTCGGTTGAAAATTTGTATAGACCCGTTTTAAAGGATGCTGAATCCAGTGGCGCACACAGATTTTTTCTAAAAAAATCGCTAATATGGTTTTCTGAGATTTTGCTCTTAAAAACTAACATAGTAGGCCTTGAAGTCAAAATGGCGAAGGTCACTTTTTGCCAAGAATATACAATTTTTCGAGCTCTACAATCCAAAAAAAAAACGAACCAAATCGGTTAAGAAATAAACTTTTTATCAGGGTGTTCCCAAAACAAATGGGTCACACTGTAGATTATTATAACTAACAACAAAACAGGAAAATCTAAAATAAGAGTAGAAAGTGGAAAACCCACGGTGAAAAATTAATAAAGCTAAGCTAGAATATTGACCAAAATTAAAAAAAGATCGGAGAAATTATTTTTTTTTTAAACACCCGGTATACAGGGTCCTTCATTAGTGCGTCGGGCAATCCTAGCGTGGTAATTTACAAAAGTAGAAAAAAAAGTTTTATACAAAAGTTGTAGAATGTGACTTTATGCATATTTTAAAAATATTTTCAAACATACAGGGTGCGTCACAAAAGTATGGCACGAAAAAGTATGATTTTTTTAAATGGAACCCCCTGTATATTATTTGATATTTCAATTCTTTCTTCAATTTGGAACAAAAATTGTGCTACAACTAATGTTCCTAAATTCAACCGTTATCGAGATATCGCGTTTTAAAAATGGCATTTTTGCAACTTTGGCATGATATAAAACTCAAACTATTCAAGTTAGAGGAAAATGGTTTGCACTTTCCTATCTTAACTTTTCAAGAGCTCTTCTGTCATTTGGATAGAAGGTAACGTCAACTGTCAACTTTTTTCGGCACATTTTGACATTTTTTCACAAGAATGAATTTAATCTCCTTGAATAGCTCTTGAAAAGTTAAGATAGGAATGTGCAATCCATTTTTCTCTAACTTGAATAGTTTGAGTTTTATAGCATGTCAAAGTTGCAAAAATGCCATTTTTAAAACGCGATATCTCGATAACGGTTGAATTTAGGAACATTAGTTGTATCACAATTTTTGTTCCAAATTGAAAAAAGAATTGAAATATCAATCAATATACAGGGGGTTCCATTTAAAAAAATCATACTTTTTCGTGCCATACTTTTGTGACGCACCCTGTATGTTTGAAAATATTTTTAAAATATGCATAAAGTCACATTCTACAACTTTTGTATGAAACTTTTTTTTCTACTTTTGTAAATAACCACGCTAGGATTGCCCGACGCACTAATGAAGGACCCTGTATTATATTTTATATTTGCATCAATCTCATTCAATTATTTATCATCATTAACAATTGATAAAGGAAATATTTTATACACCAAACAATGTCTAATGTTTGAAATAGAATTTATCAATAATCGTCAATATACACAGGATATGTGATTCAGCTCAGACGTGAACCGCAAAGTGATATAATTTTTTTCGCTGACCATAATAACTGATTAATTAATTATTTCCGAGTCATTAGACGAAAACGGTTCTATGTCACGCAGAAGCTACGCTGGTTGATCTAATAAGGAAGTGCGATGTCACTTCTCATAAAAATCTATCACTCATAACTGTATCAGCTAGAAAGTACAGCGGACCGTTAAAAAATTTTTCAATTTCAAACCATTTTAATCTGTCACTAATGTCAATTAATGCAAAGAAATTAAAAATTAATCATCCCCAATGGTAAATACCTAGAGATCAGTAAACTTGGCATTATTTACTGTTCCGTCTGGATGGCAGATGTTGAAGTGATCCTGTCGCCTGCCAGCACAAAGGACGAATCGGAAAAATGCCGTTCCAGAAGGTCGCTAGACAAAATGGCGCCGAATATGTTTATCAAAATGAAATGCCGACGGCGAAAATGACTTACGCACATTTTTAACATGAGCGATGAAATATTCGGAATGCTGAATGAATATTTATATGTTTGGAATTTACAGTCGGGATGGGTAAGCAATCTATAGTCACTTGAAATTTTTATTTTTTTTTTCTTATTGTGTCTTAATTAATTAATTATACCTTGTATCAACAAGATTTTCAAATTCTATTTCCATTATTTATACCGATGTATTTTTTAGTTCTTGATTCATCAAAATTTCATTTGAATTTGTCAGTTTTCCATTTTTTTGTTTCTCTTTCTTACGCCTTTTTCTCTCGTTTTATTTCTTCTTCTTCAATATATATTTTTTTGTTCTATTTCAGCTGTGTTTTGATTCATGGTGCTCCAGTGAACTTTCCTTAATTTCCAATTTTTAAATTTTATTGAATATTCACCCCATTTTATATTATCATGTATTTTAGTTAATTCTTAGATTTATTTAATTCTGCCAGTTTTCTAAAATTATTTCTGGATTTTTCATTATATTAACATTTAAATTTCGAGTTCGTTTTTTATTTTTTATTCTCAATTTCAGTCTTGTTTCTTGTTTTGAGTATTTTTATTGAATATTTGATGTCTTTATCAATTAGTTGAATTTTATTTGAATTTTATATTTTGTTGTTTCCTCATTCTACATTATAATAACTCATTAAGGGATTTTATCAATATTTTACTTTAATAATTAGAATAACTTTCCATAATTTACTAACGTCATTGAATTTTATTATCTGTTTCATGTTTTAGGACTTATTTTTTTTTCAATGATTTTTATCTTTCACTAAATTTAGGAATATTATTTTTTTAAAATTGAGAGTCCCAACTCATTATTTGAAAATGGAAACGATTCAACTCTACACAACTTTAAGCTCATTATATTGAAGAGTAGCTTAAAAGTTCGAAACGTCGATCAATTGAATCAATCATTCGATGTTGTTTTTGTCTATTTTATTTAATAAAAATCATTTTTCAATTAGTTTACACGAAAAATACTTTTTTCTATAACTATTTAATAATAGATGTATTATACATCCACTTTCTATTGGTTAATGTAACTCAATTGTTTTTAACCAATGAAATGATCTAATGTCACTACTTCACTGTTTTAGAGCCAATCAGAACATTCGACATGATGTCAACCTTCAAATCCATAATTTTGAAAACCAACAATTCTTGTTTTATAGTCATTGTCACATTGTGTTAACAACCTAACCTCACTTTAACTACAGTCGTTGTCAAAAAGTGCCGTACACATGAATTTAAATATTACAAAGTTCGCTTCAATTATTGAATAATCATGGAAAAAGTATGGTATTCTACACGCGGGAAATGGCTATAACTCACTCAGATGATTACGAACTTTATCCTCGTGAGTAATATCCACCATTTCCCGTTCGTAGAATAATATACTAATTTGTATGACTATGATTCAATAATAGATGTATTTAATATACATCCAGTTTCTATTGGTTAATGCGACTCGTTACTCATACCAGTTTTCATTAGTCAATTGTTTTTAACCAATGAAATGATCTAATGTCACTACTTCACTGTTTTAGAGCAAATCAGAACATTCAACAAAATGTCAACCTTCAATACATCATTTTGAAACAGCCCATTTGACAGTCCATACTTGTTTTATAGTCATTGTCACATTGTGTTAACAACCTAACCTCGCTTTAAGTACAGTTGTCAAAAAGTGCCGAGCAAATGAAATTGAATATTGCATAGTTCGCATTAATCATCAAATAATTATAGAAAAAGTATAGTATACAACTCGAGGGTAGTGGCTATTATTCACTCAGATCATCCTCGTGAGTAATAGTCACCATTTCCCACTCGTTGAATAATATTCCAGCAGTTTTGAAGAACATTATTTTTCCACTATGTATTTATTGAAAAAAAAAACAGAGCAAGCATTGTAATTGGGAATATTTTCCTTAGAAAAACAAAATAAATTCCAAAAATATCCCTTGAAAAGTGGAACATGACAAAGTTTAAAAAAAAAATACAAAAGCACATAATCATGTAAAAAGTGGAAAAAACGATACTGACATGAAAATAAACAACTGAAGGCCTCATAAATTAAAAACTAGTTTAAAATGTGAAACAAAGTGTATTGGATATTCAGTTGAAAACAAAAAACAAGCCAAAACACTTAAAAAACTGCTAACAAGAGCAACCGATATAAAAAAACTACTGAAAATAAAAAAACGACAACGGAATAAGATGAAAAAATTCGTTAAAAACAAATAATTTAAGAGAAAAAAAATAATAACAAAGTAAGAATAAAAACCTAAAAACAGAACAGAAAGGAAAAACAGGTTTCAAAAAGTACCTAAAAATGAAAAAAAACGACAACAAAATGAAAATAAAATCCCAAAAGCAACACAGAAACGAGAAATGGATTTATATGCCATGACAAAACAAGTACAAAAAAATTAATTGACTTACTTGAAACAAAAAGTAAATATTAATTAAAAAAATGAATTTTCAGTTTATTGACACTGAAAATATTGAATTAAATACGATCACATAAACATTAACAAAATGGCAAAATTGAAAAATGTCGATGCGGAAAATGCAAATTGATCGACTTTGAACTTCCAATCTAATCTATTATCTCAATTAAAAAATCCCAATCGCCACATGTAAGCAAACACCTCAACCCACAGCCGTTAAAAAAAACTCGCAATAAATTAAAATAACCTTATAAGCTCCAGCAACAAATCATAAATTATTATATTTCCCATTGTCTAAGGTTAACATAATCGACACATCGCCAAAATCCCATTCAAATGTCGATAATGCATAAATTAGTGGTAAAGTGAATTAAAAAAAAAAATGATCTTGTATTCCGTGTACTTAACAGTATTCAAACGTGTTATGATTAATGGCCACGGGAGCGAAATATATGGGCGGTTGTGAAGAAAAAACTTGTTATATAAAAATAATAAAAAATTAAATTGATGTGTATGCATGGACGACCTTATCAGTCCAAACTAGAATCCAATTAAAGAAATTAATAACCAAAAAATTCAATTACTAATCAAGTGGTCTTGTCATACCACATTTGGTGATGGTCAGGTAATCCCATCACCAAAATTTCAACACGTGGGTTTGAATTAATCATCAGGTGATGATTGGTGGTGTGTACTGGGCATAACGGTACCATTGATATATTGCATTGTACCCAATAAACCCTTCCCATTAAATGAGAACATAATTTAGGGTGAACAAATTGGTCTGAAATTGCTTCCTCCAAATCGTTTGTTATCTCGGGGTTCGTTAATTATCATTTTAACTATGAAAAAGCCAAGCTTCGAGATACACATTTTTGCCGATTTAATGGCTGGGATTTTTCTGTGAAATTGCTTTTTTCCCGTGACAATGAACCCTAGCTGGAATGCACCTTGGTTGGCTGGCTTTTAATTACATTAGTTAATTGGATTATTATGTTGTGGAATTTTAAAATCCCTCGTAAAACTGAATACCGGGGCTAATCAATTCTTTGTTACGTGTGGGTTTCAAAGTGCAAAAATTAATTGACCATTTTGACTAATTTGTCAATGTTGCATTGTCATTTGAATACCGGTTTTTAATTTAATCGATACAGAAAAAGCACATTTCCATCATAATTTGGCCAAAAGCCAACGAAGAAATATGAATATTACATGGTTAAATCATCTATTAGAGTGATGAATGAATGTTGAGATCAAACGCATTCCTGCAATGCAATTTATGCGACGCGCTTTAGCATTCTTACCTTTGTACAGGCAGGTAGTGTGCGAAATTTCGAATTTTATGCGCCCATTAGACTAGTTGCTCCAGTTAATAATTACTTTTGATGTAATTTGTTTCGTGTTTTATGTGGGTGTGAAATGGGATGGAATTTGGAATAAGCTGAATTAACTTTTTTCAAACCATTTCTATCCTATAAGTATTGATGTGTATCTATGTACTTTTTTGCGAGCGGAAACCACTGATCTATATAAGCTGGATAACCACAATCAATGGAACGGGCTCTGCGTGATGGGTTGCATATTTATCAGGGCCGATGCTTAGATATCAATAAATAAGAATGTACATAGCCGGTGTTTTAACATTTTATCGTCGTGAATTCGCACGGTTGTATTCATCCAGTTATGTAGATCAGTGGCGCAAATCTTGAATTCTTCATTTATTGCATGTTGTCTCAATCAACGATCTTTTCCTGATAAAGAGGCAACTCAATGACGTCACAGTGTTAAGACCGTCGAATGATTCTGAGCTGAGGTCGTTAAGAAGGGGGAAGAAAAAATTAGCCAACAAGCAGGTTTGTCTAAGAGGTAATGTTGATTAAAAACCTAAAAGATAAAAATTAATAATTATGAATGAATGGATTATGTCTCCCATGAATCATTATTTATTAAAAAATATTCAGCTTAACCTTGCATATATATTAATTTTGGAGATTTTTACGATTTTTTGATAATTTTCATACATAAAAAGTGTCCAACTTTGACAAGCAATAATTTTCAAACCGTTTGAAATTTTGGTTGGAAATTTGAATTCTATTGAAAAATATTTAATAAAAAAATTAAATGTCTGAAAAAACATAAATAATGAAACAATAAAAGTGGAAAGTCTAAAATCAGAAAAAAACAGTTACAATAATGCAAGAAAATTGAAAAATAATGAGAAAATATCGATGCAGTCGTCTCAAAAAAGAAAAGAAAAATCCCTTCACAGTGGAAGAAGATCTGATGAGCTCTTAAAAAAAATAATGAAAAAATATCAGTAAAAAACAATAGTGAAAATAATGAGACACAATTTAAAGTCTAAACTGAAAGGACGAAAGCCTTTCAATGGAAAAAGTTGAACAAATAATAAAAAAATCATGAAAAGAGAGAACAACTCCCTTACATTTGAAGATCTGTAGAATAAAAGAAAGATATAAAAAATAATAAGAGATAATCAAAGTGAAAAAGTTTAACAGAAGAAAAAATGTGCCGGAAGTATAAAGGTAATGAAAATAATAAGAGACCAAGGAAGTTGAAATGTTTTTTACATGCAAAAAAATGTTTTTTTAGGTTTTGCAGTTTTAACTTTTAACAAACTTTAATCTTGACATTTTTCATATTTTGAAATAACTTTAGTTCGTATTTTCCATTCCAAATGTTTTTTTCATACGAGAAGGCTTAAATTTTCTAGTGGATGATCATTTTATGTTTTTCACATTTTTTAGTCATCTTAACATTTCTTGATTGTTTTAGGTTTTATTTAAATTTTTAATTATCATGCATTGAAGGTACTCAATCCATGTTATAAAATTGTATTTTATTTGAATTAAACAGTTTGCATAGCATTTTTTGATGAATAAAGACATTATTTATCATTTATTTATTTTATTCAGGTACTGTAAAAAGCGTGGAACTAAGACTGAAAAAAGTTCCTTAAAATAGAAAGTATAGTAGTTAAATACAAATGATTAAATGAATAAATAAAAAGTCTGAAAAAAACTGCAAAAAAAAGTTTCATTTACAGTGTAAAAAAACATTATAAAAAAATTATAATCAAAGTAGTCAACTTAAAAACGCGTCTGTAAAAAGCACTAACAATAAAGTACGCTACGCAACAGAACTGCAGAAAAAAAAACAATGAGCTACAATTGGAATGAAAAAATCTGAAAGGATGAAAACAATGAAAAAATATGTTAATAAATGCGATAAATCAAATTTTTAATTATTTTTGTCCGTTTTTAGTACACGTACAACCATAGTGGAAATAAACTAATATAGCGCAACTCTTCCAAATATTTTCCGCATGCCGACAAATCGGCAGGCTGTTGGCGGAGTGCCGATTGGTCCCATTTGAATCCATTATTCGAGCTGCCAATGTTGCGTTCAGCAGAGTTGGGATAAATGAAAAGAGTGCGAAGCCGTGTTGAGTGTCTCAGTACATCAAAATATTGTTTTTTAAGTTTTCTAACATTTCCATCGGATGCATATCGATGTAACTATGGTAATTATGCTGCCGCGGCGGTCGGAAACTTCCTCAACAATTCGGCCCAACATACAGTGGCAGATCAAAATAATAGCTTTGTCAATGATTTCTGTAAATTTTCCCAAATACGCCACTGTGATAATTGCATTAGCAAATGGCCACCTACTCAAAAACGCACAACACTAAAATAATTCACTACTTGTTTTGGACATAATCGTTAAGTGCGTGGGCCCAAATTACAGTGTTTAACGTGGCAAGGCATTAATAATCGGCGTCATTTATTTGGAAACGTGATTATTCATTTATTTGAGCGCCTGAAGAAACATTTGGGGTAATTAAGTGGTTTTTATGAAGTAATATGTGGTTTATCATTGAGCCTATAATTTCTGACAATTAATTTATTGAATTCGACGTATGTCTTTCCATTAACTCGATCTAGAGTTATAAGACAAAACAGACAAGTGGGTCAAATTTTTAAAATTTGATCATAAATGAGTTGGGTGCAAATCATGTTTCTTGATCTGACGAAACCATTTCAAGCCATTTTCGAGCCTGGAGAATTTTTTTCTATCACCTTTGCATGTTTAATGTTTTTCATTATCGCTGTTGCCTTCACATTTTCATTCACAACTAATCCCACACTCCCAAAACTCGTTAAAAAAATAATGGCGTGACTATAAGCATAAAAATAGCCATCCATTCTAATGTCGACAGACATTTCAAAGAAAAAAAAATCCCACAAAAACTAGCCAAGGTGACATACTCGTTGACTACTAAACCAGACACCTTAATGTGCCCAAACATGATCACAATCACACATATAAAGACATCTTTCATTAGCCTTTTTTAAAAATAACACATTCCCCCTGTCACGGCAATTAGACGTGCTGGTTTTCGACTAAAAAATATCCGAAATGTAATATGGGCCATTTTTAACTGGAGTCTTGTAAAAATAACTTTGGAAGTTGTAAAGTACACGCACGACGACGTGGAGGAATTTATAATGTGGAGATTTTTCTGTTTAGGTACATTGTTCTCATTAATCAGCAAAAGGGGGAGATTGTTGTAAGTCGTGCTAACGATTGTAACTTGCTAATGGGTATTTATTTTAGGATTTGATAGAACAGATTATAATTTTTAAGGCTATTAGGAACATACAAAGACAAGAATCCTTAACATTGTTTTAATAATAGCTGACAAGGGCGGCTCCACCATAGGGTCATTTTCGTCAATGACCCCCCTAACATTACTTGTTATGATTAACGGAAATTTTTAAGTCTATTAGGAACATTGAAAGACAAGAATCCTAAACAAACATTGTTTTAATAATAGCTGACAAGGGCGGTTCCACCATAAGGTCATTTTGGTCAATGACCCACCTAACATTACTTGTTATGATTAACGGAAATTTTTAACTCTATTAGGAACATTGAAAGACAAGAATCCTAAACAAACATTGTTTTAATAATACCTGACAAGGGCGGTTCCACCATAAGGTCATTTTGGTCAATGACCCACCTAACATTACTTGTTATGATTAACGGAGATTTTTAAGTCTATTTGGAACATTGAAAGACAAGAATCCTAAACAAACATTGTTTTAATAATACCTGACAAGGGCGGTTCCACCATAAGGTCATTTTGGTCAATGACCCACCTAACATTACTTGTTATGATTAACGGAAATTTTTAACTCTATTAGGAACATTGAAAGACAAGAATCCTAAACAAACATTGTTTTAATAATACCTGACAAGGGCGGTTCCACCATAAGGTCATTTTGGTCAATGACCCACCTAACATTACTTGTTATGATTAACGGAGATTTTTAAGTCTATTTGGAACATTGAAAGACAAGAATCCTAAACAAACATTGTTTTAATAATACCTGACAAGGGCGGTTCCACCATAAGGTCATTTTGGTCAATGACCCACCTAACATTACTTGTTATGATTAACGGAAATTTTTAACTCTATTAGGAACATTGAAAGACAAGAATCCTAAACAAACATTGTTTTAATAATAGCTGACAAGGGCGGTTCCACCATAAGGTCATTTTGGTCAATGACCCACCTAACATTACTTGTTATGATTAACGGAAATTTTTAACTCTATTAGGAACATTGAAAGACAAGAATCCTAAACAAACATTGTTTTAATAATACCTGACAAGGGCGGTTCCACCATAAGGTCATTTTGGTCAATGACCCACCTAACATTACTTGTTATGATTAACGGAGATTTTTAAGTCTATTTGGAACATTGAAAGACAAGAATCCTAAACAAACATTGTTTTAATAATACCTGACAAGGGCGGTTCCACCATAAGGTCATTTTGGTCAATGACCCACCTAACATTACTTGTTATGATTAACGGAAATTTTTAACTCTATTAGGAACATTGAAAGACAAGAATCCTAAACAAACATTGTTTTAATAATACCTGACAAGGGCGGTTCCACCATAAGGTCATTTTGGTCAATGACCCACCTAACATTACTTGTTATGATTAACGGAGATTTTTAAGTCTATTTGGAACATTGAAAGACAAGAATCCTAAACAAACATTGTTTTAATAATACCTGACAAGGGCGGTTCCACCATAAGGTCATTTTGGTCAATGACCCACCTAACATTACTTGTTATGATTAACGGAAATTTTTAACTCTATTAGGAACATTGAAAGACAAGAATCCTAAACAAACATTGTTTTAATAATAGCTGACAAGGGCGGTTCCACCATAAGGTCATTTTGGTCAATGACCCACCTAACATTACTTGTTATGATTAACGGAAATTTTTAACTCTATTAGGAACATTGAAAGACAAGAATCCTAAACAAACATTGTTTTAATAATAGCTGACAAGGGCGGTTCCACCATAAGGTCATTTTGGTCAATGACCCACCTAACATTACTTGTTATGATTAACGGAAATTTTTAACTCTATTAGGAACATTGAAAGACAAGAATCCTAAACAAACATTGTTTTAATAATACCTGACAAGGGCGGTTCCACCATAAGGTCATTTTGGTCAATGACCCACCTAACATTACTTGTTATGATTAACGGAGATTTTTAAGTCTATTTGGAACATTGAAAGACAAGAATCCTAAACAAACATTGTTTTAATAATACCTGACAAGGGCGGTTCCACCATAAGGTCATTTTGGTCAATGACCCACCTAACATTACTTGTTATGATTAACGGAGATTTTTAAGTCTATTTGGAACATTGAAAGACAAGAATCCTAAACAAACATTGTTTTAATAATACCTGACAAGGGCGGTTCCACCATAAGGTCATTTTGGTCAATGACCCACCTAACATTACTTGTTATGATTAACGGAGATTTTTAAGTCTATTTGGAACATTGAAAGACAAGAATCCTAAACAAACATTGTTTTAATAATACCTGACAAGGGCGGTTCCACCATAAGGTCATTTTGGTCAATGACCCACCTAACATTACTTGTTATGATTAACGGAAATTTTTAACTCTATT
Organism: Orchestes rusci; assembly: GCA_958502075.1. Classification (NCBI taxonomy): domain Eukaryota; kingdom Metazoa; phylum Arthropoda; class Insecta; order Coleoptera; family Curculionidae; genus Orchestes; species Orchestes rusci. The sequence goes on along the minus strand of OY293304.1, from coordinate 4,064,769 downwards.
AGGAACATTGAAAGACAAGAATCCTAAACAAACATTGTTTTAATAATAGCTGACAAGGGCGGTTCCACCATAAGGTCATTTTGGTCAATGACCCACCTAACATTACTTGTTATGATTAACGGAAATTTTTAACTCTATTAGGAACATTGAAAGACAAGAATCCTAAACAAACATTGTTTTAATAATACCTGACAAGGGCGGTTCCACCATAAGGTCATTTTGGTCAATGACCCACCTAACATTACTTGTTATGATTAACGGAGATTTTTAAGTCTATTTGGAACATTGAAAGACAAGAATCCTAAACAAACATTGTTTTAATAATACCTGACAAGGGCGGTTCCACCATAAGGTCATTTTGGTCAATGACCCACCTAACATTACTTGTTATGATTAACGGAAATTTTTAACTCTATTAGGAACATTGAAAGACAAGAATCCTAAACAAACATTGTTTTAATAATACCTGACAAGGGCGGTTCCACCATAAGGTCATTTTGGTCAATGACCCACCTAACATTACTTGTTATGATTAACGGAGATTTTTAAGTCTATTTGGAACATTGAAAGACAAGAATCCTAAACAAACATTGTTTTAATAATACCTGACAAGGGCGGTTCCACCATAAGGTCATTTTGGTCAATGACCCACCTAACATTACTTGTTATGATTAACGGAAATCAAAACCAACAACACATTAGTGTGACTTGCACAAACAGTTTGTGCAAGTCACACTAATGTGTTGTTGGTTTTGATGTTTTTTCATATTTATAACATGTATTCTTAGTTTACGTTCTCTGTATTTTAACATCATGTACATGTGTTTTTTTTGTTATCCAACACACTCAATCTGATTTACCCTTGAGAAAGGTCACAATAAATGACCGAAACGTCGGGAAATCAATAACTGAGTGTTTTTGTTTTACACCGTCCTTCTCCCCACTAACCCGCATCTGTTTGATCTAACTTAAGGACGCAAACCTATACAAATTCATTAAAATCTTCCAAAAAAAAAGAACACATCATTTCTGAGATGGAATGAACAAAAGCTTTCGAGCTAAATAAAATATCAAAAGCACCTGGTAGAATGACCTTAGATTTCAGACCAATCAAGACAGTTCGTATAGGCTCCGCCCTTGAGTACCAGGGTTCATCAATAGTTTTCAGTCCGCTTATATTATTAACCTTTTAGTTTTTAGGAGATTTGAGAATAAAATGATATGGGTATTTTTCAACGTTTGATAGTTTGCAATTGATAGATTCTTTCCGAATTGAACGATTTAAAACATATAACACACGACTAAATAAAATATATCAAATGGACCTGGTATAATGTCCTTGAATCTTCGACCTATCAAGAGACACCGTTTAGACTCCGCCCTCAAATACCAGGGTTCATCAATAGTATTCGGTGCGATTTATTAGTTATGAAGCATTGAGCAAGTTTAGTTTTAGTTTTGGAGAAATTTGGTTGAAAGGTTATACTAATAAGGTGTTTTTTCTTCAACTATTATAACAGTGGGTTGAACTTGTTTATACCAGGTTTCTTCAAATAATATCACAAGCTTTACATAAAATTATTATGTGGAAGCAAATAAAAACCACAATTTGATGTACAAAGGTGAAATTTACCATTTTGCTAATTACAATTTCAGAAAATACTAATTTTCTCTTTAACCTTTGCCACTAATACATCAAGCCGTTATGAAAGTGAAACTATAATAATTGTACCACATTTAGAAGAAAGTTTTACGCAAAATACCAAATACCTTGCGTGTCCACAAATTATTGTTTTGACTGATGCTCGTGTCAAAATATTCGTTCGTCGCATAATGATTTTATTATTGCAACAATTTATGCACGTTTTCCGATGCAAAAAACAACAATTACTTATATCGAGCTGATGCGGTTAAGATTTATTTGCATTTAATTCGAATTACTCGATTGCTTTATTTGGAGCCTGCAATTCAATGATAATAAAACTATGTTACGAGGGATCCTCTGTGCGAAACGTGCATGTCTTTCAAACTTTTGATTTTTTTTTTTCAATTTATATGGATTTTTTCCAAAGGCTAGGATCGATGTTGCCAATATGTATCAAATTTTAGCCACGGCTGATGACCCAAAACGTGGTTCAATTTTCCAATTCACTTGGGCGTTCGGCTACGCTCGGTAGCTGTGTATTTTTCGGGTATTTTATCTGAATTCTGACTGTGCCTGAGCGTTTAATCACGACTATTACGAGGGATGGTCAAAATAATATATGGTGTATTCCAAAATCAAATTGATTGAAAAAGGCGAAACTATTATTCTCTAAAATATGTTTGGGAGGTCATTGAGTGAAATGACCCTATGGAGATTCCTTTACTTTAAAATCTTCAAACTTAGACCTGAGCTGATGTTGAACTTGGGTTTTTGATTGGAGTCCTTTAAATATTTAGCTTTTTAAACATTTCAAGATATAAGAATTTTGAAAACTTCATGACATTGAATAAACTGTTTTGTTTGCGGTGGAGCTTCAAATAACCGTTCAGGGAATTGTGATTCTTCTTCAACATTTTTTAATTTTAAATTCATTTATTATAAGATTTGTTAGTTCTAATCAATTAACAGTTTATGTTCTTTTTCCTGTTGATTTTTGGATATTTGAAACAGATTTTATCAATAAAAAATATTAATGTTATAAAAAAAGTTTTGAAGCTTCATCTGGTTCCCCTCTGGTCTGAGATTTTTTTTATTATTATTTTAAGATAAATTAAAAAAAATGATCATATTATTTTTATCAAAATGACTCAAGATCTAATATTTATTTTGTTCGAAAGTTATAGCGTTTTAAAATATACAGGGTGTTACTGGGTAGTAGGTAGGTCATAATTTTAAGGGGGAGTTCCTGGATAAATTTTAAGTCAAAAAGGTCATATAAACTTGGGTTTTAAAATGCTTGGTTTTTAAGATACATGGTGTTAAAGATCTATTTTATTTTCAGTTTTTATTTAATTTAACATTTTCCAAAGACGGTTTGAGATATTGAACTGAATTTTGCCACAGGATATCATGGTATAGGAACACACTTTTTTTTTATTTTTATTTTTATTTCATTTCATTTTATTTTTTTTATTTTTCTTTTTAGGCAGACCCAAGTTAATATGACCTTCTCGACTCAAAATTTATCCAGGAACTTCCCCTATAAATTATGACAAATCAATAAGTAACACCCTGTATATTTGGGAAATTTGAAAACGTTGAAAATTGTGCCTCGAAAAATTTGAAAATAAAGAAATCACAAAAATCCATAAAATTCCTCACAAAATGACGCAAGATTCATCAAAATCGACAAATCCTCAACAAAGCAAGATTGAAAATGTAAAAAAAAATAATATTCTGGATTTTGTCAAAAAAAACGCAAAATTTAGGAAGAAAAAGAATCAAATTCACTTGAAAATGAGATCCAAAACCGTTTCAAAACTTTGCCTTTGCACAGCTGAAAATGTTGAAGAATAAAATTTTGTCGATTTCGAAGAAATTTTTAAAATAAAAAAAAAACACAAAAAAATATGGAGAAAGTAAATTAAATTACCCACAAAATGACGCAAAATTCATCAAAATCCATATAACCAGTAAAAAATTTTAACGTTTCAAAACTTTCCACAATTTAAAATGTTGAAGAATGAAATTTTATCGATTTTGTCGAAATTTGTAAGTCTCAAAAAAAAAACATGAAGAATGTGAATCAAATTCCCTACAAAATGACGCAATATTTATCAAAATAGGTCGATCCAATAAAAAGTTATGCCATTTTTTGCTTTTCAGAAGAAACTTTCTTTCATAGAAATTAAAAGATTTTGAATCGACGATTTTTTAAGTGAGGGCTTATTTAACTCACTGACATTAATTAATTAATGATGAAAATATAATAATTACTGACCAAATGCGGGTTAATTGAAAAACCAGTCAAACACGTATTAATCGTCCCAAATTCGATGTTGACGAATTGACCCAAGCCAACCTTCATTAGGAAAAAATTAATTCGGACCTTGTTTCGCTTTCTTGGATGTTCATTTTTTTGGCATACTTGATTCATAATTTATACCCCATTAGCAAATAAATATTTTCAAAAGAATATACTATACCAATGGCATAATAACTTCCTTTTTGATTAGTCCTGGTATTAGGGGGTGGAGTCTAATTGAAGAAGAGCTATTGGTCCAAGTTTCAAGGCCTTTATACGAGGTCTATTCAACTTGATATTATCACCATATTCGACTTGTTTTTGATTCATATAAACAAACAGAATACAATCAAATGAAAAATAATATTTATGTGTAGGTGAAAACTGATATGTAATAAAAAATAAAAATATTTAGTAGGACGGAACACACAATAAGAAAACCTTGTGAGTTCTCAATATCTTATTTCTTACCGTCATGCACTTCAAACTAACGGCATAGTGGGTCTATTTACCTGAAACAAAAAAAAAATTACTAAAATAAAATACCGGTTTTCATAATTGTTTTTTCCTGCATGTCGACATGAAAATGAAATCATGGGGCTTTAACCTCGCATTAACGACAGACCAAATTCAGTTAAAAAAATGATTACCAGCAAGAGTGGGCCTAAAATGTGAAAAGTCTCCTACGGGTATAATGCCCCTTTTTTATCGATACATTTATCAAGCCAAAAACGTTAAACGCTTCTATTAATTATATTGAAAGTTGGACAACACAAATTGAATGATCATTGTGATTGAGGCCAAAACAGTTAACAACGTGTGTGTAGGTATAAAAATTAAAATGTGCATATCTGATGGTAGACGATAATAATATGGCGGCCACCGGGTGTGCTCGATCCATAATTCGATGTAGTAAGTGCGATTCGTATCTTGGGATTTGTGCTAAATATGCGTTGATTGCTAGAGAAAGATGTGAAGTGAGCCAAGTTGGGTGAAGTGATTTAATATATTGCCACTTCTATGGATAATAATTCTCTTTGTCATCAGAAAATAATCATCAGCTACACTATATATACAGGGTGTTTCAGAATAACATGCTAATAATAAAGGGGGTGATTCTTGGGCTCATTTTAAGAAAAAAAATTCATATGAACGTATGTCCTAAACGCCTTAACTTTTGAGATACAGGGTGTCAAAGTTTTAAAAAATAGATACTTTTTTTACAATAACTTTGTCATTACTGTAGATATCTTTATGAAATTTGGGTCATGTATTTTAGGCATTAATACTCATTTTTTGATGCACCAACAATTTAATTATTCTGACCAGTGCCGTCCATGCGGGTTTTGGTTTGCATATTTTTTGGAAAATAGAAAAATTTTTTAGGACATACGTTCATATGAATTTTTTTTCTCAAAATGAGCCCAAGAATCACCCCCTATATTATTAGCATGTTATTCTGAAACACCCTGTATATATATTCATTCAACGTTATTCTTCAATTGTATAACTTGTACATCTATCATTGGAGGGTGATCCCTGTACTTGAATGTTTATTGAATATTGTACAATATTATCCTTATTATTGTACTGTACAAGTTGTGTCTCTGTTATTGAATTGTTGCACCTGTATGTGCATTTGTACTGAATCTTGTACAACATCCTTATTGTATTGACAAGGGGTGTGTTTGTTATTGGACTGTTGTGTCTGTATGTGCATTCAGTAAATCTTGTACAACATTGTTATTCCACATTCTACATCAAATCTTGTCTGTTAGTCATTGATGGGTGATCTCTAGCTATAAATTTGTAGTGAATCTTGAACAATATTGTTAGTTTTCTGTACAATTTATAAATTGTCGCTGCATGGTAACTGTTATTTGTGCATTTGTACTGAATCTTGTACAACATTGTTCTTATATTGTATAACTAGTATATCTGTCATTGAATGATGGTATCTATATGTGAACTTGTACTGAATTTTGTACAACATCCTTATTATATTGTACATGTTGTGTCGGTTATTGAATTGTTGATTCTGTTTGTATTTGTATAACATCGTTATTGTACTGTTCAAGATGTGTGTCTTTTATTGAATTGTTGCGTCTGTATGTGCAGTTGTACTGAATCTTGTACAACGTTATTCCTGAATTGTATATCGGTCATTGGAGGGTTGTTTATTGAATCTTGTACAACATCCTTATTGTACTCTGACAAGAGGTGTTTTTGTTATTGAACTGTTGTGTCTGTATGTGCATTCAGTAAATCTTGTACAACATTGTTATTCCACATTCTACATCAAATCTTGTCTGTTAGACATTGATGGGTGATCTCTAGCTATAAATTTGTAGTGGATCTTGAACAATATTGTTAGTTTTCTGTACAATTTATAAATTGTCGCTGCATGGTAACTGTTATTTGTGCATTTGTACTGAATCTGGTACAACATTGTTCTTAAATTGTATAACTAGTATATCTGTCATTGAATGTTGGTATCTATATGTGAACTTGTACTGAATTTTGTACAACATCCTTATTATATTGTACATGTTGTGTCGGTTATTGAATTGTTGATTCTGTTTGTGTATTTTTATAACATCCTTATTGTACTGTACAAGTTGTGTGTGTTATTGAATTGTTGTGTCTGTATGTGCATTTGTTTTGAGTCTTGTACAACGTTATTGTTGAATTGTTTAACTTGTATATCTGTCATTGGAGGGTGATCTCTGTATTTGAATGTTCATTGAATCTTGTACAATATTATCCTTATTGTACTGTACAAGTTGTGTGTCTGTTATTGAATTGTTGTGTCTGTATGTGCATTTGCACTGAATCTTGTACAATATCCTTATTTTACTGTACAAGTTGTGTGTCTGTTATCGAATTGTTGTGTCTGAATGTGCATTTTGCAGTGATATTGTACAACATCCTTATTGTACTGACAAGAGGTGTACGTTTGTTATTGAATTGTTGTGTGTGTATGTGCATTCAGTAAATCTTGTACAACATTGTTATTCCACATTATACATCAAATCTTGTCTGTTAGTCATTGATGAGTGATCTCTATCTATAAATTTATAGTGAATCTTGTACAATATTGTTAGTTTTCTGTACAACTTTTAAATTGTCGCTGGTAACTGTTGTTTGTGCATTTGTACTGATCTTGTACAACATTGTTCTCAAATTGTATAACTTGTATATCTGTCATTGAATGGTGGTATCTATATGTGAACTTGTAATGAATTTTGTACAACATTCTTATTATATTGTACATGTTGTGTCGGTTATTGAATTGTTGATTCTGTTTGTGTATTGGTATAACATCCTTATTGTACTGTACAAGTTGTGTGTGTTATTGAATTGTTGTGTCTGCATGAATGTTCATTTGTCTTGAGCCTTGTACAACGTTATTCTTGAATTGTATAACTTGTATATCTGTCATTGGAGGGTGATCTCTATATTTGAATGTTTATTGAATCTTGTACAATATTATCCTTATTGTACTGTACAAGTTGTGTGTCTGTTATTGAATTGTGCATTTGACTGAATCTTGTACAACATCCTTATTGTACTGTACAAGTTGTGTGTGTTATTGAATTGTTGTGTCTGTATGTGCATTTGTTTTGAGTCTTGTACAACGTTATTCTTGAATTGTTTAACTTGTATATCTGTCATTGGAGGGTGATCTCTGTATTTGAATGTTTATTGAATCTTGTACAATATTATCCTTATTGTACTGTACAAGTTGTGTGTCTGTTATTGAATTGTGCATTTGACTGAATCTTGTACAACATCCTTATTGTACTGTACAAGTTGTGTGTGTTATTGAATTGTTGTGTCTGAATGTTCATTTGTCTTGAGTCTTGTACAACGTTATTCTTGAATTTTATAACTTGTATATCTGTCATTAGAGGGTGATCTCTGTATTCGAATGTTTATTGAATCTTGTACAATATTATTCTTATTGTACTGTACAAGTTGTGTGTCTGTATGTGCATTTGACTGAATCTTGTACAACATCCTTATTGTACTGTACAAGTTGTGTGTGTTATTGAATTGTTGTGTCTGAATGTTCATTTGTCTTGAGCCTTCTACAACGTTATTCTTGAATTGTATAACTTGTATATCTGTCATTGGAGGGTGATCTCTGTATTTGAATGTTTATTGAATCTTGTACAATATTATCCGTATTGTACTGTACAAGGTGTGTGTCTGTTATTGAATTGTGTCTGTATGTGCATTTGACTGAATCTTGTACAACATCCTTATTGTACTGTACAAGTTGTGTGTGTTATTGAATTGTTGTGTCTGAATGTTCATTTGTCTTGAGCCTTCTACAACGTTATTCTTGAATTGTATAACTTGTATATCTGTCATTGGAGGGTGATCTCTGTATTTGAATGTTTATTGAATCTTGTACAATATTATCCGTATTGTACTGTACAAGGTGTGTGTCTGTTATTGAATTGTGTCTGTATGTGCATTTGACTGAATCTTGTACAACATCCTTATTGTACTGTACAAGTTGTGTGTCTGTTATTGAATTGTGTCTGTATGTGCATTTGACTGAATCTTGTACAACATCCTTATTGTACTGTACAAGTTGTGTGTGTTATTGAATTGTTGTGTCTGAATGTTCATTTGTCTTGAGTCTTGTACAACGTTATTCTTGAATTTTATAACTTGTATATCTGTCATTGGAGGGTGATCTCTGTATTCGAATGTTTATTGAATCTTGTACAATATTATTCTTATTGTACTGTACAAGTTGTGTGTCTGTATGTGCATTTGACTGAATCTTGTACAACATCCTTATTGTACTGTACAAGTTGTGTGTGTTATTGAATTGTTGTGTCTGAATGTTCATTTGTCTTGAGCCTTCTACAACGTTATTCTTGAATTGTATAACTTGTATATCTGTCATTGGAGGGTGATCTCTGTATTTGAATGTTTATTGAATCTTGTACAATATTATCCTTATTGTACTGTACAAGTTGTGTGTCTGTTATTGAATTGTTGTGTCTGAATGTGCATTTTGCAGTGATCTTGTACAACATCCTTATCATACATTTGCACTGAATCTTGTACAACATTGTTGGTTTTCTTATGTCTGTTATTGAAGGGTTGTCTCTGTAACTGTTGTTTCTGTTTGTGCTTTTGAACTGAATCTTGTACAACATTGTTTTCATATTTTATTGTATAACTTGTATATCTGTCACTCTATAATATGTGAATTTATACTGAATCCTGTACAATATCCTCAATGTAATGTACAAGTGGTGTCGGTTATTGTGCATTTGTACAACATCCTTATTGTACTGTACAAGTTGAGTGTCTGGGTTGTTGTTGCTTCTGTTTGTGAGTTTTCACTGAACCTTGTACAAAGTTGTTAATCCACTTCACATGACTTTTGTTGTGGTTTCCATGTTCTTGCTCTCTTTTTTATTTTTTAGTGTGTCGTCGCTTTTCTTTTCCTTTATCTTGAGGTGAGATTTTTCGTTGATTATCTTCTTTCTATTGTTTCTGCTGAGGTCTTCTTTTTGTAAGTGTGTGCGATTTTTTGTGTACGTTCGTTTTCTCCTTGTTTATCGTGTCACTATTTTTTATTCGAGGTCGTAAGATTTTTGAGGTCGTCCGTATCTTCAGCCTTCCTAATTGTTCTTTTTGTGTTTGTATAAATTTTTTTTGTAGACGATCGTTCTCTCTTTGTTTATCTTGTCATCTTTTCATCGCTCTTGTCCTGCCTTTTTTTGTGATTGTAGGATTTGTCGCAGGCGTTTCTTCCATCTCTGTTTATCTTAACGTCGTCGATTTCCGTCTTCTCAATTCTATTGACTAATTTACTCTTTTTGTCTATTTCTTGTGTTTTTTTGTAGATATTTGTCCCCGGCGATTTTTCACGAGGTGAGGAAAATCGTGTTTTCCTATCTCGGGCGCCACCCTCTGTATCAAAGTGGTAGAGGGCCCACAGTTCCTATTGGGTAGCTTTCAAACAGAAGGGTCCAAGCGTTCGTGATTTCCAAATTCCGTAAATTCCGCTCTGGAGTTATCGAACTTTCGAATAAAATACGGGTGGTAGTAGAAAATAATCAGTCTATTGTCCAATAGTTTGTACATTGTCTGGTTCCCAACCAGTAAATAAAATGAATGAAAAAAAAACAGTTCATCTCTCCCGGTTTAAATACTAATTCGGACAGTAATTGAACAGCGGATTATGACTTGATACACGGCAAACGTTATTTTAAAGAAAATAAGGGATCTTTTGACGGATGATTAAGCGAGTTACGGGAACAAGCGAAATGAAACCGGGAACCTTTTTTTTTTTTTTTTTTTGATTGTATGATGTTATGTGTTTATCTTTTCCTTGCTATTTGGGACAATGGACAATATTTGGAATAAGGATAAGGGAGTAATAATAACGCACCGTGACCGTCAATCCTCTCAACTACGTTCTAATAGCAAGCCGAATGACGCCATATCAGGATACTTTGGCTACGCCCCGTTTTCGGTCATGTAACGAAATGGCGTGCGTTCGAAACAATCATTTATTTAGGATATGTATATTTTGATCCTTGGTCAAATCAACATCAAATGAAGTTGTTGAGAGCACCTATTCTGAAGATTTCGCTTTCTCTATCATTAAAGTGATGTGGTTATGGTAGGGAAGCTGGTTGAAAAAAATTAAACAATGCAGGAAACAGTTACCATAATCCGCAGTCTAAGAACTTAGAAGTGTCCAAATTACCAGTAACCATAAAGCATGCAACTTTCGATTTCTTACATATGCAAATGCATAATAAAAACAAATGATCGGTGCAAAATGATTAAGCATAACACATCCGAACCGGCATGAAGCAAATATGCGATTCTATCACGAAAGAAAGTACGTAGAAAGTGTCCGTGCTCACCATAACGACCTATCATTTCTAGAGATTTAAATTTCGCCAACTATTTGACCCCTTGAGCAAGTCACAATTGCCTATTATTTCGAGATATTGCGTGTGACTGAATTGTTATCGTTATTTCCTGAATTTGGTAAATGGTGACATTATAAATAATGTATCATTATGTTTGAACCCAGAGGAACCAAAACAGATTCCTATTTAACGGCTACACTTGAAAGGTCCTGCGCAATAATATTCCCCGTCGTAAGCATCAAGATAAAACAAAGGGCGGGTGGGCAAAGCCAAGAGCAATTTTCAATAATTTTCCCAATGCTATTCCACCAAGAATTGTGAAAACTACAATGACAAATGAATAAATTAAAACAAATCAAGTCTATGCATGCAGGTCAATAAATCACCATTCTTACCCAACAATCCTACATGCAATTTGAATAAACGAAAAACTATACATAACAATAATGTTATGACATAGTTACAAAATCTCGTTGAGATTTTTCAGTGTGTCAATATTGTTTAATAACACGTCGCCCACCTGTCATTGCTATGGCAAATGATATTTATTTTAATGTTGGGGTCAAACGATTCAAATTTTGGTACAGTGGGCGATTAACGGCTTTTCTTAATGAGTTTCTGGCTGGACAATTTGGAAATATGGCCTTAAAGACGAAAGGTATAGATGAGACTTTTTTTCTAAATGGAGCTTTGACCTTTTTGAAAATTTTAAACTGTTTGTCTTTCAAGATTATATTACGGAAGTATTACATTTTGTTTATTTCGAACTTTGCGACCACTTTTCCCTAATTTTTCAATACACCCCGTATATTTTTTCGATGTTCCCGAATGAGAATTTTGAAGCTGAATCGATTGATAACAACTGCGCATGTCTATCTTGTGTAAATTTCAAGATATTGATGTGTTTATGAAAATATTAAATATCGTTTATTTTTAGCTTTTCCTCGACTTTTCAATACTCCCCGTATATTGTTTCAATATTTCCGCATTAAAATTTAATGCTTAATGAAGTGATGACATTTGCGCATATCTATCACTTTTAGATTTCAAGAAAATGGTGTGTTTATGGAAATATTAAATTTTGTTTATTTTAACCACTTTTCCCCAATATTCCAATACACCCTGTATATTTTTTCAATGTTTCCGGATGAGAATTTGATGCTTTATTGACTGATGACAACTGCGCATGTCTGTCTCTTTGAGATTTCAAGATAATGATGTGTTTATGGAGGTATTAAATTTTGTTTATTTTAAAATTTTCCTCAATTCTTGAATATACCCCGTATATTTTTCCGATGTTTCCGAATGAAACTTTGATGATGAATTGATTGGCGACAACTGCGCATGTCTATCTTTTTTAGATTTCAAGATAATGATGTGTTTATGAAGGTATTAAATTTTGTTTATTTTCCTCAATTCTTGAATATACCCCGTATATTTTTCCGATGTTTCCGAATGAAACTTTGTTGCTGAATTGATTGGTGACAACTGCATGCGCTTGTCTAACTTTTTTAGATTTCAAGATAATGATGTGTTTATGAAGGTATTAAATTTTGTTTATTTTCCTCAATTCTTGAATATACCCCGTATATTTTTCCGATGTTTCCGAATGAAACTTTGTTGCTGAATTGATTGGTGACAACTGCATGCGCTTGTCTAACTTTTTTAGATTTCAAGATGATGATGTGTTTATGGAGGTATCAGATTTTGTTTATTCTGAATTTTTCGACCGATTTTTCCCAATTTTTCAATACACCCCGTATTTTTTTTCGATGTTTCCGAATGAAACTTTGATGCTTAATAGATTGGTGACAACCGCGCATGTCTATCTCCTTTAAATTTCAAGATAATAATGTGTTTCTTGTCTTGAAGTATCAAAATTAAACCAACCCAAACTTACCTAAACTATCCTTAACTCATCTGAAGTAATCCAAACTAACCCAAACTTACTTGAACTAACTCAAACTAAACTAACCCAAACTTACTTAAACTAACCCAAGCTAACATAACAAATTACATAGTTCGAAAAATAATTACTTACACTCTATTCAACCTTGTTTTACGCCGCATCAAAACAAACTGTCAGCTCCCCCGAAATCTCGAGCAGACTTCTGATTGGTCGAACGACCCATTAATCACATGACATGGCACACAACGCATTCATCAGAGTTGTACTCAGATTTCGCGGATCAACTCAAGCCGTTTAAACCTTTTCCTATTCCAAAAAGTGGCAGTAAAGGCCAATTGGTTAGTCTTATAATCCCTACATTTTTTATCCAATCTGTATATACTCGATAAAAACATGTTTTGTTTTCAATTCATTCAATTGAGATAGAATATAGTAGAATACGACCCTGGAAAGCCGCCGCCCAGTATCAACCGTAACTCAATAATTGTCGATAATCAGTTATAATTATTATGAGCGGTAATCGGAACTGTGACAAAAATAGAGGAAAACTTATCTCTTTAAATTTGTACATAAAAGCCGCATAGATAGGATAAGTGACAAAAATTGTCAGCTGGCTATGTTGATGTGTAAAAAACACACAATTAATTCAGCAGAGTCGTTCGTGAATCATTCCCGTCATCAGCTAAGACAACCCAATTTTACGTGTTACAGCTGACAACTCTTGCCACTCATCCTATGCTGCTGACACATTTTCAGGTCCGCTGAAATGACCCCAAATTACTCTTTTCTAAAGCCGGATACACTATGTTGAAAATAATTCCTCTTCATTGCGACAAGAACCATCAATACTGCATCATTTTTTATGCGGCAACAACAAACTTGACCTTTGATACAAACATATCGGAAACAAGAGAACTTTCTCCAATGACCCTCACTTTCGAGATTTCCGAGATAAGCCCGGCGCAACGAAATTTCAATCGGGATAATCGAACTGACATTATGTCTTTTGAATGTCATATATTATATTATATGCACGTGTTATGTAAGTCTGGTTATTATATTTTTATTTAGTTGGAATGCGGACTTGAGTATGTTCACATCAATTCGATAATTTTTCCATACATCCCACACAGCACAAAGGAAAAGATCAATAGAACCAAAACAAACACACTCCTTTTCCAAATAGAAAGAAAAGTGAACTAACTGTTGTTGGATGGAGTTCCCAGAAAACTAAAGTGTTGTGTCAACATATCCGGCCGTTCAATGAATGCACTTTGTTTATACGCTAATGTTTATATATATGAGAATTTGTTAGAGTCAAAGACTGGAAGGTGATTAAAAGTGTCCGTTCGATTTGTTTATGGTTCCTTTTCGAGTGCCGTTATGAATTATCGTGTGAAACGATAGGATGGAATATGTATTTGGTACACCATTTGTTATTCATGCCCAGCCAATATTTTTAAATTCTGACGTCACAATCATTAGACATGCAAAACGACTTATGTGTGGTCATTAACGTGAAAGGCCAGTTTTATACAACTTATTTCCTGGAAACATTTTTTTTATTCAAAAACCCCACTCCACTCGCCTGTCTGTAAGTTGATTTAAAATAACAAAACTTCCGATTCCATATTTTTCATAAAACAAAAATAATAAACATATAGGTGCACTGTTTGGCAGAAATATTGAGAAAAATACCCTGAAAGTTGACCTTCATGATTTTTAATGGTGCGAAAGCGTCTTATAAAAAAAATCATATCTCCAAAAGTAAACGAGAAATGGTTCTGATTTTTGTACCAGTGAATTTTTTATACAATTCTCCATACAAAACCATGGAAAAACATATACACTGATTGGCAAAAATATTAAGAAAAATACCCTCAAAGTTGACCATCATGATTTTTAATGGTGCGAAAGCGCCTTATAAAAAAATCATATCTCCAAAACTTAACGAGATATGGTTCTGATTTTTGTACCATTGAATTTTTGACACAATTCTCCATGAGAAACCATGGAAAAACATATACACTGATTGGCAGAAATATTGAGAAAAATACCCTCAAAGTTGAGCTTCATAATAATTTTAGATTAATCGGAATCTGCCCATGAAAAAAATCATATCTCCTGAACAAAAACAAGATATGGTTCTGATTTTTGTACCAGCAAATTTTTCATACAATTTTCTATAAGAAACCCTGGAAAAAAATATACACTGATTGACAGAAATATCAAGAAAAATACCCT
Source organism: Orchestes rusci (assembly GCA_958502075.1). NCBI lineage: Eukaryota > Metazoa > Arthropoda > Insecta > Coleoptera > Curculionidae > Orchestes > Orchestes rusci. The sequence continues at coordinate 4,049,749 of OY293304.1, read as the reverse complement.
CAAAGTTGACCTTCATGATTTTTAATAGTTCTATCGAAAGCCTATATACCATAAAAAAAAATCATATCTCCAAAAGTAAACGAGATATGGTTCTGATTTTTTCACCAGTGAATTTTTCATACAATTCTCCATAAGAAACCATGGAACAACATCTACACTGATTGGCAGGAATATTGAGAAAAATACCCTCAAAGTGGAGCTTCATAATAATTTTAGATTAATCGGAATCTGCCCATGAAAAAAATTATATCTCCTGAACTAAACAAGATATGAATCTGATTTTTGAACCAGCGAAATTTTCATAAAATTCTCCATAAGAAACCATGGAAAAACATATACACTGATTGGCAAAAATATTAAGAAAAATATCATCAAAGTTGAGCTTCATTATTTTAGATTAATCGGAATCGGCCCATAAAAAAAATCATATATCCAGAACTAAACAAGACATGGTACTGATTTTTGTACCAGTGAATTTTTCATACAATTCTCCATAAGAAACCATGGAAAAACATTTACACTGATTGACAAAAATATTAAGAAAAATATCATCAAAGTTGAGCTTCATTATTTTAGATTAATCGGAATCGGCCCATAAAAAAAATCATATATCCAGAACTAAACAAGACATGGTACTGATTTTTGTACCAGTGAATTTTTCATAAAATTCTCCATAAGAAACCATGGAAAAACATATACACTGATTGGCAAAAATATAAAGAAAAATATCATCAAAGTTGAGCTTCATTATTTTAGATTAATCGGAATCGGCCCATAAAAAAAATCATATATCCAGAACTAAACAAGACATGGTACTGATTTTTGTAGCAGTGAATTTTTCATACAATTCTCCATAAGAAACCATGGAAAAACATTTACACTGATTGACAAAAATATTGAGAAAAATACCATCAAAGTTGAGCTTCATAATTTTAGATTAATCGGAATCGGCCCATTAAAAATTCATATCTCCCGAACTAAACAAGATATGGTTCTGATTTTTGAACCAGCGAAATTTTCATAAAATTCTCCATAAGAAACCATGGAAAAACATATACACTGATTGGCAAAAATATTAAGAAAAATATCATCAAAGTTGAGCTTCATTATTTTAGATTAATCGGAATCGGCCCATAAAAAAAATCATATATCCAGAACTAAACAAGACATGGTACTGATTTTTGTACCAGTGAATTTTCCATACAATTCTCCATAAGAAACCATGGAAAAACATTTACACTGATTGGCAAAAATATTGAGAAAAATACCATCAAAGTTGAGCTTCATAATTTTAGATTAATCGGAATCGGCCCATTAAAAATTCATATCTCCTGAACTAAACAAGATATGGTTCTGATTTTTGTACCAGTGAATTTTTCATACAGTTCTCCATGAGAAACCATGGAAAAACATATACACTGATTGGCAAAAATATTGAGAAAAATACCATTAAAGTTGAGCTTCATAATTTTAGATTAATCGGAATCGGCCCATTAAAAATTCATATCTCCTGAACTAAACAAGATATGGTTCTGATTTTTGTACCAGTGAATTTTTCATAGAATTCTGCATAAGAAATCATGGACACAACGGAATGCGACTTTATGTTTTGTACGTACCAATAGAACATGCCTCAACGTCAAATGAAAAAATTACTGCTATTGTCAATAAATGAAAAAAAATGGTGAATGCTGACAAATGTAGTTTTTTATCAAATTTTTTTATATAAATCTTGATTTCTCAAAATCAGCTATGAGTTGACGAATAAAACCATGCCCTTGGACTATTATCTGATTAAATTGTTAACTTCGAAAACTTTAAATCAACCATTTTCTGCGGTTCTTGAGTTATAAGAACATAAACAAACAGATATTCATCAATAAAACTAATTTTGTACTGAAATATTAAACAAATTGTTCAAAATAAAAAGTCAGATCAAATTTGAACATAAAAATCAATTTTTCTAACCACCGGGTACGAATTCTAGCAAAGATTTTGCAAAATTCACTGATTTGTTTCAGTTCCTTACAGTTACTGCGTTCCAATATTTCTTTTTAAATAAAATGTCAAATATTCACGAGAATATTATTATTATTAGGCATGACAAAAAATGTATTCAGAATTTCATGCACAGTTCAAAAATCATAAATTTTAGGAAAAACTACTAGATCCGGCATCGCTGCAACCACCAGTATATTTTTAGAAGTCGCATTGCATCTTATTCAGCCAAAGCAACGTTCAAAACATTGGGTATTTAAAATATAGAACAGACCCTTAGATGGATCACCCTATATAAAAAAATATTTGTTACGCGTTTTCAAATCGACAATGACTGTCTCTAAGGACGGCAACACCGCTGTTTCAAATGTAGGGAATGTTCCAAAAATATTAATAATATAAAGTGATCATATTGGTTAGAATTCCATCAAAACTTTCACTACCTGAGAATCCCCTGAGCCACCGTCGGTCGTGAAGGGATCAGTTTAGTTTGGTGACGACCTTAGCACGCTCGTGTAAAAAGCCGCTCGAATTATTCCTAATGTAAATTGTTTCGTTTGTTATATTAACGATCATTGTTGGATTTATTAGTGGAATTAAATCATTGTGTAAAGAATACAGTCGTCCGCGAATTTTTAATTTTTAATTTTTCGACAAAAAGTAATTTTTTATTGAGAATTTCCTACCAGTCAATTCTAACCAATCATAGGGTTGCATTTTGTTATGTTGCTATGGCAACGACCTAATTTTATCGGAAATTTCCCTGCTCATAATCACGTGACTGAAAGATTAATAAGTGGAAATTTCCCTGGCTTTGACTATGCGCATCTGGATGTACTGGATGTAGCTCCCATATGATTACAGTGTTGCCCTCCCCACTCTCCCTAACAATCCCAACTCAACCCAACTTTCACAGACAGAGATAAGGCAAACGGCAACACTGTGGTTGGTGCATGGGAGCTACATCCAGCCGCGAGTGCATGCTTGACAGCTGTTAAAAACACTGACAAATATTTTTGATAATTGATTTATTTTCAACTTCCAATACAAAGTTGCAATCTTATCAATTATGGACAAGATTGGTTATAACTTCCAAATGTTTTATAAAATCCTGATTCCCTTCTTTCTTCCTCAATGGCGAGTAGAGTAAGGAGCCGTTGGTTTCTTCCACTAAATGCGAGGTGAGTCCAGCCGCTACTATTAAATCTTCTCAAATAGTTTTGTCATAAAATTTTCTTGCCGAATCTCCCTAGAGCTCGAATTAATAATCCGGAAATTTGTTCTCGTCGAAAACTCGACAAAATTTCCGGAAATAATTCGAGCTCCGGGGAGATTATAAGTGAAAGTTCTGCTTGCGATTGCCATAAGAAAATTTTAGATTTGATATAGAGGGGTGTTAAAAAATAATGTGTCAAGAAAGAATAACCATTATTTTATTACTTAAATAACCACAACTGACGCCTTAAAACTCAAGAGTACCATCAACCTACTGGCGCATAATCACATTCGACTCAACATGAACAATCAACACCGACCTGAATTCAATTTCCGTCTTCTGCGTATCACGACGTTGTTCGTAGCACGATTACAATTATCAACAACACTCCGTTTAAGCATAAGTTGTCCTAATTAGACTCTGTGTAGGTAGTCCAGGTGTGCACCAATCTCGGATTCGATCAATCGAAAACAAATGAGGTGCAAACACAATGCCAAAAAATTTTAATTAGAATGCGTAATTTGGATTTTTAATTGGAAAGGGTCAATGGCTGGGCGATTTCTAATTTTTTTTTTTTCAAATGGATGTGGGATGAAAAAAGGAAATCTTTGGGTGCTTGTCTTGATGACAAACAAGGAAACTAGTTTTAGATTTCAATTGACATCAGGTAATTGATTGGATGCAAAATTGATTATGATCAAAATTTTTTTTTAATTGAAATGATTCCATGTATTCCTAAATAATCGATGTAATAGGAATTGGTAACAGAAATAACAGTCAAAATCCATTGAAACAAAAAAAATACTCACAATTAGAAACAAATCTGAAAAAAAAAATAAGAAATTTGTATTTTTTTTTTGGGGAATGGCAATAATTGAGGGAACATTTTTTTTTTTTTTTTTTTTTTTTAATATATTATTTATTTAGCAAGATCTATCAAAAGGAAAATGTATTTACTTGGGCGATTTCTACTAAAATGGTGCGAAAGTCCATTCTTTTTCCTACAGTTTGAGTTTTGAGTTTATTCAATTTTTAAAAAAGTTACAGGGTTTTTAGTTCCATAATTTCGTTGTTTGAGGGATTTTTTCCTCAATAATTTGAGACACTCTGTACAAATTATTGACGGAGTTGAACGATTTCTAAACAAATTGAGTTTCAGGCCATTCTTTTCACTACATTTTGAATTTTGAGTGATTAAATTTACTCAATTTTCAAGAAAGTTACGGGGTTTTTAGATCCAGACTGTCTTTGTTTGAGGGTTTTTTTTGGTTTTGGTTTGAAATTTTAGTCATGAGGAGTTGAAGATACATCTATTTAAATATCATTTCAAATCCACATTTTTATTTTAACAAATTTTGGCGAATTTTTGAAAATTATCTCATGCGTCTTTGATAAGCTGTCATTTCAAGATGGTTTGAAATTTTGGCTTGAAATTTTAGCCGTGAGTAGTTGAAGATACCTCTATTTAAAAATATTCGTTTCAATTCAACATTTTAATTTCAACAAATTTTGGCGAGTTTTGGAAAATTATCAAACGTGAAAATCATTCGGGACTTTGATAAGCTGTCATTTCAAGACGGTTTGAAATTTTGACTTGAAATTTTGGTCATGAGTCATGAGGAGTTTGAAGATAGTTCTATTCAAAAATTTTCATTTCAAATCCACATTTTTATTTCAACAAATTTTGGCGAATTTTTGAAAATAATCTCATCAGAGAATTTGATAAGCTGTCATTTCTAGTGGGTTTGAAATTTTGACTTGAAATTTCAGTAGTGTGAAGTTTGAAGAAGCCTTTATTGAAAAATATTTGTTCCAAGTCAAAATTTTGATTTTACCAATTTTGGCAAATTTTTTAAAATTATCAAACATGAAAATCATTAGGGACTTTGATAAACAAGCTGTCCTTTCAAGACAGTTTGAAATTTTGGCTTGAAATTTAAGTCATGAGGAGTTAGAAGATACCTCTATTCAAAAATATTCATTTCAAATCCACATTTTTATTTCAACAAATTTTGGTAAATTTTTGAAAATAATCTCATCAGAGAATTTGATAAGCTGTCATTTCTAGTGGGTTTGAAATTTTGACTTGAAATTTCAGTCATGTGAAGTTTGAAGATGCCTTTATTGAAAAATATTTATTCCAAGTCAAAATTTTGATTTCAACAATTTTGGCAAATTTTTGAAAATTATCAAACGTGAAAATCATTAGGGACTTTGATAAGACAGTTTGAAATATTGGCTTGAAATTTTAGTCATGAGGAGTTTGAAGATTGCTCTATTCAAAAATATTAATTTCAAATCCACATTTTTATTTCAACAAATTTTGACGAATTTTTGAAAATCATCTCATCAGAGAAGATGCCTCTATTCAAGAATACCTATTCATAGCAAATGCCAAACAACTCTCGATCTACGACATAATTGCCACCAAGCACGTTGTCATGAAGTTTGCTGGTGGCCAAATTTGGTCACCAGCAAATCACATAATAACTTGCTAGGTGGCAATTATGACGTGAATCGAAAGTAGTTTGGCATTTGTTGTATTTCAAAACCACATTATTAAAATTATCATATGTGGAAATCAATAGGGACTTTCTATCTATATCGGAACTTGATGGTACCGTAAGTATATCACATTCAACGAAAATCTTCATTTTCAGATTTCCAAAATTCCTAATCTTTTTTGCAATAACAAAAATATGTTAAAAGTCAATTCAATTCTGGCATTAAATCGAAAACAAATGAGGTATAACAACAGCAAACCAAAATTGTAATTGGCTAGAAAATTTTAATAAGATTTTTGATTAAAACAGTCAATGGCTTGGCGATTTCTAATTTTTTTCAAGGGGTTACAGTTTTTAATTGGGATGCTTTTAAACGAGATCCTGTTGTAAGTATGTCAGTTTTAGTTTATTTTTACTTTATAATTGATATTGCACAACCAAAATTGAATAAACAAAGAACTATAACCGGATCTACGTATGAAAAATCGTCTTCGACCATATAAGCAACAAGTTAATGTTGTTGCAGATCCTAGTCAAGTTTCAGTTTGCGTCAGCAAAATATTAACAAAACATTAGCACAGACGAAATACGAGATTGAGTATCAAATATTGGCGAAAAATTAATCAACTTCTTGTTATGTATTGTTAATTATACTTCCATAAACAAACTATAGGAAGGAATAATCATTAAAAGTCTCTTGAATCATTATCCTCATGAGATATGAATTTATATGTAATTTAGATACCTATCAGCAAGACCGTCAAGCTAGATAAATCAAACCAATCAAGGATATTGTTCAATTGACGTTTTGTGACAATAAGAGACGTAATTAGTACTAATAATAATAGGAGTATGTTATGTACCTTATGCGGATAATTTATTGTACTTGACAAATGGAAAAATATTTCAGAATACGGATGTTATCCACATACGTAAACAAAAACATTTCAAAATGACAATAATTACATTTAATTAATAGTTCGAGCCACTGAGCTTCAAAAAATATTTTGGAAAATGAATAATTTCACCTACATAAATTATTTCCCTCGTAAATACGCCTGGACTGCTGGGCGAAAGTACCCGAAGCCGAGCGTAACCGAACGCCTAATCAAATTGGAAAATTAGGCCGGGTTTTGGGTCATCAGCCGCGGCTAAAATTTGATACATATTAGCCTTAACGATCTAGCCGCTGATCGATGATCGGCGTTTCAGCAATATTATTGACATTTTTGTGAGGTTTTATTTCACTTTCGTTTTCGACAAACATTTACCGTGAATGATTCATTGAGTGCGTGGCGCCCGAGTCTGTTTTTACTTTTCCATTGAAGTTTGATGTTGGTGTTGATTGGGACTCACCTGAAAAAAAAATGTTTTGATTAGTTCACATTTTTTTTTGTTATTTTTTTATTTTATTCCTCGTTTTTCATTTTGTAAAAAATATAATTGACTTTCTTCAACTTTTTTATACGCAGGATATTTTTAATTTTTCTTTGTAGGAAATTTAAAAAAAGATCTATCTGGATAAAAAGAGATTGAGATCAATAAGGGTAAAAAAGTTAAAATAAACCCTCAGAAAAGGTTCAAAAACCAAGAATAGTTAGAAAAAATGTATGAAAAACAGAAAAAAAATGAAAAGTAAAAAATATTAAAAATAATAAAAAGAGAAGATAATTTATAATTTAGTAATTTTAGACTTGAAATAATACCCAAACTAACCCAAACTAACCCAAACAAGTGAGAGAAAGAAAACAAAAAAGGGGAAATAAACCCTTAGCAACTATTTAAAGACCTAAAATAATGAAAAATATCATAAAAACTGTTAAAACTCCCCAAAGGGATACCTACGTTTTATGAAAAAAAAAAAATCGTATATAAAGTGAAAAATATAGATTAAAAACCCTAAAAGGAATTATTTTCGATTCCTTATGGAAGACTTAAAATAATAAAAAAGGAAAATCTTAAAACTGTTTCCTCAGTCTGACCATGACCAATTCATATACGTTTCGTCCAACTAGGACTCATCAGTATGGCTATGGGTCTAAGTCAGACTGAGGAGAACAGTTTCAAATGAGTTCACGTCTAGCTGACAAGCAAATGAAATGTGAAAAGTATATGGATTGGTCATGGTCAGACTGAGGAAACAGTTTCAAGATTTTCCTTTTTTGCTTTCCCGGGAGGTTTACCCATTAACCCGTTGTAGACACTTTGGCGACCAAATGGTAGATGTCTTTCATTAGATTATGGGAATTTCCATCATAAGATTGACAAATTCTGCCGATAGATGGCGTTATGTACTACAACTTTTCACATTTCATTTGCTTGTCAGCTAGACGTGAACTCACTTGAAACTGTTCTCTTCAGTCTGACTTAGACCCATAGCCATACTGATGAGCCCTAGTAGGACGAAACGTATATGGATTGGTCATGGTCAGACTGAGGAAACAGTTTCAAGATTTTCCTTTTTTGCTTTCCCGGGAGGTTTACCCATTAACCCGTTGTAGACACTTTGGCGACCAAATGGTAGATGTCTTTCATTAGATTATGGGAATTTCCATCCTAAGATTGACAAATTCTGCCGATAGATGGCGTTATGTACTACAACTTTTCACACTTAAAATAATGAAAAAAAATAAAGAAATCAAAATAAGACTTTAAAAAGTGAAAATAAACCCTTAGTACCTAAGTATTAAAAAACCTAAAATAATGAAAAAAAGTTGTGAAAAACACAAAGAATCACCCAAGGAAAACCTTTAAAAGCTAAAAAAGAAAATGATAATACACCCTAAAAAAAGAAAAGTTAGTGTAAAAAAGAAACCAAATTCCCAAAGTGTTGAGACGGAAATGAAATACAAATTTTGGATAAAAAAAAACACAGAAAAACCTCCTAGAATCCCATTATCTTGAGAAAAAAAAATAATTTGACAAAATGAAATTGAAATACATTTTTGAAATAAAATTTCGATTAAAATGATGAAAAGGGACAAAAAACATCAAAATGGGAGAAAAAGTGAAAATAAACCCTCAGCAATGGTTTAAGAACCGAAAATAGTTAGAAAAAAGTTTTGAATAAAACAGAAAGAGTGAAAAAATGTGAAGATAATTCAGTTGGTAATTGAAGACTTAAAATAATTAGAGGCAGGTTTAAAAAACTGACAAAATTCACAAATAAGGCTTTAAAAAGTGAGAAAAAGAAAATAAAATACAATAAAAAGCGAAAATAAATTCTAAGCAACTATCAGTTGTGAAAAACAAAATTCTACAAAAGAATACATTGTATAAGAAAAACCAAAACACAGTTAAAAAATAGACAAAAAACCCTAGGAAACGAAAACAATTTTTAAGAAGACTTAAAATAATTAAAAAAGGTTGAAGAAAACTAACAAAATCCCCAAAATAAGATTTTAAGAAGATAAAATAGATCCCAAGCAAGTGATTAAAGTCCTAAAATGATGCGAAAAAGTTGTGAAAGCAGAAAGATTCCCTCAAGGGATACGTTCTATTAAAAATTTGAAAAAAAAATGATAGATGATAAGTGAAAAGAAAGTGTAAAAAAGAAACAAAATCCCCAAAAAATGGAAATAAAAAAAAACCTTAGATATTAAAAAATTTAGATAAAAAAAAACAGAAAAACCTTTCAAAAAGGAAAATATGTAGGTACGTCCTAATATAGAGGATAAAAAAAACAATAAAAATTAAAAATAAAATTTAAATAAACCTTTACACATTAAAATGATGAAAAAGGACAACAAACAGTAACAAGTTTGCTACCGTCAACAGCATCTAACAGTAAGTGAACATTATTTTTCCCAATGTAAAAACGCCTAAATGCAAATTTCATCGGAATCAATTATTGGCGAATTCCAAGCAGTAAACGTCCCATCAATCAACTTTTTCTCCGATATCAGCATACATTCTTGTTTAATTGAAGTCGTAATTAAAGCGGAATAATAATTAGCATTTTTTTGTTGAGGTACTGACGATCTAGCACCTGTGAGTGATTAGCCACTTGGGATGTGACAAAATCTTCTGTGTGATTGTTACTGAATAATTTAGGAGATAAAAAAGGTTGCCAATCCATTTTTTCTTGATGAAAAAAAAACCTGGCCGTATTTTTTAATCAAACGCATGATTCATCGTCATAAAAAATCCAAGCGTCACGTGACTTAACCTCCAGTTCGATTCAGTTTCCCGCCAGACTCTGGCCAAATTTCCTACAAATATCATGGACAAAACATACGGGTTATCATGGAAATATTTGGAGATAAATGGGCTATGTTGACTAAGTTCAAAATTTCATTATGTAGAGTTTTAAAAACAAATTAGTTTCTCTAAAACTGTAAGAGATAGCGTTGTGATTTTTGTACACGAAAAAAAAAACAATTTCTCAAAAACTATAAGAGACAGCGTTGTGATTTTTGCGCAGGTCAATTTTTTCATCAAATCTTAATATATAAAAATGAGTACCAATTTCTTCTGGAAGATCAATAACTTGAGAACGGCTGGGTCAATTTGAGTCATTCTTTTTTGGAAAAGTTCCTTAAAGTCTTGGGATTGTTTTTATGGCGAGAAAAGCTGGAAAATCCCCCGAAAAAACCTGAAAAACAACTTTTCATTCAGGATGTCACATGTCACCTTTCCGTGACAAAACAAACTAATGTCAATGTCAATGAGTAAATTCAATAAGCGCGTTCGAGTTTCCGCTCTTAACACTCTGCATGAGCACGAAGAGCGTGAGGTTATGTTTGCATTGTTTTGTGATTCGCCAAAAGATTTTGTTCAAATAATCAAGTAGGCTCTAATTTAGGGTTTGGTCAAGAAATTTAACAAAAATTGAGCAAGTGAGGTTATGTGTGCCTAATTTTGTTATTTTCCAAAGGATTTTGTTCAAATTAGATATTATATCGTAGGTTCTATTTGAGATTTGATGAAAACATTTTTTTCTAGACGATATAGTGAGGTTATGTTCGAAAAGTTTTGTTATTTTCCTAAGGATTTTGTTCAAATAGGATATGAAGGTTTTAATTTGAGGTTTGATTTTAGAAATTTACCAAAAATCGTCCAAGTGAGGTTATGTTTGCATAATTCTGTAATTTTCCAAAGGATTTTGTTCAAATTAGATATTATATCGTAGGTTCTATTTGAGATTTGATGAAAACATTTTTTTTTAGACGATATAGTGAGGTTATGTTCGAAAAGTTTTGTTATTTTCCTAAGGATTTTGTTCAAATAGGATATGAAGGTTTTAATTTGAGGTTTGATTTTAGAAATTTACCAAAAATCGTCCAAGTGAGGTTATATTTGCATAATTTTGTAATTTTCCAAAGGATTTTGTTCAAATTAGATATTATATCGTAGGTTCTATTTGAGATTTGATGAAAACATTTTTTTCTAGACGATATAGTGAGGTTATGTTCGAAAAGTTTTGTTATTTTCCTAAGGATTTTGTTCAAATAGGATATGAAGGTTTTAATTTGAGGTTTGATTTCAGAAATTTACCAAAAATCGTCCAAGTGAGGTTATGTTTGCATAATTCTGTAATTTTCCAAAGGATTTTGTTCAAATTAGATATTATATCGTAGGTTCTATTTGAGATTTGATGAAAACATTTTTTTTTAGACGATATAGTGAGGTTATGTTCGAAAAGTTTTGTTATTTTCCTAAGGATTTTGTTCAAATAGGATATGAAGGTTTTAATTTGAGGTTTGATTTTAGAAATTTACCAAAAATCGTCCAAGTGAGGTTATATTTGCATAATTTTGTAATTTTCCAAAGGATTTTGTTAAAATTAGATATTATATCGTAGGTTCTATTTGAGATTTGATGAAAACATTTTTTTTTAGACGATATAGTGAGGTTATGTTCGAAAAGTTTTGTTATTTTCCTAAGGATTTTGTTCAAATAGGATATGAAGGTTTTAATTTGAGGTTTGATTTTAGAAATTTACCAAAAATCGTCCAAGTGAGGTTATGTTTGCATAATTTTGTAATTTTCCAAAGGATTTTGTTAAAATTAGATATTATATCGTAGGTTCTATTTGAGATTTGATGAAAACATTTTTTTCTAGACGATATAGTGAGGTTATGTTCGAAAAGTTTTGTTATTTTCCTAAGGATTTTGTTCAAATAGGATATGAAGGTTTTAATTTGAGGTTTGATTTTAGAAATTTACCAAAAATCGTCCAAGTGAGGTTATGTTTGCATAATTTTGTAATTTTCCAAAGGATTTTGTTAAAATTAGATATTATATCGTAGGTTCTATTTGAGATTTGATGAAAACATTTTTTTCTAGACGATATAGTGAGGTTATGTTCGAAAAGTTTTGTTATTTTCCTAAGGATTTTGTTCAAATAGGATATGAAGGTTTTAATTTGAGGTTTGATTTTAGAAATTTACCAAAAATCTTCCAAGTGAGGTTAAGTTTGCATAATTTTGTAATTTTCCAAAGGATTTTGTTCAAATTAGATATTATATCGTAGGTTCTATTTGAGATTTGATGAAAACAATTTTTTCTAGACGATATAGTGAGGTTATGTTCGAAAAGTTTTGTTATTTTCCTAAGGATTTTGTTCAAATGGGATATGAAGGTTTTAATTTGAGGTTTGATTTTAGAAATTTACCAAAAATCGTCCAAGTGAGGTTATGTTTGCATGATTTTGTAATTTTCCAAAGGATTTTGTTAAAATTAGATATTATATATTCTATTTGAGATTTGATGAAAACAATTTTTTCTAGACGATATAGTGAGGTTATGTTCGAAAAGTTTTGTTATTTTCCTAAGGATTTTGTTCAAATAGGATATGAAGGTTTTAATTTGAGGTTTGATTTTAAAAATTTACCAAAAATCGTCCAAGTGAGGTTATGTTTGCATGATTTTGTAATTTTCCAAAGGATTTTGTTCAAATTAGATATTATATCGTAGGTTCTATTTGAGATTTGATGAAAACATTTTTTTCTAGACGATATAGTGAGGTTATGTTCGAAAAGTTTTGTTATTTTCCTAAGGATTTTGTTCAAATAGGATATGAAGGTTTTAATTTGAGGTTTGATTTTAGAAATGCATTCATTTATAATTTATGATAATTATTTGTATCAAATTTTGCTCAATCCTGTCTAAATCTAAAAAGATCCTCAAATTGTATCATATTCAGCTGAATCAACTCTAAATCTAATGAAATGTTGTATCAATATTTGCTGAATCGTGTCCAACGCTAATAAAATCTTGTTTATTTATATCAATTTTCACTGAATCTCGTCTGAATCTCATGAAATCTTGTCAATTTGTATCAAATTGTGTTGATAAAATCCTCAACTTGTATCAAATTTTGCTGAATCGCGTCCAAATCTAATGAAATCCTCAAATTTTATCATATTTTGCTGAATCCACTTTAAATCTAATTTTTATCAATTTTTGTGGAATTCCATCTAAATCTAATAAAATCTTGTCAACTTGTATCAAGTTTTGCTGAATCGACTCTAAATCTGATAAAATCTTCTCATAATTTGTATCAAATTTTGCTGAATCAAGTCTGGATAAGAAAAAATTCTCGATTTGTATCAAATCCTCAAAATCAACTATAAACCTAATGAGAAATTGTATATTAAGTTTTACTGAATCTCATGAAATCTTGTCAACTTTTATCAAATTTTGCTGAATAGACTGTAAATCTGATAAAATCTCCTCGATTTGTATCAAAATTTGCTGAATCCTGTCTGAATAAAAAGAAAAATCCTCAATTTGTATCAAATCCACAAAATCAACTTTAAATCTGATGAGATCTTTTCATCTTATCTTATCAATTTTTACTGAATCTCGTCTGAATCTCATGAAATCTTGAAAATTTACATCAAATTGTATTGAATCTAATAAAATCCTCAATTTGTTTTGAATTTTGCTGAATCGACTGTAAATCTGATAAAATCTCAATTTCTATCAAATTTTGCTGAATCAACTCTAGATCAAATAAAATCCTGTATCATAGTTATTGAATCGCGTCCAAATCTGATGAATAATCTCTAGAAAGATGAAGTGCCAATTTCATTTAAAAAAAAAACTTCCAGAGGTGAAATAAAGTGAAAAAAGGTTACAAAAACTGGAAAAAAGTTTTTAAAAAGAGCCTAAATAGTACATTTTGTATCAGGGGCGGAAAGTGGATGATTTTGACGAGGGTATAAGTAGCAGCACGAGCGAAGCGAGGGCAGATATTAGCCGAGTCAAAATCATCTTTCGCCCGTGGTACAAACAGTGCTTTTTGTACAACAAAGAATTGAAAATCAAAAATAAATAATCAATACACTGCTGACAAGTCAGACAACTGGCGTTGGGATCCAAGGAACCGTTGCTAAGCGACCTACTTTTAAGTACTTTTAGGCCCGGCTGTCAAAATTAGCGACTTTCCGCCTGCTTTGCATGCATTGAAAAGTGGACTTTACGTGTAGGTTGTACAAAAAATTTTAAAAAGTGAGACCAATAGAAATGCAAATTTTATCAGTTAGAGATAAAAACGCTTCTAAAATAAACAAAAGCTCTTGGAAAAGTGAAACAAAAGATAGTGGCACTCAGCAGCTGAAAATGTAAAACGTGAAAGTTTTGTCATAAAATCCAAGTGAAACAGTGACCTAGTCTTTAGTTAATGCGAGCTGATAATCACCATCATCACGAATCAGCTTCCTTTTTATAATTTTAAAGGAAGTATGACACGGCGCCAAACTATCCAATTATCCTTATTATTTACGACAACATCAAATTGCCATCGCAATAAAATCTCGAAACAAGAAAAATCCGGCGCTTCCAACATTTCTCGTATAATTTCCGCCAAATAATAAAAGTCCAACTTTATTATTATTATGAGTTTAAAACAATCAGCCTTGGCACTTGGGCGAACTTTATTATTTCCTTGATTTTTTTTTCCACCGCACAATTTGGTCGTATAGAATTCGCGTTCTAGTCCTTATTTGCAAATTTTAATTGTGCTCGAATTAAATGCTGAATATGGAATATGTTTTTGTGTGGCTTGTGGGTAATAATTGATTAATTTTATGGTCAGATTAATTTATTATAATAATGCGGATCTTGCCCTTTTTGTTGTGCCGGATTTAATGAGCAGAATTGTATGTTTTTGATGTGGACGTATATGGAAGTATTTTATTATATAGCGAGATTTATTTGAAGATAAACTTGACGTTGGGAGTGATTTTTTTTAAAGCAACCCCAACACGTTTATTAAATTTTTTCGGCCTTCGATTATTTATGATCATTTGAGTCACTTGAATTATAGTGATTGTGTAGACATAAACAATGACTCATTGACAGGACAAAAAATAATTATTTGGCTTTTGTACCAATTTTGATGTAAAAAAAGTCTTTTATAAGGTTTTTTATTGTGGTTCTAATTGGCTCACTTTCATTAGGTATTCCTTATTTTGATTTGAGCATATTTATCAACATTCAAATTTTCGATTATTTTGATTTGAGGACAAAATTTCCTTCAAAATGATTTTTTTCGTATCGAAATCCATCAATAAATAGCAGAGTTATGACGTTTTGAAATTTTTTTCAATATCTCAGAAACGGTTTTATGGAAATATTTTGGATTTCCTGTAGCTCCGCTATTTATGAACCGATTTTGATGAAAAAAAAAAGCATTTTGTAAGGTTTTTTATGGTCTTTCCAATTGGCTCCCTTTCATTATTCTCTTTTTTGATTTTAACATGTTTATATCAACATTCAAATTTTTGATTTTTTTTCATTTGAATAGAGGACAAACTTCTTTTCAAAATGCCTTTCTTCGCAGCAAAATCCATCGATAAATAACAGAGTTATGTCGTTTTGAAATTTTTGTCAATATCTCAGAAACGGTTTTATGGAAATATATTGGATTTGCTGTAGCTCCGCTATTTATGAACCGATTTTGATGAAAAAAAAAGCATTTTGTAAGGTTTTTTATGGTCTTTACAATTGGCTCCCTTTCATTATTCTCTATTTTGATTTTAACATGTTTATCAACATTTAAATTTTTGATTATTTTGATTTGAATAGAGGACAGAATTCCCTTCAAATTGCCTTTTTTTTTATCAAAATCCATCAATAAATAACAGAGTGATGTAGTTTTGAAATTTTTGTCAATATCTCAGAAACGGTTTTATGGAAATTTTTTGGATTTGCTGTAGCTCCGCTATTTATGAATCGATTTTGATGAAAAAGAAAAGCATTTTGTGGGGTTTTTTATGGTCTTTCCAATTCGGTCCCCTTCATTGTTCTCTATTTTGATTTCAACATGTTAATTAATTTGATTTAAATAGAGGACCAAATTCCCTTCAAAATGCCTTTTTTTCGCATCAAAATCCATCAATAAATAACAGAGTTATGACGTTTTGAAATTTTTGTCAATATCTCAGAAACGGTTTTATGTACATTTTTTGATTTGCTGTAGCCCTGCTATTTATGAACCGATTTTGATGAAGAAAAAAGCATTTTGTAAGGTTTTTTATGGTCTTTCCAATTGGCTCCCTTTCATTATTCTCTATTTTGATTTCAACATGTTTATCAACATTCAAATTTTTGATTATTTTGATTTGAATAGAGGACCAAATTCCCTTCAAAATGCCTTTTTTCGCATCAAAATCCATCAATAAATAACAGAGTTATGACGTTTTGAATTTTTTTTATGGAAAGGTCTTGGATTTGCTGTAGCTCCGATATTTATGAACCGATTTTGATGAAAAAAAAGCATTTTGTGAGGTTTTTTATGGTCTTTCCAATTGGGTCCCCTTCATTATTCTCTATTTTGATTTTAACATGTTAATCAACATTCAAATTTTTGATTATTTTGATTTGAATAGAGGAAAAAATTCCCTTCAAAATGCCTTTTTTCGCATCAAAATCCATCAATAAATAACGGAGCTATGACGTTTTGAAATTTTTGTCAATATCTCAGAAACGGTTTTTTGCAAATATTTTGGATTTGCTGTAGCTCCGCTATTTATGAACCGATTTTGATGAAAAAAAAAGCATTTTGTAAGGTTTTTTATGGTCTTTCCAATTGGCTCCCTTTCATTATTCTCTTTTTTGATTTTAACATGTTTATCAACATTCAAATTTTTGATTATTTTGATTTGAATAGAGGACGAAATTCCCTTCAAAATGCCTTTTTTTCGCATAAAAATCCATCAATAAATAACAGAGTTATGACGTTTTGAAATTTTTGTCAATATCTCAGAAACGGTTTTATGTACATTTTTTGATTTGCTGTAGCCCTGCTATTTATGAACCGATTTTGATGAGAAAAAAAGCATTTTGTAAGGTTTTTTATGGTCTTTCCAATTGGCTCCCTTTCATTATTCTCTTTTTTGATTTTAACATGTTTATCAACATTCAAATTTTTGATTATTTTGATTTGAATAGAGGACGAAATTCCCTTCAAAATGCCTTTTTTTCGCATAAAAATCCATCAATAAATAACAGAGTTATGACGTTTTGAAATTTTTGTCAATATCTCAGAAACGGTTTTATGTACATTTTTTGATTTGCTGTAGCCCTGCTATTTATGAACCGATTTTGATGAAGAAAAAAGCATTTTGTAAGGTTTTTTATGGTCTTTCCAATTGGCTCCCTTTCATTATTCTCTATTTTGATTTCAACATGTTTATCAACATTCAAATTTTTGATTATTTTGATTTGAATAGAGGACCAAATTCCCTTCAAAATGCCTTTTTTCGCATCAAAATCCATCAATAAATAACAGAGTTATGACGTTTTGAATTTTTTTTATGGAAAGGTCTTGGATTTGCTGTAGCTCCGATATTTATGAACCGATTTTGATGAAAAAAAAGCATTTTGTGAGGTTTTTTATGGTCTTTCCAATTGGGTCCCCTTCATTATTCTCTATTTTGATTTTAACATGTTAATCAACATTCAAATTTTTGATTATTTTGATTTGAATAGAGGAAAAAATTCCCTTCAAAATGCCTTTTTTCGCATCAAAATCCATCAATAAATAACGGAGCTATGACGTTTTGAAATTTTTGTCAATATCTCAGAAACGGTTTTTTGCAAATATTTTGGATTTGCTGTAGCTCCGCTATTTATGAACCGATTTTGATGAAAAAAAAAGCATTTTGTAAGGTTTTTTATGGTCTTTCCAATTGGCTCCCTTTCATTATTCTCTTTTTTGATTTTAACATGTTTATCAACATTCAAATTTTTGATTATTTTGATTTGAATAGAGGACGAAATTCCCTTCAAAATGCCTTTTTTTCGCATAAAAATCCATCAATAAATAACAGAGTTATGACGTTTTGAAATTTTTGTCAATATCTCAGAAACGGTTTTATGTACATTTTTTGATTTGCTGTAGCCCTGCTATTTATGAACCGATTTTGATGAGAAAAAAAGCATTTTGTAAGGTTTTTTATGGTCTTTCCAATTGGCTCCCTTTCATTATTCTCTTTTTTGATTTTAACATGTTTATCAACATTCAAATTTTTGATTATTTTGATTTGAATAGAGGACGAAATTCCCTTCAAAATGCCTTTTTTTCGCATAAAAATCCATCAATAAATAACAGAGTTATGACGTTTTGAAATTTTTGTCAATATCTCAGAAACGGTTTTATGTACATTTTTTGATTTGCTGTAGCCCTGCTATTTATGAACCGATTTTGATGAGAAAAAAAGCATTTTGTAAGGTTTTTTATGGTCTTTCCAATTGGGTCCCCTTCATTATTCTCTATTTTGATTTTAACATGTTAATCAACATTCAAATTTTTGTTTATTTTGATTTGAATAGAGGAAAAAATTCCCTTCAAAATGCCTTTTTTCGCATCAAAATCCATCAATAAATAACGGAGCTATGACGTTTTGAAATTTTTGTCAATATCTCAGAAACGGTTTTATGCAAATATTTTGGATTTGCTGTAGCTCCGCTATTTATGAACCGATTTTGATGAAAAAAAAAGCATTTTGTAAGGTTTTTTATGGTCTTTCCAATTTGCTCCCTTTCATTATTCTCTATTTTGATTTTAACATGTTTATCAACATTCAAATTTTTGATTATTTTGATTTGAATAGAGGACAAAAATCCCTTCAAAATGCCTTTTTTCGCATCAAAATCCATCAATAAATAGCAGAGTTATGACGTTTTGAAATTTTTGTCAATATCTCAGAAACGGTTTTATGGAAATATTTTGGATTTGCTGTAGCTCCGCTATTTATGAACCGATTTTATTAAAAAAAAAAACATTTTGTGAGGTTTTTCATGGTCTTTACAATTGGCTCCCTTTTATTATTCTCTATTTTGATTTTAACATGTTTATCAACATTCAAATTTTTGATTATTTTGATTTGAACAGAGGACCAAATTCCCTTCAAAATGCCTTTTTTCGCATCAAAATCCATCAATAAATAACAGAGTTATGACGTTTTGAAATTTTTGTCAATATCTCAGAAACGGTTTTATGGAAATATTTTGGATTTGCTGTAGCTCCGCTATTTATGAACCGATTTTGATGAAAAAAAAAGGATTTTGTAAGGTTTTTTATGGTTTTTCCAATTTGCTCCCTTTCATATTCTCTATTTTGATTTTAACATGTTTATCAACATTCAAATTTTTGATTATTTTGATTTGAACAGAGGACCAAATTCCCTTCAAAATGCCTTTTTTCGCATCAAAATCCATCAATAAATAACAGAGTTATGACGTTTTGAAATTTTTGTCAATATCTCAGAAACGGTTTTATGGAAATATTTTGGATTTGCTGTAGCTCCGCTATTTATGAACCGATAATAATAATGTCTTTATTTAGCTTATATAGCTACATACAAAAACAATATAAATAATAATAATGGCATAATGATTATAAAAAGATAAAAAGTGTATAATAACAATCAATAAATAAGTACAAACATATTTTAAACAATTAAAATTCATGCAACACATATTCCCTCAACAGTTTTTTAAAAGTTGTTAAGTTATCACAGTTCTTAATATGGCTCGGCATTTTATTGTAACCGGAGAGACCTCTGTTTAAGATTGAATTACTCATCATCTGACTAGAATTTCCTCTATTGACTAACATAAAATCATCACAGTTTCTAGTTTGGTAATTATGGATGTTCTTAAAACATTTTACTCTATCACAGATGTAGTTCGGTAACAATTTATTTCTAATTTTATAAATAAAGGTGTTAACATTAAACATTATTTTTTGTCTGATAGACAACATACCACTAACGTCTAACATAAGATTAATTGGAGTGTACCTATTACATTTTAAAACTGTTCTCATCGCTCTGTTTTGAATCACTTGAAATTCTCTAATTTTATAACTTGGTAGGCTG
Organism: Orchestes rusci; assembly: GCA_958502075.1. Taxonomy (NCBI): domain Eukaryota; kingdom Metazoa; phylum Arthropoda; class Insecta; order Coleoptera; family Curculionidae; genus Orchestes; species Orchestes rusci. The sequence continues at coordinate 4,029,698 of OY293304.1, read as the reverse complement.
TACAATAAAGAGGAACAGAATTCGAGATGGGGAGCTGCTATACTATTATACAACAATAATTTTGAATACATTGACAGGTTTTTAGCTACTCTGGAGATAAATCCGATCTTTTGGGAAAATTTCCTCATTGTATAATCAGCATGAGGACGGAAACTCAATTCGGAGTCTAGTATAACTCCTAAATACTTAATTTGTTGTTCATACACTAAACATTCATTGTTAATTTCAACTCTCAAATTTGAAACGTCAATAGATCTTAGTTTATGCTTTTTGGCAAAAATACAATATTTTGATTTGGCCGTATTTATGCTTAATCTATTGGTACAAAGCCAATTATACAGTTTCTTCAAGTCATTGTTCATTTCAAGCTGTACCTGGTTCAAATCATCCCCCACCACATACAACATAGTATCGTCTGCGAATAGTTCGATTTTACTGTTCTCCGTGATAGTGACAATGTCATTAATGTATAATAAGAACAACAATGGACCCAGGACAGTTCCCTGTGGTACGCCGTGACGAGTAAACTTCAGGTTAGAAATACTGCCTCCAAATTTAACAGCTTGGGTTCTGTTTGACAAATATGACCTGAACCAATCGAGAACAGAGCCTACTATACCAAACCCCTCTAATTTCTGTAACAGTATACTCCTATCAATAGTTTCAAAGGCTCTCCTAAAGTCTAAGAATACAGCCAGTACATATTTATCACAATCCACATGTTCGAGGAAATCACTACATAAACCAACAATCACAGTTTCACATGAATGGCGCTCTCGGAAACCAGACTGATTTGACACCAGGATGCTGTTCCTATCACAGTGCTGCTGTATTTGTTCTTTAACCACAAGTTCCAAGAGTTTTTCATATGTAGGTACAGTATTTATCGGCCTAAACTCCTCATGTCGTTTCGTATTTGTAATCTTTGGCACAGGAATCACAGTTGAGGTTTTCCAATTCTCCGGGAATGTTCCTGTTGAGAGGGATGCATTTATGATGTCCAATAGACGATTTCCGACTACACCAAATATATCCTTTAAAACACGTGTTGATATGCCATCTTCTCCACCTCCAACATTTTTCATATTTTTAACATGTTCCTTAAGTTTTGACATTGTTACGGCTTCAAAAGAGAAAAATTCTGGATACACAGGGCTTTCTAAACCATTATTCTGTATGTATGTCGGTTGAGGTATACTGGACACAATTTTATCGACACTGTCAATAAAATAATCATTGAATTTGTTTGCTATGTTCCCTTTGTCAGTGATTAGGTCGTCGCCAAATAGGATTTCATTCACTACAGATGGGTTTTTTTCCGGAAGTAAAGTTTTTAAATGCTTCCACATTTCCTTCGAGTTATTTTTATTTTCATCAATTACCCCTCTATAGTAATTCTCTTTTTCGATTCTAATTTTATCAACTATTAAATTTCGAATTTGTTTGTAATCATTCCAACTACGCTCACTTTTTTCATACACTGCTCTCTGATACATTATATCTCGTTCTTTCATCATCTGGACTATTTCATAAGTAATCCACTTTTTTTGGGAATATTTGACATCAACATGTATTGTTTGTACAGGACACATTTCATCTAGAAAAGTACGAACATTATTCACGAGTGCATTTGCCAAAATATTTACATCTACGATATTGTTATTCCAAGAGGTGTTCAATATTGAATTTTGTAATAGTTCTGTGTTATACCCTCGCATGCATCTTCTCTTCACGGCAATTCCAATATTTTGGTTGTTGGCTCCTTCAATATTCAGTGACAAAATGGAATGATCACTAATTTTAGGGGTTAAGTGGACGGAAGCCTTCAGCAATTTATTATTGGTAACAATGTAATCAATTAATGTTTGACTTCTGTCTGTTATCCTAGTTGGAGATTTCACAATTTGTGTAAAACCATTTGAATAGATGTTTTTCAGTATTTTGTCCCCATAAAAAGAGCTTCTCGAAATATCGAAGTTAAAATCACCCATAATAATGTTGGTGCCATTAAAATCACTAACCTTATCCAAGTAGCCATCGAAGTATTCCAAAAATTTTGCATTCTCCTGTTGCGGCGGATGATACAGGACACTACACAACACTTTTAGTCCAGTCCAGATAGTCTGTATCGACAATAACCACACATAATTTTGAACACATTCCACCGTTATAAGTTTATATTTTAAGTCCTTCCTCACTAATGCCATCACTCCTCCAGTTCGCGGGTTTGAGGTCGTACATTGCTCGATGTTGTAGCCGTCAATTTTCAACTCGCACATGTCAATCTCCTCTGATACGTGAGTCTCCGACAGAAAAACAATTTTTGGCTTCCAATCATTTACAAAAACGATGATATTGTCTTTGTTATTTTTGAAACCCTGACAGTTTAAATACACAAGACCGGAATCCAAAACAGCGCCTTCCTCTAATTGCTATTTATTATATTTATTTTTTTGGATCTGCTCGAAACGTTTATAAACATCACAGTGTTGTACGTCCCAAACTACATGATCCACATTTAGTTTCAATCCGTACTTATTATTTGACACCAGACAATTTATACACTTAGTTACATTACTCGTACAGTTTTTCAATTCATGATCACCACTACATTTAGGACAAGCGAGATTTTCTTTGCAATCGTTCTTCAAATGTCCGTATTTGCAGCAATTAAAACATCTCAGTATCCCATAGTCGTTATAAATTGGACATCGGTTCCATCCTACATTCAGCTTTTCTTTGACTATAATCACATTTTGATGAAAAAAAAAGGATTTTGTAAGGTTTTTTATGGTTTTTCCAATTTGCTCCCTTTCATTATTCTCTATTTTGATTTTAACATGTTTATCAACATTCAAATTTTTGATTATTTTGATTTGAATAGAGGACAAAAATCCCTTCAAAATGCCTTTTTTCGCATCAAAATCCATCAATAAATAGCAGAGTTATGACGTTTTGAAATTTTTGTCAATATCTCAGAAACGGTTTTATGGAAATATTTTGGATTTGCTGTAGCTCCGCTATTTATGAACCGATTTTATTAAAAAAAAAAAACATTTTGTGAGGTTTTTCATGGTCTTTACAATTGGCTCCCTTTTATTATTCTCTATTTTGATTTTAACATGTTTATCAACATTCAAATTTTTGATTATTTTGATTTGAACAGAGGACCAAATTCCCTTCAAAATGCCTTTTTTCGCATCAAAATCCATCAATAAATAACAGAGTTATGACGTTTTGAAATTTTTGTCAATATCTCAGAAACGGTTTTATGGAAATATTTTGGATTTGCTGTAGCTCCGCTATTTATGAACCGATTTTGATGAAAAAAAAAGGATTTTGTAAGGTTTTTTATGGTTTTTCCAATTTGCTCCCTTTCATTATTCTCTATTTTGATTTTAACATGATTATCAACATTCAAATTTTTGATTATTTTGATTTGAATAGAGGACAAAAATCCCTTCAAAATGCCTTTTTTCGCATCAAAATCCATCAATAAATAGCAGAGTTATGACGTTTTGAAATTTTTGTCAATATCTCAGAAACGGTTTTATGGAAATGTGTTGGATTTGCTGTAGCTCCGCTATTTATGAACCGATTTTGATGAAAAAAAAAGGATTTTGTAAGGTTTTTTATGGTTTTTCCAATTTGCTCCCTTTCATATTCTCTATTTTGATTTTAACATGTTTATCAACATTCAAATTTTTGATTATTTTGATTTGAACAGAGGACAAAATTTCCTTCAAAATGCCTTTTTTCGCATCAAAATCCATCAATAAATAACAGAGTTATGACGTTTTGAAATTTTTGTCAATATCTCAGAAACGGTTTTATGGAAATATTTTGGATTTGCTGTAGCTCCGCTATTTATGAACCGATTTTGATGAGAAAAAAAAAGTATTTTGTAAGGTTTTTAATGGTCTTTACAATTGGCTCCCTTTCATTATTCTCTATTTTGATTTTAACATGTTTATCAACATTCAAATTTTTGATTATTTTGATTTGAATAGAGGACAAAAATCCCTTCAAAATGCCTTTTTTCGCATCAAAATCCATCAGTAAATAACGGAGCTATGACGTTTTGAAATTTTTGTCAATATCTCAGAAACGGTTTTTTGGAAATATTTTGGATTTGCTGTAGCTCCGCTATTTATGAGCCGATTTTGATGAAAAAAAAAGCATTTTGTAAGGTTTTTTATGGTCTTTCCAATTTGGTCCCTTTCATTATTCTCTTTTTTGATTTTAACATGTTTATCAACATTCAAATTTTTGATTATTTTCATTAGAATAGAGGAAAAAATTCTCTTCAAAATGCCTTTTTTCGAATCAAAATCCATCAATAAATAACGGAGCTATGATGTTTTGAAATTTTTGTCAATATCACAGAAACGGTTTTATGGAAATATTTTGGATTTGCTGTAGCCCCGCTATTTATGAACCGATTTTGATGAAAAAAAAAGCATTTTGTAAGATTTTTCATGGTCTTTCCAATTGGCTCCCTTTCATTATTCTCTATTTTGATTTTAACATGTTTATCAACATTCAAATTTTTGATTATTTTGATTTGAATAGAGGACAAAATTCCCTTCAAAATGCCTTTTTTCGCATCAAAATCCATCAATAAATAACGGAGCTATGATGTTTTGAAATTTTTGTCAATATCACAGAAACGGTTTTATGGAAATATTTTGGATTTGCTGTAGCCCCGCTATTTATGAACCGATTTTGATGAAAAAAAAAGCATTTTGTAAGATTTTTCATGGTCTTTCCAATTGGCTCCCTTTCATTATTCTCTATTTTGATTTTAACATGTTTATCAACATTCAAATTTTTGATTATTTTGATTTGAATAGAGGACAAAATTCCCTTCAAAATGCCTTTTTTCGCATCAAAATCCATCAATAAATAACGGAGCTATGACGTTTTGAAATTTTTGTCAATATCTCAGAAACGATTTTATGGAAATGTTTTGGATTTGCTGTAGCTCCGCTATTTATAAACCGATTTTGATGAAAAAAAAAGCATTTTGTGAGATTTTTCATGGTCTTTCCAATTGGCTCCCTTTCATTATTCTCTATTTTGATTTTAACATGTTTATCAACATTCAAATTTTTGATTATTTTGATTCGAATAAAGGACAAAATTCCCTTCAAAATGCCTTTTTCGCATCAAAATCCATCAATAAATAACAGAGTTATGACGTTTTGAAATTTTTGACAATATCTCAGAAACGATTTGATGAAAAAAAAAGCATTTTGTAAGGTTTTTCATGATCTTTCCAGCTGGCTCTTGATGAAGAAATGTTAAAGTGTCGTTAACGTGCTTTTTCAAAACTTCTATGGGGAGTTACGCCTACAATCTCGTCCGATGGACTGGGCTTGAGTATAACGTGCAGGGTTACAGCCTTTTTCACACCCCAATCACCCTAACCCTATAAAAAAAATCCTCAATTGTAGCAAAAGTATGGAGTGGAACTTTCAAAAACATAGATAGCTTTATCAGGTTACATTAAAAAACACTATTCGCGTATTCGTGAGTTTGCAACCGATGCGATGTGGAGAAATTTGGACAGAAACAACGCCCGAATAACTATGAGTATGACAGATTGATTTTTGCTTCAATTGTGAGCAACGTTTTTTTTTACGAGGTTTTTGTTATTTGGGCTGAAAAATATTATTAACTTTCGTTTCTAATCTGTGAATGCTCGTGAAAAAAATATTCTTCCTAAAACATGCGCAAAGTGTCATTCCCGCCCTTGAAGCATATCTAACTGCTTTAGGGTGCGGGAAAGCATCACTTTGCGCACTTGTTAGGAAAATAATTTTTTTCATAACATAACATATTGAGTTCTGGGGTAAGTATAAAATGCTGATTTTAGTCGTTCTGAATTTTTTTAAGTAGAGTTGAGACAACATAAATGAATCACAATGAATTGCTAGACACAGTCAAATATCAATTGATACAGGATGAATATAGAATTTGGCTCAAGGTGAATGTTGCATTGTCGGAATAGTTACAAGTGGCGAAAGCCAAAAGGCGTCCATAATTAGATCGAAGAAGAAAATGTCAAATCTATTATTGTTTTCACAAGTTTATGCATGAAATCATGATCAAACTTAAACTTATATATCTTTTCATCAACGGCAACCATAATCTGTAGCGGTACCATATTTGGTACTTATACGTCCACTGAATAGAAGATCTACATACGAGATGGTACTTGATGGGTTTTTATTTCCGGAACCGTGTGTGGGATTGAAAAGATAAATATGACATATTATATCTTGGTGAGTATTTGGGTTGGAGAGGTACTTGAACTTTATGATAAATCCTTGATGGTCGAATATTTTGATCGGCTGTGTAGTCTAAGTGACACGATTAGTCGTCCTTTCGAGGCACTAGCCCGACGAACCACTCATTTCAGTCAATTGAACTGGATTGACAGTGACAGTGCGTTTTTTTCCGCTTGTTGTTTTCGTTTCATATGTTTGGACAATGTCACTTCCATTTTCAGTCCTTCACTGATAAAAAGGATCTCTCAATCGAAATGAATATGACTTTGTTTCAAGAGTTTGGCGCTTTTGAATAGGTCCAAGAGCGATGTTTCTTTGCTCAAGGCATCAACTCTCTTTTTATAAGTTTTGAGAATTACTTTAGGGAACAGAATAATCTATTTGTACAAAGTACTTTACTCTTGGCTCAAAGTTGACATGTTTTTGACATGACAGATTTTCAAGCCGGAATAACCATAATCTCTTTATGGAAAATATTTGTCTCTTGATTTAAGCAATCTTTCTTGATTCAAATGCCTTAGAACTTACCTAGAGAAAGAATTTTCTTAGTCCAACAGCGTATACCATTGACTCTACTACGTTCTATTTTCAACTAAGAGAAATCTCTCTTGATTCAAAAGTATTAGATTTTGTTTCTAAAACTCATGCTTATTCATCCAAAACCACCCGACTTCAATTAGAGAGAAAATCACTCTTGGTTTAATAGTATTATAATTTGATTTAAGAACTTATTTCGTTAATCCAAGTGTTTCCGATTTTTACCAAAGGGCACACATTAACTAATTCAAAAGCTCCTGATTTTGAATAAAGAGAAAATATCTCTTGACTCAAAAGTATTAAGATTTTGATTGAAACCCGTATTAAGATTCACAACATCACTGAAACAACCATAAAAATAAAAATTTATTCAGAACAAATAAACAAGTTTTCATTGAACAACATATTTTCAATATGTTATAAAAAACAGGATTATGAGCATAACTTAAACTAAAACTTGAAATATATCAAATAAAGAAATAACATAATATAGAACTATACATATAGCCTAATCCTAATAGGTAACTGGAATATCATGTCTCATTAGTAAAACTTTACATTAAATGCGCAAAACAAAACAAAATGTTAGAGTATATATTTTGTCCCATTAACAATTCTACTTTGAACTATAAACCTATCTCTCTTGGCTAAATAGTCAAGTACTTAGCTCAAGAGTGACGAGCTTGGGCATATACCTATAAAACTACTTGGGTCAATGTACAACTACACTTAATTCTTAACGCCAGCACACCGCCATTTTAAAAATACAACATAATATATTTATACACATCATGTAAAGTAAAGCAAAAGAACTACAACAGTCAGAGTGCTATGTGCATACATTTTAATTCTAGGTAAAATTTTATTTGATGGCTTTCTTACCGTTGAATATGTCGTATAAATGGTCCAAATTCCATTTTTGCAGGAACTTTCTTGAAGACCCCATCTTACGCATAAAAAATTAATCACGCCGATCACAGTACAATCGTTAATCGTTAAATCGAGCACAAATGAAAATTCCATACAACATGCACAAAACGACAATTTCGTCAACAGTACGACCTGTCCTGTAACCGACAACCTGCGACTGAATAATAAGTGGGCCTTCGGCAACGCGTACGTTATTATTTGGGTGTGCATCATTAGAAGAGTATCTAGCTTTGGCATAGTGACCAAATTTCTTGAATTAAGTACTTTGTTAGCGTATATTTTTTAGATCATTTCAACGAAAATAACCTGCTCTTGAATGAAGGAAAATACATTCAAGAGAAATTCTAAATGTTTCCAAGAGAATGGATTTTCTTGAGCAAAGAAATGTTTTCTTGAAGGAAAATATATTCTTTTACCCTAAAATATTCTCTCTTGATGTAAAAAAAATATTTTCAAGACCCTTGGCGACTTTGGTTCAAGTCTAGCTTTTTTTTCAGTGTATAACAAGCAGATATTCATAACTTTGCTTTTTGAAGAAATCAGTATAGTAGTAGAGTTGTTGAAGAATCAACTTCATGACTCAACATTTTCAATCACTCCACCTTTTCACTTGATGAGTACTTGATGATGTCATCTTGGTAAATTAACAGTAATTCATCAATCTACAATTAGCGTGGTTGAACCTTTTTTTTTTTTTTTTTTTTTTTAAATACTTCTTTGGAGTAATAGTATACCTTGTTTTGAAGGTATTCAGTCCCTCATCATATTCCCTCAGTATAGAGAAGCTAACATTCGAGGGCAGTTATTTATTGAGTAACATAAAATAAAAAAAATAAAATGTTTCCAGGTTGTTATATCAACATGAATGACAGCAGAGACTTGAAACTCGGCAGTTGTAGTCAGGGTCGAAGGGACTTTAAAATGAGGTATCACTCGACCCCCTTTCTATTTGAATTCAGGGGTGTATCTCGCACCCTGTCTTAGGGGTTACATATAAAGGCTCTTTTGTTCCCCCTTCGTCTTATAGAATCCATTTTGAGTGTTTTTTGATTCAGTTTTTCGCTCCCAAGATATGGAAATTTCAAGTTTGAAAATTGTCACATTTAAAATCTGCCAGATACTCAAGAGACATGATACAAATCAGTTCAAAAATTCTCCAATCAAGAGTCGTCTTTGGAGCCAAGGTGATGATGACGGAAGGAAAATACATCCCATTTTTAAAATCCATATCAGCATCAGCAAGATGTCCTCCAACACCGATACATTGATGAATTAAAAACCTGCTTCTAAATGTAGCCTCACAGGATAAAGTCGAAGATGCTCAAATCCAGTGGTCGTGCCTGCCACCAAGAGACGCCGCAATTTTGTCAATGAAATCTGCGCTGTAGCTCCGTTATGTTGAGACCAAATTTTCCGTCTTGCTCTTTTACTAACTGGTTCAGTGATGCTCTCCACTCCAAGACCACTGCCATAACTGAAAACGAGATGAGTTAACGGATACAATGATGAGTCTCCTCACAGGTTCCCATACCCACCACAGCGGATGAGGTCACCCATCGCAACTGCACTGTTTGGTTTGCCGCACCCTGTATATCACTGAGTGATGGTTCCAATTTATCTCTCCCATATTTAGCCGATCAAATGATTTGTTGTTGATCCATCACATTTGTGGTTGTTATAACTTCAGGGTATTGACTAGGATCATGGTTCGATGTTAATAGCCAGAGATAGGTCAGCCGAGCTTTCCCCAATTGAGGCCATTTCTGGCCATCTTTTCCTCATAAGAGATTCTCTGATATTCTTGAGAGCTGGACAGTGGCAAGGGACATGCTCAACGCTCTCGTCATCCTCGTGGTACCCCCTCTAAGTCGGATCCCTCAACAAGGGGTGAAGGTAGGGCTCTAAGCTGCATGGTTTTCTTCTTGCTTCCTCTCACGCCCAACTGCCCACTTTTCAATTTCCCTCTGATTCTACTATGTCCCTTCTATTTCTTCCTCATACGTTAGGACTCAGAGTCCTGTGTTTATCGTCAACTGCTTAATCCTAGGACACTGATGTCCAGCTTTCGCGTCAATGATAGGTGGGGGATATATAGGAACCCCTTGTGACCATGGTATCTGACTTGCAGAGACAGATACAGTCCTGGTAGGGGTTGTAAACTTATTACATGCTAGAAAGTGGGAGAACGCAATGAGCCTGGACCGAACCTCTTTTGGCTTCAGGAGTACAAAGACTATTTGAGTTTTAACGAGTTGCTAGGCACTTTGATGCATACTATAGCCTTTGGTGGAAACCTCCTTACCAACATAGGTCCAGGTGGTGATGGTACCATCGACATGATTTTTTCAGAACGCCTCCTTCAACAGGGTTCTTGGCTTTCCATCAATGGGGTGGCAATCTATGGACATCCCAGATTGACTCCTTAAACTCTAACGTATATAGGCTCATACCGTCTGATACCACAGTTTGATGGCGAGCTGTCTACAAACAATTATTATCATAGCTAGTATCTCCAAATCTTTTGCTTGATTATCTTTGTCGTGTATTCAGCTTCAGCGTCCCAGTTTTCTTTAGAGGTAAGCATTTTCTTGACAATGGTCTCATCTACTCTCTCCCGTTTTTTATCTTGCGTTCCGTCCTCAAGGCCTCTCATCTTAGTCAGGTTTCAAGGTTATGCTTTGGGGTATCGATCTTTCCGCAATATAATATGCATAATATGTGTAGATCCGGAAACAGCATCTGGGTAAGATGATGTCTGATGCCCCCATCTACGTGTCATTGGGCGCTAGTGAATGCGGTCTGTGTGATTTGGGTAGCCGAAGAGCTGTAAAATTCTACTGCCTTCGAGATTGTGGACGTGTAAGTTCAGGATCTTTCAAACTGTCTTTTACTGTTCATCAATTCATTCAGATCAGTACGTTTCACTTTGTTTTCACGTTAATGGGGACTTTTTCCTGTCTATGCTTGCCGACAACACTCACACAAGATCATCAATATTATACCACACATATAGGGTGGCCTCGATTTTGGAAAGATCTTCAAAATGTGCTATTACTTAATCCTTTCGACAAGGATTTATCTCACCCCATTTTCATGCCCAAAATCAATGTCGGAACATTTTCGATGGGCTGTAGATCCAAACAACTGTTGAAAAAAACTGTACAAACCATAACTTTTTAAGAGATCCAAACTCATCATCAGATTCGCTGTATAAGAAGAAAACAAGAAAAAAACCTGTACCACCATCGATGCCACTATCAACTTATATACTCCATTTCAAAGGTTATATGCTTTAGGGTATCGATCGTTGCGCAATATAATATGCATAGTGGTCTTCCCTATCCTGCATGTGTAGATCCGGAAACAGTATCTGGGTAAGATGCTGTCTGATGCCCCCATCCACGTGTCATTGGGCGCTAGTGGATGCGGTCTGTGTGACCTGGGTAGCCGAAGAGCTGTAAAATTCTACTGGGAAGATTTTCAAAATGGGTTATTACTAAATCCCTTCGACAAGGATTAATCTCACCCCATTTTCATGCCCAAAATCAATGTCTCATCATCAGATTCGCTGTATAAGAAGAAAGCAAGAAAAAAACCTGTACCACCATCGATGCCACAATCAATTTATATGCTCCATTTCAAAAAGTCATAATAACCAGTGCTCATTACGACAAAATCGATTCTTTATTGCGAAATAAACCGGACATTTTATTCACTTCTTAAAACTATTACAAATAATTAGACGACGATATATTGGCCATATTGGCGGCTCCAGGAGTTTTTCCTTGGATACACGATTTGCTGTTCAATACTCGTATAGCATCGCGGACGCGTGACTAGACAATTTACGATCATTGCACGGATGGAATCGTGTAAACGACGTTTATTATTATTGAAAAGATTAAAGATCGCTTATTGGTGAAAAAATACGATGGAAAAGTCGATGACTGGTAAACGACCTTGACTGGAAAAAAAATGAAGTTTATCTATATTGGATCAATTTTATTTACCTTAACTGACACATCTCTTTCAATAGTAAACAAAATTTGGAAAAATATTATTTAAAAAAAAATTAATGAGAAAAATAGTATAGATAAACTTACACAATTATTTCAAAAGACTTCATAAAATCTACAAAATATGTGACCTTTACATGAGTCACTCCATGTACGGTAACAAAACATAAACTTCTCATGCACCGGAACGATAAAAGTTTGTTGTTACTGTTACTTACTCGTCTTTGGCACCTTAGTGGAAATCATATTTACCTGAAAAGAGAAAAAATATATTAGCGCAATTTTTTTGAGGGTCAAGAATATTTAATTATGCTTGATAATGTTGATTATCACTTTACAAGTCTGCTGCAAGTTTGTTATGTTATGCAAATGGTGTTGATTTAACCTTGTGGTTTTTATCCAAGACTATTTCGTAAAATTTATTGATATTTGTTGTAATCAATTGCATATGTGTATTTGTTGATAGATATTACAATGCACTTAAAAACTATTTTGATTATTATAATCAATTCACCAACAAGAAATCGAAATATTGCGGGATTTTATTGTTTTATAACATGTTACTAAAGTCATCCGAAACCAAAAAAACACAGACAAAAGGATTATGAATCAATTTATCACCTATAGGTTTAATGAGAAAGTGACTATCATATGTTGACAAATTGTGAAAAAAAAATATTCCTGTTTTAAAATACAGTATAATTTTCTTGAAAATGATGACGGAGAGTTGGTTTTGATAGACTGAAACAAAATAGGGAGCTTTCAAAATTATTTGAGATAGTTTATTGTGGGAAACCCTTTTAAAAATGGTGATAGAAGGTTGTTGATTCCAACGTTCAATCATCAATAATAAAAACCAACTTCATTTTAAGTATCGCATACAACATTTTTTGAAAATTATACATGTCACTTCAAAAATGAAGTAGAAGGATTATTAAAAAAAAGATCTTTTTGGGGATAATTCAGTGTAACTTTCTTGAAAATGATGATGAAGAATTGATTCCAACGTTAAATTGTCAACAATACACTAACTTCAATATAAATAAAGCATAGAATTTCCAAGTCACCTTCACCTATACAAGGCGCTCCAAAAACATGGTAAAAATTTTTTATTTCAATTTTTTTTTACCAATTTCAGTATAACTTTTTTGAAAATGATGTTATAGGGTTGATTCCAATTCCAACAATAAATTGTCAATAATAAAACTATCTTCAATATGAATATTGCATACACTTCCATGTCACTTCGAAAAATATACAGGGCGCTCCCAATACAAAGTGGAAATTCGCAATTGAAAAGAGGAACTTCTTGAGACATATTTCAGTGTACTTTTCTCAAAAATGATGACAGAGAGTTAATTGCAGATATTATTTATCAGTAACAGAACTAAATTCGATTATAATACCTTGAACAACTTTCATATCACTTTGAAAAATATACAGGACGCTTCAAAACTTCCCTTGGGGCCTTGAAGGCCTGTCATTATTTCCAGAAAAAAAAGTAATTTTAAATGCATTACATATTATTATAATTATGCCAAATTGATAGTATTACGCTGCATTCATTACTGGGCATTACGTTGAAATACACAACACGGAATTACATTAGCATTATTTTGTTTTTGAAGTATACAGGTATTCATTTTCTAACCAATCCTACCAAACCTACTAGTGCAACTTAGTCGTAATTATACGCATAATTACTCTGCATTACGATGTTTCACCAGGCATTACGTGAATTACTTTGCATTACACCGAATTACTGAGCATTACATTGAATTACGCTGCATTGCTCTAAATTACATTCTGATACATTGGCATTACTTAGTTTTTGAAATGCGGGGGGCATTACTGAGCATTACGTTGAACTACCGTTGCATTATATCGTATCACGCTGAATTCCACTTAATTTCACGAAATAACGTTGTAATACAGCTGCGTTTCTCCATTTTTGGAGTACTGGTACACATTTTCCCCTAGTGGATGACACCTCTGGTAAAAATTAGCCGGAATTACTCTTCCTGCATTACGCTGTTTTACCGAGCATTACGTGAATTACTTTACATTACAATTAGCTGTCTTCATTACCGGGAAAAAAATATATTCAATTCAAATTTCTGAATATGAATTACTCACACAGATTTGTGCCAAAATTCATAGCATTACTGAGCAGTACGTTGAATTACTTTTGCAATACGCTGAATTACACAGAATTACGTCAAAACTCATTGGCATTACTTTGTTTTTGAATTACAAATACAGATTTTCACCTAACCCAAACTAGTGGGAATTACGCTAAATTCTTGAATGTGCTTCCATGCGTTACAAAAAATGATGCCCAAATTTATAGCATTAAAGAGCATTACGTTGATTTACTGTTGCATTATGCTGAATAAACAATGCACTTAACGGAATTACGCTTTCATACATTGGCATTACTGTGTTTTTGAAGTACGGGCACAAAATTTCCGCCTAGTTACGCAGAATTAATTTGCATTACACTGAATTACTGAGCATTACGTTGTAATACAGCGGCATTACTCAATTTTTGGAGTACTGGTACACATTTTCCCCTAGTGGATGACACCTCTGGTACAAATTAGCCGGAATTACTCTGCCTGCATTACGCTGTTTGACCGAGCATTACGTGAATTACTTTACATTACAATTAGTTGTCTTCATTACCGGGAAAAAAATATATTCAATTCAAATTTCTGAATATGAATTACTCACATAGATTTGTGCCAAAATTCATAGCATTACTGAGCATTACGTTGAATTACTTTTGCAATACGCTGAATTACACAGCATTACACAGCATTACGTCGAAATTCATTGGCATTACTTTGTTTTTGAATCACACATACAGATTTTTACCTAACCTAACAAAATTCTTGAATGTGCTTCCATGCGTTACAAAAAATAATGCCCAAATTTATAGCATTAATGAGCATTACGTTCATTTACTGTTGCATTATGCTAAATAAATAATGCACTAAACGGAATTACGCTTTCATACATTGGCATTACTGTGTTTTTGAAGTACGAGTACAAAATTTCCACCTAGTTACGCAGAATTAATTTGCATTACACTGAATTACTGAGCATTACGTTGAGTTACGCTGCATTGCTATAAATTACATTCTATTACATTGGCATTACTTGGTTTTTGAAGTGCGGGGGGGACATTACTGAGCATTACGTTGAACTACCGTTGCACTATATCGTATCACGCCGAATTCCATTAAATTTCGCGGAATTACGTTGTAATACAGCGGCATTTCTCCATTTTTGGAGTACTGGTAAACATTTTCCCCTAGTGGATGACACCTCTGGTACAAATTAGCCGGAATTACTCTTCCTGCATTACGCTGTTTTACCGAGCATTACGTGAATTACTTTACATTACAATTAGCTGTCTCCATTACCGGGAAAAAAATATATTCAATTCAAATTTCTGAATATGAATTACTAACATAGATTTGTGCCAAAATTCATAGCATTACTGAGCATTACGTTGAATAACTTTTGCAATACGCTGAATTACACAGCATTACGTCGAAATTCATTGGCATTACTTTGTTTTTGAGTTACACATACAGATTTTCACCTAACCAAAACTAGTCGGAATTACGCTAAATTCTTGAATGTGCTTCCATGCGTTACATAAAATAATGCCCAAATTTATAGCATTAATGAGCATTACGTTCATTTACTGTTGCATTATGCTAAATAAATAATGCACTAAACGGAATTACGCTTTCATACATTGACATTACTGTGTTTTCGAAGTACGAGTACAAAATTTCCACCTAGTTACGCAGAATTAATTTGCATTACACTGAATTACTGAGCATTACGTTGTAATACAGCGGCATTACTCAATTTTTGGAGTACTGGTACACATTTTCCCCTAGTGGATGACACCTCTGGTACAAATTAGCCGGAATTACTCTGCCTGCATTACGCTGTTTGACCGAGCATTACGTGAATTACTTTACATTACAATTAGTTGTCTTCATTACCGGGAAAAAAATATATTCAATTCAAATTTCTGAATATGAATTACCCACATAGATTTGTGCCAAAATTCATAGCATTACTGAGCATTACGTTGAATTACTTTTGCAATACGCTGAATTACACAGCATTACACAGCATTACGTCGAAATTCATTGGCATTACTTTGTTTTTGAATCACACATACAGATTTTTACCTAACCTAACAAAATTCTTGAATGTGCTTCCATGCGTTACAAAAAATAATGCCCAAATTTATAGCATTAATGAGCATTACGTTCATTTACTGTTGCATTATGCTAAATAAATAATGCACTAAACGGAATTACGCTTTTATACATTGGCATTACTGTGTTTTTGAAGTACGAGTACAAAATTTACACCTAGTTACGCAGAATTAATTTGCATTACACTGAATTACTGAGCATTACGTTGAGTTACGCTGCATTGCACTAAATTACATTCTAATACATTGACATTACTTAGTTTTTGAAGTGCGGTGGGCATTACTGAGCATTACCTTGAACTACTGTTGCATTATATAGTATCACGCTGAATTCCACTACATTTCACGAAATAACGTTGTATTACGGCATTACTCCGTTTTCGTAGTACGAGTTCACATTTTACCCTAGTGGATGACACCTCTGGTACAAATTAACCGGAATTACGCGGAATTACTCTGCCTACATGCCGCTGTTTTACCGAGCATTACGTGAATTACTTTACATTACAGTTATCTGTCTCCATTACCGGAAAAAAAATATATTCATTTAAAATTTCTGAATATGAATTACTCACATAGATTTGTGCCAAAATTCATAGCATTACTGAGCATTACATTGAATTACTTTTGCAATACGCTGAATTACACAGCATTACACAGAATTACGTCGAAATTCGTTGGCATTACTTTGTTTTTGAATTACACATACAGATGTTTTCCTAATCCCAACTAGTCGGAATTACGCTAGATTCTTGAATGTGCTTCCATGCGTTACATATAAAATAATGCCCAAATTTATAGCATTAATGAGCATTACGTTGATTTACTGTTGCATTATGCTAAATAAACAATGCACTAAACGGAATTACGCTTTTATACATTGGCATTACTGTGTTTTTGAAGTACGAGTACAAAATTTACACCTAGTTACGCAGAATTTATTTGTATCACATTGAATTACGCTGCATTGCTCTAAATTACCTTCTAATACATTGGCATTACTTGGTTTTTGAAGTGCGGGGGGCATTACTGAGCATTACGTTGTATCACTGTTGCATTATGCCAAATTAACAATGCACTCAACGGAATTATGCTTTGATACATTGGCATTACTATGCCGAAATTCCTAGTCTTACTGAGCATTACGTTGAATTACACGTAATAACACGGAATTTCGTTCTAATACATTGGCATTACTTCATTTTTGAAAAATACAGGTGCACATTTTTCAACCAAACTCAACCCAAACTTTGTTTTTGAATTACACATACAGATTTTTTCCTAACCCCAACTAGTCGGAATTACGCTAAATTCTTGAATGTGCTTCCATGCGTTACATAAAATAATGCCCAAATTTATAGCATTAATGAGCATTACGTTGATTTACTGTTGCATTATGCTAAATATATAATGCACTAAACGGAATTACGCTTTTATACATTGGCATTACTGTGTTTTTGAAGTACGAGTACAAAATTTACACCTAGTTACGCAGAATTTTTTTGTATCACATTGAATTACGGTGCATTGCTCTAAATTACCTTCTAATACATTGGCATTACTTAGTTTTTGAAGTGCGGGGGGCATTACTGAGCATTACGTTGTATCACTGTTGCATTATGCCAAATTAACAATGCACTCAACGGAATTATGCTTTGATACATTGGCATTACTATGCCGAAATTCCTAGTCTTACTGAGCATTACGTTGAATTACACGTAATAACACGGAATTTCGTTCTAATACATTGGCATTACTTCATTTTTGAAAAATACAGGTGCACATTTTTCAACCAAACTCAACCCAAACTTTGTTTTCGAATTACACATACAGATTTTTTCCTAACCCCAACTAGTCGGAATTACGCTAAATTCTTGAATGTGCTTCCATGCGTTACATAAAATAATGCCCAAATTTATAGCATTAATGAGCATTACGTTGATTTACTGTTGCATTATGCTAAATATATAATGCACTAAGCGGAATTACGCTTTCATACATTGGCATTACTGTGTTTTTGAAGTACGGGTACAAAATTTCCACCTGGTTACGCAGAATTAATTTGCATCACATTGAATTACGCTGCATTGCTCTAAATTACATTCTAATACATTGGCATCATCTAGTTTTTGAAGTGCGGGGGGGCATTACTGAGCATTACGTTGAATTACTGTTGCATTATGCTAAATTAACAATGCACTCAACGGAATTATGCTTTGATACATTGGCATTAATATGCCAAAATTCCTAGTCTTACTGAGCATCACGTTGAATTACACTGTTCGTTCAAACACATCGGCATTACTTTGTTTTTGAAAAAAACATGTGCAAATTTTCTAACCAAACTTTTTAACTGTTGCATTACGTGAATTACTCTGCATTACACCGAATTGCTGAGCATTACGTTGAATAAGTGTTGCATTACGTGGAATAACACTGCATTGCACGAAATTACCTTCTAAAATATAAGCATTACTTCGTTTCTGAAGTACAACAGGTAAGCACGACTGAGGCAAATGAGTCGGAAATATTCAACATTACGCTGTTTCACCTAGCATTACTTTGCATTACACAGAATTACATCGCAGTGGAGTGGGTTACGACCACGAGACAAAAATCTTTCGTGTGTACGAAAAAAATATTTTTACCCAATTAAGAGATGATTTGATGTAGTTATTGCTGAGATGGCATTACAATTGTTTTTAATGCCGCTTATTGGATGAATTTCACACTATCAAGATATACCAACATCCTCAATGAAACATAACCGAATCGCACCCATAAGAAAGGCATTTGGCATTTCCGATTGGTCTTCTTTTCGACCAAGCATTCATTAATAACACTCGTTTTTCTCTAGACCGGGACTTCCTTATTAAATCTACGCACTTCAAAATACAGGTCGATCGGTTTTTACTTTACCGTGGGAAGATAAACTTGGCGACATACAGAGAATGCAATAACAAAATTGCGTAATTGCAAAAAGCGCTTAATTGCAGGATTCGGTTTGACACTTCATTCCGAATTAGCCGAGTGAGTGATGGGTTATTTATTAAAATTGGATATTTTGCATTGGCGAAGAAGCTTGATAATCTGCTGAAATCTATAGAATAGGGAAAGTAGTTTATCAAATCAAATAGAAAGCAGCAGCATGACATGGACTCAAGTATTTGTTTCGTTTGTGACAACCACTGCTCGTTTATCATGTGGGATTTGCATCAAATAACCGGCGGTCTGAAATGTGATAAGGTAATGAATGCATGAATCTAGAAATGCTGGATTTTTTTTTTTATTTACCGAATGTGGGGTGTGTCCGGATTGGCATGAATTAGAACTTGTACTACTTAATTTTGATGTCGCTTCTTCACTCTATTAACCAAGACCTTTCTTGTTATCAACGGGGATCCCATTTTTCGTCAGCAATATGATATTCAATAGATATTGTGTGTGAAATCAAACGGATCAAGGGAACATCGAATAAATCAACTCATTCACATGAACGATTACTATCAAATCAGTGGCAAGATTTTGAGGAAGGCTACTTATGAATCACCCTGTATAACATCTCTGGAATAAAAATAATTTCCCATATACAGGGTGATTTACTTGTAGTTTTACTTTGTTTTTTCAAAATCGGTTCACTATCAAATCAGTGGCAAGATTTCAAAAATTGATGTGAAACCATAATTGGGGCATTACTTATAAATCACCCCGTATAAAATTACTAGAACAATGAAAAGTGATTCCTCATATTGTACAGAGTGGTTTGATAAACTTCTAGCTATGATTTATTTGTTAAATTTTGAAAATCGGTTCACTATACCAAATAAAAGATTTTGAAAATTGTAAAATAGTATTTGGTACATTACTTATAGATCACCCAGTAAGAAAATTCCTGGCACAATGAAAAGTAATTTCTCATATACAGGATGATTGATTAAACTTGCATCTTCAGTTTGCTTTTTGAATTTTGAAAATCGGTTCACTATCAAATTCGTGACAAGATTTTGAAAATTGTAAACTAATATTTGGGACATTACTTATAAATCAGCCCGAGTAAAATTTCTGGAATGATTGAAAGTAGTTCCCCATATACAGGGTGATTTGATAAACTTGTAGCTTCAATTTGTTTTTTTCAATTTAATTCACTATCAGTGGCAAGATTTTGAAAATTGTGAAACAGTATTTGGAACATTATTTATAAATCACCCCGTATAAAATTCCTGGAAAAATAAAAATAAATTTCTTGTATAGAGGGTGATTTGATGATGATGATGTAGCTTCAATTTGTTTTTTTAATTAAATTCACTATCAGTGGCAAGATTTTGAAAATTGTGAAACAGTATTTGGAACATTATTTATAAATCACCCTTAAAAATTCCTGGAAAAATAAAAATAAATTTCTTGTATACAGGGTGATTTGATGAACTTGTAGCTTCAATTTGTTTTTTTAATTTAATTCACTATCAGTGGCAAGATTTTGAAAATTGTGAATTTGGAACATTATTTATAAATCACTCTTAAAAATTCCTGGAAAAATAAAAAAAAAATTCTTGTATACAGGGTGATTTGATGAACTTGTAGCTTCAATTTGTTTTTTTAATTTAATTCACTATCAGTGGCAAGATTTTGAAAATTGTGAATTTGGAACATTATTTATAAATCACCCCGTATAAAATTCCTGGAAAAATAAAAATAAATTTCTTGTATACAGGGTGATTTGATGAACTTGTAGCTTCAATTTGTTTTTTTAATTTAATTCACTATCAGTGGCAAGATTTTGAAAATTGTGAATTTGGAACATTATTTATAAATCACCCCGTATAAAATTCCTGGAAAAATAAAAATAAATTTCTTGTATACAGGGTGATTTGATGAACTTGTAGCTTCAATTTGTTTTTTTAATTTAATTCACTATCAGTGGCAAGATTTTGAAAATTGTGAATTTGGAACATTATTTATAAATCACCCCGTATAAAATTCCTGGAAAAATAAAAATAAATTTCATATATACAGGGTGATTTGATGAACTTGTAGCTTCAATTTGTTTTTTTAATTTAATTCACTATCAGTGGCAAGATTTTGAAAATTGTGAATTTGGAACATTATTTATAAATCACCCCGTATAAAATTCCTGGAAAAATAAAAATAAATTTCTTGTATACAGGGTGATTTGATGAACTTGTAGCTTCTATTTGTTTTTTTAATTTAATTCACTATCAGTGGCAAGATTTTGAAAATTGTGAAACAGTATTTGGAACATTATTTATAAATCACCCCGTATAAAATTCCTGGAAAAATAAAAATAAACTTCTTATACACAGGGTGATTTGATAAACTTGTAGCTTCAATTTGTTTTTTTAATTTAATTCACTATCAATGGCACGATTTTGAAAATTGTGAAACAGTATTTGGGACATTACTTATAAATCACCCCATGTAAAATTCCTGGAAAATAAAAATTAATTTCTCATATACAGGGTGATTTAATAAACTTATATCTTCAGTTTGTAGTTTGAATTTCGAAAATCGGTTCACATCCGTGACAAGATTTTGGAAATTGTAAAATAATATTTGGGACATTATGAATCACCCCGTATAAAATTCCTGGAATGATGAAAAGTAGTTTCCCATATACAGGGTGATCTGATAAACTTGTAGCTTTAATTTGTTTTTCTTAAATTTACTATCAAATCAGTGAAAATTGTAAAACAGTATCTAGGACATTACTTATATTTATATTTATAAATCTTTCCGTATAAAACTCCTGCGACAATAAAAAGTAATTTCTGATACACAGGTTGATTTGATAAACTTGTACCTTTAATTTGTTTTTTTTAATTTTGGAAATCGGTGCATCATCAAAGTGTCAAGATTTTGAAAATTATAATACAGTATCTGGGAGTTTACTTATAAATGACCCAGTATAAAATAACTGGAACAATTATTAGTAATTTCTCACATACAGGGTGATTTAATGAACTTGTAGCTTCAGTTTGATTTTTTGAATTTTAAAAATCAGTTCACAATCAAATCAGTGGCAAGATTATGAAAATTGTGATACAATATTTGGGACATTATTTATAAATCACCCCGTATAAACTTCCTGGAACGATAAAAAGTCATTCATCATATACAGGAAGAATTAATGAACTTGTAGCTTCAATTTGTTTTTTGAATTTTGAAAATCGGTTCATTATCAAATAAGTGTTAAGATTTTGAAAATTGTAAAACATTCTCTGGGAGTTTCGTTATAAATCACCCCGTATAAAATCACTAAAACAATTATAAGTGATTCCTCATATACAGGGTGATTTAATGAACTTGTAGCTTCAGTTTATTTTTTAAATTTTGGAAATCGGTTCACTGTCAAATCAGTGGCAAGATTTTAAAATTGTAAAACAGTATTTGGGACATAACTCATAAATCCAAATCCCTCCGTATAAAATTCCTGGAATTATGAAAAGTAGTTTTCCATATACAGGGTGATCTGATAAAAGTGTCAACATCGCTTGTCCATTTTTTATGCCTCTTTGACAACCCATCTGTCACACTTCAAGCCAAAACGGAAAAAAAAATTGAAAAAGTATGCAAATTGACAATTTTATGGATAAATAACAAGAAGTCTTGGATACTCTTTTGGTGTCTTTTTTTGAAAATTAATTCAAATTTCAGGTTTTAGCGTCGCAGCTGATTAGCTGGTTAATGCCATGACTTTGTATCAAAAAATGTCTGCATAAAGCAACAACTTATTGCTTAATAAATCGGTCACTTCGAGAAGATGATTCAACGATAATTCACTATTTGATTAAACGAAACGTGATTTATGTGGGTTATATTCCTGGTTGCTGAATTATTTTATTATAAAATACATTCAACCTTGAACAACAAAGACCCCAACTAATTTGCAAAATGACCGCAGCAAAACCGGTAAATTTTTTTGTTCTAATGACTCACCTACGGCAAATAAATTATATTCCATTGAAAGCGGCGTGTCGTGTGCGATTTTTTCCCTCATTACCCGACACCCCGCATCTGTAATCGAGTCGGCAGCATTCCTGCAACATCTCCAATAAGTGCTTTAAAGATTGTATCTGTCTATTCATTAACATTGTTAATAACAGTGATCGGTTGTATAATTTCTGAAAATCCTGCTCACATCTTAGCAGAAAAATAGATCGTTGACACTGAATGCATGCAACAATGGTTGAATAGAGTAAAAGTCATAATTGTGCAAATTTGGGTCAGACACATATTTTACGTTACCACCTTGCGCCTGTCCGGATTGCAATTCTTGTCCTTTTCGCGATATGCTCAGGAATGTCGGTGATGAAAATGACGTTATGGGGCAACACCCGGTATAGTTCGGTTTTATGTTATATAATATAATGATATTTTCACTACCTTGGAGCCCCTATTTTTAAATTGTTTAATGATAAGGCGTGAAATAGGCAGACCTTACTCTCAGCACGCTCGTGTTTGATTACTGAGTGACTGATGACGTCACCTTGAATCAATCTCATTCACCTTCCATAAAAATAAACAATTTTAAAATATTCTATAATTGACACATGCTTGTGTTAACCATAATTCTGTCAATTCCCCATCAATTTCCATGTAAGGCAACAAAATGGCTTCAATAAAAAATGATGTGCATCGTGACTTATGATAACGATAAAAGAAGGCCAAAACAATTATTGTGGAAATCCGATCTTGATTTGTGTTAATTTCAATTTTATTTGCTGTTCTAAACAGGAAACAGAAATTTTGACGATTTTTAATCAATGCACAATAATGTCTTCTCTTCATTCATGTCAAGGATCTGCAAGGTCTTGTTATTTTACGCAGCGGAAAATTGATAATGATTTTGTGAAGGCGTGATTAACATTGTATTTTGTGAGTCATTTAGTTTTTTAGAGTTTATTTAATATTAGCAAGACAAAAGTTGAGGTCGATGTGTTGAAATGGCAAGTTTGTTCTTGCACAACATTGCGTATGATTATTATTATAATTCACTTTGCTTTTAATATCTAAATTCCTGTTATCTTTGTCACTGCACGGTATTATATTTACTAAATTTAAATCTATTTCTATCTCTCAAAAGTCCAGCGTTGCCAAACTTACCTCTCATAACCAAGAATATCGTTAGTTTTGCTGATGCGTTATGATCAACGACTATCGGCTACGCTCGGTACTTTTCGGGTACTTTCGCCTAGCATTATCGCCATAAGGGACATCAGCCCAAGAATATTTCTGAAATTGGCGACGAATTCTAGAAATTAAAAAATATTTAAACCGTGTCAAAAAAAAAGTATGAGACACTTGAATCAGAACTCATTCTCTTTTTTTTTTAACTTTCAAAAATAAATTTAGAAGTGATGGCAATGACGAACCTTTAGGCGTCAACATTCGAAATCTTGAAGCTTCAATTTATTGTTTTTTTTTAATCTTATTAACTATTTCCAATAATTCCCTTTGTTTTTTTATTGACTCCTATTGTTTCATGGAATTCCGAAAAAAGTTATTGCAAATGATACATTAAAACAATTATTATTCTAGATAACAAAAAATGGTAATTCTTTGAAAATAGTAATTCCATCAGATATTTTGAGAATTACTTTTCTAGTGAGCGATTGCAAACGTTATAGAACAAAAAATTATAGCAACTACTAATTCCTTGATAATGACTGGCTAAATATCTGAGATTTATCGTTGCCGGTAGAGTGGAATTATAAATTTTTGTGAATGATTCTGGAATTAGTTATTATGAACGACGATAATTGTATAGATTTTAGTGGAATTATAGCAACTACTAATTCCTTGATAATGACTGGCTAAATATCTGAGATTTGTCGTTGCCGCACAAGTGGAATTATTTTTGTGAATACTTCTGCAATTAGTTATTATAAACGATGATAATTGTATAGATTCACTGGAATAATAGAAAATACTAATTCCTTGATGATGACCGGCTAAATATCTGAGATTTGTCGTTGCCGCACAAGTGGAATTATTCATTTTTGTGAATATTTCTGGAATTAGTTATTATAAACGATGATAATTGTATAGATTTTAGTGGAATTATAGCAACTACTAATTCCTTGATGATGACTGGCTAAATATCTGAGATTTGTCGTTGCCGCACAAGTGGAATTATTTTTGTGAATACTTCTGCAATTAGTTATTATAAACGAAGATAATTGTATAGATTTCAGTGGAATTATAGCAACTACTAATTCCTTGATGATGACTGGCTAAATATCTGAGATTTGTCGTTGCCGCACAAGTGGAATTATTCAGTTTTGTGAATATTTCTGGAATTAGTTATTATAAACGACGATAATTGTATAGATTTCAGTGGAATTATAGCAACTACTAATTCCTTGATAATGACTGGCTAAATATCTGAGATTTGTCGTTGCCGCACAAGTGGAATTATTTTTGTGAATACTTCTGCAATTAGTTATTATAAACGATGATAATTGTATAGATTCACTGGAATAATAGAAAATACTAATTCCTTGATGATGACCGGCTAAATATCTGAGATTTGTCGTTTCCGCACAAGTGGAATTATTTTTGTGAATACTTCTGCAATTAGTTATTATAAACGATGATAATTGTATAGATTCACTGGAATAATAGAAAATACTAATTCCTTGATGATGACCGGCTAAATATCTGAGATTTGTCGTTGCCGCACAAGTGGAATTATTCATTTTTGTGAATATTTCTGGAATTAGTTATTATAAACGATGATAATTATATAGATTTTAGTGGAATTATAGCAACTACTAATTCCTTGATGATGACTGGCTAAATATCTGAGATTTGTCGTTGCCGCACAAGTGGAATAATTTTTGTGAATACTTCTGCAATTAGTTATTATAAACGACGATAATTGTATAGATTTCAGTGGAATTATAGCAACTACTAATTCCTTGATGATGACTGGCTAAATATCTGAGATTTGTCGTTGCCGCACAAGTGGAATTATTCAGTTTTGTGAATATTTCTGGAATTAGTTATTATAAACGACGATAATTGTATAGATTTCAGTGGAATTATAGCAACTACTAATTCCTTGATGATGACTGGCTAAATATCTGAGATTTGTCGTTGCCGCACAAGTGGAATTATTCATTTTTGTGAATATTTCTGGAATTAGTTATTATAAACGACGATAATTGTATAGATTTCAGTGGAATTATAGCAACTACTAATTCCTTGATGATGACTGGCTAAATATCTGAGATTTGTCGTTGCCGCACAAGTGGAATTATTCAGTTTTGTGAATATTTCTGGAATTAGTTATTATAAACGACGATAATTGTATAGATTTCAGTGGAATTATAGCAACTACTAATTCCTTGATGATGACTGGCTAAATATCTGAGATTTGTCGTTGCCGCACAAGTGGAATTATTCAGTTTTGTGAATATTTCTGCAATTAGTTATTATAAACGACGATAATTGTATAGATTTCAGTGGAATTATAGCAACTACTAATTCCTTGATGATGACTGGCTAAATATCTGAGATTTGTCGTTGCCGCACAAGTGGAATTATTCAGTTTTGTGAATATTTCTGCAATTAGTTATTATAAACGACAATAATTGTATAGATTTCAGTGGAATTATAGCAACTACTAATTCCTTGATGATGACTGGCTAAATATCTGAGATTTGTCGTTGCCGCACAAGTGGAATTATTCAGTTTTGTGAATATTTCTGCAATTAGTTATTATAAACGACGACAATTGTATAGATTTCAGTGGAATTATAGCAACTACTAATTCCTTGATGATGACTGGCTAAATATCTGAGATTTGTCGTTGCCGCACAAGTGGAATTATTCAGTTTTGTGAATATTTCTGCAATTAGTTATTATAAACGACGATAATTGTATAGATTTCAGTGGAATTATAGCAACTACTAATTCCTTGATGATGACTGGCTAGATATCTGAGATTTGTCGTTGCCGCACAAGTGGAATTATTCAGTTTTGTGAATATTTCTGCAATTAGTTATTATAAACGACGATAATTGTATAGATTTCAGTGGAATTATAGCAACTACTAATTCCTTGATGATGACTGGCTAAATATCTGAGATTTGTCGTTGCCGCACAAGTGGAATTATTCAGTTTTGTGAATATTTCTGCAATTAGTTATTATAAACGACGATAATTGTATAGATTTCAGTGGAATTATAGCAACTACTAATTCCTTGATGATGACTGGCTAAATATCTGAGATTTGTCGTTGCCGCACAAGTGGAATTATTCATTTTTGTGAATGATTCTGGAATTAGTTATTAAAAACGACGATAATTGTAAAGATTTTAGTGGAATAATAGCAACTACTAATTCCTTGATAATGACTGGCTAAACATCTGCGATTTGCCGTTGCGGCGCAAGTGGAATTATTCATTTTTGTGAATATTTCTGGAATTAGTTATTATAAACGATGATAATTGTATAGATTTTAGTGGAATTATAGCAACTACTAATTCCTTGATGATGACTGGCTAAATATCTGAGATTTGTCGTTGCCGCACAAGTGGAATTATTTTTGTGAATACTTCTGCAATTAGTTATTATAAACGACGATAATTGTATAGATTTCACTGGAATTATAGAAAATACTAATTCCTTGATGATGACTGGCTAAATATCTGAGATTTGTCGTTGCCGCACAAGTGGAATTATTCATTTTTGTGAATAATTCTGGAATTAGTTATTATAAACGACGATAATTGTATAGATTTCAGTGTAATTATAGCAACTACTAATTCCTTGATAATGACCGGCTAAACATCTGCGATTTGCCGTTGCGGTGCAAGTGGAATTATTCATTTTTGTGAATATTTTTGGAATTAGTTTTTATAAACGACGATACTTGTATAGAGCTATCGCTGGAATTAAAGAAAATTTTAATTCCTTGGCAATGATTTGCTGAATATCTGAGATTTGTGGCTGCCGCACTAGGGGAATTATTCATTTCTGGAAACATTTCTGGAATTAGTTTTTAAAAACGACGATAATTGTGCAAATTTCACTGGAATTATAGAAAATACTAATTCCTTGACAATGAGTGGCTTAATATCTGAGATTAATGGCTGCCGCACCAGTAGAATCATCTTTTCTTCGATTATTTCTGGAATTAATTTTTTAAAACGACGATAATTGTATAGATTTCGCTGGAATTATAGGAATTATAAAAAATACTCATTCCTTGACAATGATTGATGTGTGGCTGAGGCACTAGTGGAATTATTCATTTTTGAAAACATTTCTGGAATAAGTTTTTGAAAACGACGATAATTGTAGAGATTTCGCTGGAATTATAAAAAATACTAATTCCTTGACAATGATTAACTAAATATCTAAGATGTGTGGCTGCCGCACTGGTGGAATTGTTCATTTTTGGAAACATTTCTGGAATTAGTTAGTAGTCAAAAACTACGATAATTGTATAGATTTCACTGGAATTATCTTCATTATTACTGGCTAAATATCAGAGATTTGTGACTGCCGCAAAAGTGGAATTATTCATGTTTGGGAATATTTCTGAAAAGAGGTTTTCATAATCGACGATATTTGTATAGATTTCGCTGGAATTATAGAAAATACTAATTCTTTGATAATGACTGGCTAAATATCTGAGATTTGTGGCTACAGCACTAGTGGAATATCCATTTTTGGAATTCCAATAATTCCGGACTTAGTTCATATAAGTTGTCAAAATATTTCTTGATAGTTCTGGTCTGATATTTTCATAGAGGCAGTGTAAAATAATGCTTAAATAATTCTTAGATTCTTAAGCGAGAAATTATTGTTTTTCAAATAATTCCGGTTGTTGGATTAATTTTTTTTTATAAATAGAAATTTAAGGCATTACTTTAAAAATAATACA
The DNA here is from genome assembly GCA_958502075.1 of Orchestes rusci. Classification (NCBI taxonomy): domain Eukaryota; kingdom Metazoa; phylum Arthropoda; class Insecta; order Coleoptera; family Curculionidae; genus Orchestes; species Orchestes rusci. Next base: position 4,000,763 of record OY293304.1, on the reverse strand, counting down.
TGCTGAGAATTATCATTTTTTCGAGAGAGTGATCAAAAGATTATAGACTTATCGTAAAATAATGCCTATATTCTCTCAAAACACGAAGTTATTGATGGCAAAGAATTATTGTTTTTGAGCTATAATTCCCTGAAAAAAAACCAAACTTTATGGACCTAAACTTTTGGAATTACCATTTCAAATGAATAATGTTTTGGTAAGTCGCAATTAGTGGTAATTGAACGTGAAAATAATTCCACAGTCCTAATACAGACCTTTTAAAAATAACAATTCCAACTAATATTTTGGAATTAGTTTTTTACGAGAGTTAATTATGGAACAATGAAAACGGATGCATGCCTTTTTTCGAAAAATTCAATAACATTCGTAAGGAATTTTACACTTGGCATTACATACCGTTTATATGACACTTTTGAGGGAATAATAATTATTATTCCAACGTCATAATTCATATAAACAACATGTATGTTTATATATTAAAGTCGTATACATATAAATATGAAGTTTTTTTCTGGGCAAAGGCATCAATGATAACACAAACTACTGTGTTAGTGCGCAGACGCCGTTCATCTCCTGTCGAGAAAAATTGTAAATTAATGGTAATGATGATATACAGGGTATTACGATATTAAAACATATATATACTGTTGACCAATACCAAATCACGATAACCCAAGTCTAGTTCTGCAAACCCACCATGACTTAGTCATTTCATCTGCATACGCCGACCCATGGGATTGTTTATAGCAAAAGACCATATTTTTGAATGACTCTTGTAATCGGTCGATTATAAAATAGCCAGCGAGGTGATTAGAGATCACAATGATACTTCCGCATTGTAATTATGACAATTACGCTTGCATTAATTGCCTGCGTGAGTCTTTGATGATGACATAAGAAAGACAAAAAAAATCAGCTGATTGCAATTAAAATCCTAGATAGCTGAAATATAATGGATTATGCTATAAATAATTCCTGTCTGATATACTCTTGAGTACACAAGCGCGGAATGACGATGTATTTCTGCTCTTCGCATACTTCACCTAAGTGCAGATTAAGCCATGACTAATGGCTTGCTAATAGTTTTGTTACTACCTATTCAGATAGAGTGTGCCAAAATAGAGACTGGATTTAATTGCATGAACAGAAAAAGTCACAAAGGTCCAAATCAGGAGAGCGTGCTGGCCGGTTCAAATCCCCTTTTTTACATACAGTGTGACCCATTTGTTTTGGGAACACCCTGATAAAAAGTTTATTTCTTGACCGATTTGGTTCGTTTTTTTTTTGGATTGTCGAGCTCGAAAAATTGTATATTCTTGGCAAAAAGTGACCTTCGCCATTTTGACTTCAAGGCCTACTATGTTAGTTTTTAAGAGCAAAATTTCAGGAAACCATATTAGCGATTTTTTTAGAAAAAATCTGTGTGCGCCACTGGATTCAGCATCCTTTAAAACGGGTCTATACAAATTTTCAACCGAAAATATCAAGTTGAAAAAAATTAAAAATTCGCACTTTAACAATCTTTGATTCTATCAAAACAAATAAAAATGACATAAAACTAAAAATTTGTAACTTCTACCAAACCACCATCAACTTCAATGCATTTTTCATTCCTTTTGATAGAATCAAAGATTGTTAAAGTGCGAATTTTTAATTTTTTTCAACTTGATATTTTCGATTGAAAATTTGTATAGATCCGTTTTAAAGGATGCTGAATCCAGTGGCGCACACAGATTTTTTCTAAAAAAATCGCTAATATGGTTTCCTGAAATTTTGCTCTTGAAAACTAACATAGTAGGCCTTGAAGTCAAAATGGCGAAGGTCACTTTTTGCCAAGAATATACAATTTTTCGAGCTCTACAATCCAAAAAAAAAACGAACCAAATCGGTTAAGAAATAAACTTTTTATCAGGGTGTTCCCAAAACAAATGGGTCACACTGTAGATAAAAATTAGTAACTGCAATTTTACAAGTCACACCACTGAGCCTGAGGAGCGAAAGAATTTGTATATCCACTCCATGGATGAATGAATGATATCGTTAGCTATAGATGAATATGAAATAACATAATACTCTCTGGTCACCAACTCTCAATAACATTGTCATAAATCAACCACAAAACGTGTACTCCAATTGAAAAGAATTCCCATAAATAACAGCTCATTAACTTTTGAAAACGCCTGTCAATATAAATCATCATTAATTTACGCTATTTATATTAATAAACAATAGCACAGGAGTATGATCGAATTATATAGGTCAGAAGATGAAGAATTAATTTGTGCTCCATTCTTTATTATGCGCTGTTTGTGTGCAGCGATATGCAAAAATGGCTTGTGACCTCAGCTACTGTATGAAAAAAAGTTTCTAACCCACTGAAATGCACCATTTTCAAGATACAGGTAGTTATGGCCAAATCAGGAACATTACTTTTATAGCCAGACCATACACCAGCTATACAATCGGTGCCGGCCAACTCGTGAAAACTGAACTCTGATTGGCCACAACTGATGTACAGCCTGATGGGAAAGCAATGTCCTTAAATTATTTAACAGCACTGCATGAAATTGTAAATTCAAGTGTACAGGAAGTTTTAGATTCAATTTTACTTTTGAAGGTTCAAAGTGGTTGAAACAATAATTATTTAAATCAGTTAACGATGTCTTAAAGGTATTTGAATTATTTTAAAGTACTCTCAAAAACATTTTAGGGATTTTCCAAATTATTTTAAAACTTTTGAAACTTGATTTACGACATCTACATTTTTTATCATTATTGATCTTCTTTCTTGATTAAGAATTGTTGAGGATTAATTTGATAACTGAAAAATATTCTCAAGGAGTTTTAAAAAGTTTTAATTTATGTTAATAGTTTTTATTTGATTTGATGTGTTTTAAACAATTATTCAGTTCAAGACATTTGAGGTTTTTGAAATTGGTTTCACGTTTTTTTCACAGCATTCTACAAAGTTAACATTTATTTCACGTTTAGGCATGTTTTAATTCTTTTTAAGTATTTAAAATCTTTTCAAAGGCATTTTCTTTTTTAGTTTTTACAAATCGCATACGTTCTCGTTCATAAGGGTAGTTTAAAGAGTTTTGTAAGTATTTTAAAGCCTATTTAAAAACCTTTTTAGGAAATTTTAAAATAGTGAGTTGATTAAATGCATATTTTTAGTCAGTTTAGAGTCGTTAAAATCCTTTTCTAGGATTCTATTTCGTTTATGACGTTTTAAAAATGTGTTCAAAGCAAAAGCAATTCAAGACTTCATCCAAAAAACAGGAAGATATGATTTGTAAGCTTGAACGCATTTTTTGTTGTTTTCACAAAGATCCCCAAATTCTTTAAATGGTTCGTGTCCACTCAGGAGTGTTTTAAAGCATTTTTTGAGTGGTTTAAAACCTATTTAACAACCTTTTTGGGAATGCATTCTTTTATTCAGTTTGAAATATTTTGAAGTCTAAAAAAAAACGGAACCTCTATGAATCCCTATAACTATCATGGAAAAAAACGTTGGGGCATGAAATTTTGTCAGATTATTGACAGCAATATTCACAACAAATCTGCCAATTTTTATCAACTTCTCCTGATTAGTTTCGTCATTGGAAATTCATAAGTGACGTCTTGAGCATTGACAAACGAATGGCATGTATGTCCTCTTCGAAGCCCTATAACTCCTTTATAGAAAATCGCTGGAGAATGAAGTTTTGTCAGATTATTGACAGTAATATTATCAATAAAACTGACCAATTAATCTTCATCAACTTTTGTTAATGAGCTTTGTCATTGGAAATTTATGAATGTATGGACTAAAGGGTTATATTCCACTTCGAAGCCCTATAACTCACTTATAAAATATCGCTAGGGAACGAAAATTTGGCAAATAATTGACAGCAGTATTATAAAGAAACCGATCAATTTGTGGTAATTGGTTTTGTCATTGGAAATTTATAAGTGGCGTCTTAAGTATGGACTAACAATTGGCATGTAGGGAAATGGTCGTCTTTGAAGCCTTATAACTCTCTTGTAAAAACTCGCTAGGGAATGAAATTTTGTCAGATTATTGACAGAAATATTAACGACAAAATGATCAATTTTCATCAACGACCGTTAATTAGTTTTGTCATTGGAAAAGTGCATATGGCAAACTATGACCTGTAGGGTAATAATCCTCTATGAAGCCCTATAACTCCCTTGTAAAAAATCGCTGGGGAACGAAATTTTATGAGATAATTAACAGCAGTATTATCAACAAACTCACAAATTGTCTTCAACTTCTGTTAATTAGTTTGGTCATTGGAAATTTATAAGTGGCGTCTTAAGTATGGACAAACAATAATTGGAATGTATAGGAAACAGTCATCTTTGAAGCCCTATAACTCTTTTATAAAAAATCACTGGGGAATAAAACTTTGTCAGATTATTGGCAGAAATATTATCAAGAAAATAACCAATTTTCATCAACGTCCGTTAATTAGTTCTGTCATTGGAGATTTATAAGTGTATGGACAAACCATTGACCTGTAGGGAGATGATCCTCTTTGAAGTCCTATAACTAGGGAACGAAATTTGGTCAAATTATTAACAGCAATACTACCAATAAACTGACCAATTTTCATAAACTTTTATTCATTAGTTTTGTCATTGGATATCAAAAAGTGGCGCCTTGAGTATTGATGCATGGGACAAAGGATTGGCTTGTAGGGTAATGGTAGAAGCCCTATAACTCATTCTAAAAAATCGCTAGGGAAGAAAATTTTGTCAGATTTATGACATCAATATTATCAAAAAAATGATCAATTTTTATAAATTTTTGTTAATTAGTTTGGTCACTAGAAATTTAAAAGGGGCGCATTGAGTATGAATAAATGATTGGTCTGTAGGGTAACAGTCCTCTTTGAAGCCCTATAACTCCCTTAGCAATATTATAAACAAACTAATTGATGTTGATCAGTTTCTGTTGATTAGTTTTGTCATTGGAAACTAATGAGTGGTGCCTTGAATATGGACTAACGAGTGGCCTGTAGGGTGATAGTCCACTTTGAAGCTCTATAACTCCCTTATGAAAAATCGCTAGGGGAGGAAATTTCGTAAGATTATTTACAGCAATATTATCAACAAACTGGCCAATTTTCATTAACTTCTGTTGATTAGTTTTGACATTGAAAATTATAACTGGCGCCTTGAGTATGGACAAACGATTGGCCTGTAGGGATATAGTCTTCTTTGAAGCCCTATAACTCCCTTATAAAAAATCTCTAGGGGAGGAAATTTTGTCAGTTTAACAACAGCAATATTATCAACAAACTGACCAATTTTCATTAACTTCTGTTGATTAGTTTTGACATTGAAAATTATAACTGGCGCCTTGAGTATGGACAAACGATTGGCCTGTAGGGATATAGTCTTCTATGAAGCCCTATAACTCCCTTATGAAAAATCTCTAGGGGAGGAAATTTTGTCAGTTTAACAACAGCAATATTATCAACAAACTGATCACTTTTCATCAACTTCTGTCAATCAGTTTTGTCATTGAAAATTATAACTGGCATGGACAAACGATTGGTTTGTAGGGTAATAGTCCACTTTGAAGCCCTATAACTTTCTTTTAAAAAATCTCTAGGGGAGGAAATTTTGTCAGTTTAACAACAGCAATATTATCAACAAACTGACCAATTTTCATCAACTTCTGTTGATTAGTTTTGACATTGAAAATTATAACTGGCGCCTTGAGTACGGACAAACGATTGGCCTGTAGGGTTATAGTCTTCTTTGAAGCCCTATAACTCCCTTATGAAAAATCTGTAGGGGAGGAAATTTTGTCAGTTTAACAACAGCAATATTATCAACAAACTGATCACTTTTCATCAACTTCTGTCAATCAGTTTTGTCATAGAAAATTATAACTGGCATGGACAAACGATTGGTTTGTAGGGTAATAGTCCACTTTGAAGCCCTATAACTTCCTGATGATTGTTAAAGAAAATTTTATCTATTTAAATGGCCTCAACTGTAAACAAACTAGTCAACAGTAGCATTCCAGGTTACAAATATTTGCCATATCGCGACATGTAGGTAAACACAATAGCATTAGTTGTGAACACAATGGCTGCATGAGAAAGTGATATCTATTTTTAGTGTACCCATTGAAAAATAACGATACCGATAAATGATTTAACCGCGAATTTCCAAGCTCTTCCCAACCCATAAATAATCGAGATTTATTGCGTCAACTTACGCGGCTTTACCAATTGAGCAATTATTCGTGACACTAAATTTAACCCGCTATCAGATTCGAAATAATCTGAAAATCTCAAGGCGATTTAATTTAAGAACGGCCACGGTTCAATACCAACCATTGTTTTTGGGTATTCAAAGACACATTTAATTTTGTCCTAATTAATTTTTTTAACTTGATTGGAATTCCAATAACGGTACAAACACATTTGAAGAAGACACACCATCAATCACGAAGAATATGTGTAATTAACCTCATCAGTCGATATATTGACTATAATAATTTTGAACAAAACCGTTAATTTTTTTCCTTCATTATATGTACCGTTGATCGTAATTTATTTTTTGGTTGTGCTTTATGGCATTGATGATTAAGTGTACAGTTACTAGGACAGTTTCTAAATATACCGCAAATGCAATTGTCCAGAAAATATCTGGACAAGTGTTGGCGTTTTGTTATTTTACGAATATTTGACAACAATCCAAATGTCATTAAAGCGCTAGCACAAAAATGATTGAGCCTGGTCAGTTTTACACGCTAATAGACTGTTTACAACGAAAATAAATTTACGGCGCCTGAATATTTTCCGGATTCAGTCTTAATTTATGCTGATTTTTTGTTGCGCTTTAAATGCGTCTCATTCTAATTCTCCCTCTATCCTATTTTTATCCATATGATTACTCTTTCTCATCCTAATTTTTCCTTCATTATATCTCATAATATATTCTCGCTCCAAGGTCTTTTTTTTTTCGGAAATCTACTTGAACTAAGAAATTTCCAAGAACTCCTAGATCCACATATCCAAAAAAAATGAATTTCTGAAAATCTCACGTTTCTAAAGTTCAAACATTTTTTTTTTTTTTTTTAAAGTCAGATTTTATATATATTCATATTTTTGTTAAATAAATATGCCACTCATTTTGCTGTGATTTTTATTTTTTGTTACCTAAATGAAACAACCAGAATTACAGCTTTTTCCAATGATCGTGCGTAAAGTAACCTTTTCCCGCACTCAAGCGTCAACTCAATTACCTGCCAGTATTTTGTTTTAGATGTTATTTCCATCTTTCCTGTACAAATAAAAGAAATGATTCTGTTTTGCGTTAAAAAAGACTATTCGCGTATTCGAGATTTTGCAACCGATGGAACAACGCCTGGCTTCGGATAACTATGAGTATGACAGATCAATAATTTGCGCAACGTTGTCAAGTTTTTTTACGAGGTTTTTGTTATTTAGGCTGAAAAATATTATCAAAAGTCTTTCGTTTCTAATTTGTGTATACAAAAGCTCTCTTTTATGGAAGTCAAAAATTTTTTTTGAATTTAAAAATGGTTTCGAGTAGAGCTTACAAAACTGCAAATGTTTACCAATTTGAACTTTCTCGTATCTTTCTATGGTTTTCGAGATCCCCGTACAAAACTCACCCTGTTATTAGGAATTCCTCTAGAGAATAAACATCAAATTCAAAAAACATCAGAATACAGGCGTTGAAAAATCAAAAAATATAAATTCTAAATTTTATCCAAAGTTCAAAAATGTTTAGTCCAGAAAGCAAAAAGTCTCAAAACAGAAGCATTGAAGCATTAAAGAATGTCTAAAGAGAAAAAACCCTAGAATCCAAACAACCATAAATCTGAGATTACAAGCTTTGAAAAATGAAAAAAAAAGGACGAAAATTGGAGAATCCACGAATTCAATGGTAAAAAAATCGTCACATCTAAACAGCAAAACAAATATATCAAAATACACACAAGCATTGAGAATTGAAAAAATTAGAGAACGAAAATTCAAAAATCCCCGAATCAAAAAAGCAAAAAATCTCAAAATATAAGCGTTGAGAATTGAAAAAAAAACTGATAGAGAACGAAAATTTCAAAAACCCTCGAATACAAACATCAAAAAATATCAAAATACAAGCATTAAAACAAAAAAAAATTATTTACAGATAATTTAAAAATTCTCAAATGCAAAAAAACTCTAAATATAAGCATCGATAATGAAAAAAAAAAAAAGAAAATTCAAAAATCCTCGAATCGAAACAGCAAAAAATCAAAAATTACAAATATCAAAAATTATTAAAAAAATCTAGAGATAAATTCAAAAAGCAAAAAATATCAAAATATATACAAACATGGAGAATTGAAAAAATTAGAGAACGAAAATTCGAAAATCCTCGAATCCAAACAACAAAAAATGTAGAGATGAATGCAAAAATCCTCGAATCCAAAAAGCAAAAAAATATCAAATTTCCTACTCACGAACATGGAGAATTGAAAAATTACAGAACGAAAAATAAAAAATCTTGGAATCCTCAAAATCCTCAAAATTCAAAATATAAGCGTTGAGAATTATTAAAAAAAAACTGTAGTATACGAGTCTTCTAAGTATTATTTTTATTATTTTATTTTTTGTTGATTTTTTACTTTTAGTTTTGCTTTATTCACATTTTTTTCTTATATTGTTTATTTGGAACTCTATTTTAATGATTTGAATTAATTTTTTTTTGGTCTACAATGAGTCTTTTATTCCATATTTTCGTCGATTTTTCTGCTTTTTTGTTTTATTCATCTTAATTTTCCTGTTTTTCCTGTTTTATAATAATTTCTTTCATCTCTCCCATCCGTTTCATAATTCAATAATTATATATTTCTCTTCTCCTTATCAAATTATAGATTCAACACGTTGATTATTAATTTTTTTTTTATTAAAACTTTTGTTTTTGAAAATTCAAAAAAAAATAGAGATAAATTATTCAAAAAGCCTCTCAAATTTAAACAGCAAAAAATCTCAAAATTTAAAATATACAATACATAAGCGTTGAGAATTCAAAAAAAGATAGAGAACAAAAATTTCCAAAATCCTCGAATCCAAATATCGAAAGATCTCAAACAAGCATTAAAAAAAAAAGAATCTAGATTAATTATTCAAAAATTTCCGAATCCAAAAAGCAAAAATTCTCAAAATACAAGCATTGAGAAGAAAATAAAACCAAATTTCAAAAATCGGTGAGTCGAATCAGCAACAAATCTCAAAATACAAGCATCAAAAATTATAAAAAAACTTTATAGAGATAAATCCAAAAATCCTCGAATCCAAATATCAAAAAATCCCAAAAACAACCATCACAGAAAAATTAAAAACTAGATAAATTCTAGAATCCAAAAAAGAAAAAATCTCAAAGCATTGAGAACCTGATTGAGAATAAAAAAAAATCTCGAGATAAATTCAAAAATCCTCGAATTCAAAAAGCAAAAATATAAAAATACGGGCCTTACAAGTTGAAAAAAATACATAGAGAACAAAACTTCAGAAAACTCGAATCCCGTGAAATATCTCAAGTACACAAGCATTGAAAAAAAAATCTGGAGAACCAAAAAGCAAAAAAACACCAAAATACAAATATTCTTATTTTCCCAATATCACTAGGCATGTGAAAAACAAAATTATGAGAAATAACTTCTCAAGTCCGTCCACTTTAACACGCGCAGTGACGTCATAAGTAATATGACCGTGACAGGTGACATTAGATGTTCATTGTCAGGCTATTTGTCTATGAATGGAGACAAACTATTCGGAATAATCCTGAGAGTTTTATCACAGAATAGCGAACAAAACCACGTTACAATAACTACTTTAATAATCCCATATCCCGTAACCTATTAGGAAACGAAAATTCAATTGAAAACTGATTAGCCATAATAATCTCAAGAACCCATTACGAATAAAATACCATATCCAAATACGTGGCATATCTATAAACTTATATTTCTATTCAACGATCGGCAATTACCGTCTAGCATACAAGTGGGCAATAAAATGTCTGGAAATATTCGGTCGGCCGTTGAAAAATGCGAATTTATATGCGACAGTAAGGAAAAAAGCATAAAGAACATGACTCGATGATAAGCTTTACGTTTGCGGAATCGCAATAAAGGCTCCAATTACCTGGCCTCCATTCGCCTAATTAATTACCTAGCTTTAATTGCGGCCGCTTGATTATTTCTTTTCCGAAGTTCCTATATGCTGATGTAGATTAACGCCACGAGTTTTTTGCGAATAGACGAAGATTTGTGTAATAAGGTTGCCGGTGCATACTTCCTTTTCTTTGCTTTTCAGGAAAAATTCTTAATGAAGGCTTTTTGCATCAAGTATACGAGTTTGTTTTATATTTTTCTTGATTTTTTTATTATTAGTTTTGCTTTATTCATCTTTTTTTCTGATATTATTATACTGTTTGTTATAATTGATTTATAATTAAATTTATTTTTCCTTATTTGGTTAATACAAAGTTTCTTATATTCCATATTTTCGTTGATTTTTTAGCTTTTTTGGGTAATTATCTACTATTGTTTTTATTTTCATTTTATTTTGTTGTTTTCTAATAATTTGATGATCAATATCAAATTTATTTTTTCCTTATTGATCGAAGTTAAGATGTTTCAACAAATCCATTTTACAAGTTTTTTTGATAACTTCTTTTATGCAGATTTTGCAAAATTATTTTTGATTGTGCATAAATTTTTGTTGATTCTTGTTTGCTGACTTGTTTTGTTCATTATTTTTTTGAAACAGGTCCTCTTTTTTATTTTCTTCTTCTCTTTATTCTTTGAATTTATACTTTCCTTATCAATTCAACAAGTCTTAAATATTGCTTGGTAAAAAATAAATATACAGGCCTTCGGTTAAAAGATACGGGGTGTTGAATTTTATTCTTGTTTGGGTTATTTTTTTCAATATCTAGCCAGAGACGCAAGAAATGGATAAAATGTGGTATACAGGGGTTTTTTAACATGCTAAATTCAAATATGATCTTTGTTTTTGAGAAGCTTTTAAAAAATCATGTATTGTCCCAATTTTAATACTATGTATGCCTATAATATGTATATTTAAATTTTATTGGTAATTTTTTTATTTTTTTTGAAACTCAAATTTGTGAGTGGATGTATGTTATTTCTATAATACCTTATTACTGTTTTTTCTATGTAGCAACATGCTAATAAAGATATATTTATTTATTTATTTATTTTGTGATTACTGATAGAGGGCGCTACATAAAGGGGTTCCATCTCTATTGAATTGTTTTTTTTCATTTTATTTTTTGTTTTCTTTTTTCTTATTTAAGTGTCCTCTATTGTGTGACACTATGCAATGTACTTTTTTCTATGTCACCCTGTATATAATTTATCTGTCTGCTAATTATGATGGTCTCTCTCAGCTTTTCAGACTTTTCAGTATCATTATTTATGCTTTAGGTATTAATTTTGTATGAATGTTTTATTGTTTGTTTGAAACGAGTCCTCTGAATTATTAGTTACTTTTCTCTATTCTGGTTATTCAATTTTTTTTATTACTTGATCGACACAATAATCGATTCGTTCGTTGTTTTTTCAGTCATTTTCTTACTTTGCATTATTATTATTTTTCTGATTTTTTTGTTTCTTTTTTTCATTGTATACTCTGCTTCTCTCTATTCTGATACATTTGTGATGTTTTCAAATTTTATTTGATTTCTATTTTTACATGTCCTCTGAATTTTTGCAGAGTATTTTTACATTTTGTTTCGGTTTTAACCTCGATCTTAACAAAGTTTTTTTTGCTTATTTTCAAAAATTCGTTTTCCATTTTTAGTCTGGGGAGATTTTGTTTCGGTTAAATTTTTTTTTTTCAAATTTCAAATGATTTTTTCAATTTGCAGCTGATGTCTTGAAAAACCTGGGAGAAAAATGACATGGACGCATAAATCACCCTGTATAAAACAACCTAAGAATGATTTTTGAAATCCAAAGAAGGTATATTGAAATGAATTCTCATGTTATAGCAACATTTGAAGTTAATATCTTGAAAAACGTGAAACCAATAAATGCTTCTATTTTTGAATAAGGAGAATGACATGGTCGTATCAATCACCCTGTATCAATAAACCTAAATACATTTAAAAACTCATGTTATAGCAAAATTTAAACTTGGTATCTTGAAAAACGTGAAACTAATAAATTTTTCTATTTTTGAAGAGGGAAAATGACGCATAAATCCCCCTGTATAAATCAACCTAAAAATTATTTTTGAAATCCAAAGAGAGTTCATTGAAATAGATTTTAAACCTCATGTTATAGCAAAATTCGAAGCTGGTATCTTGAAAAACATGAAATCAATAAATTTTCCTATTTTTGAAGAGGGAACATGACATGGTCGTATAAATCACCCTGTATAAATCAACCAAAAAATGATTTTTGAAATCTAAAGAGGGAACATTGAAATAAATGTAAATACTCATGGAATAGCAAAATTTGAAGCTGGTATCTTGAAAAACGTAACTAATAAATTTTCCTATTTTTAATAAGGAAAATGACAACATGTTCGCATCAATCACCCTGTATAAATCAACTTGAAAATGATTTTTGAAATCCAAAGAAGGTACATTGAAACGGACTCATAAACTTAAGTTATAGCAAAATTTGAAGTTGATATCTTGAAAAACGTGAGACTGATAAGATTTCTAATTTTTAATAAGGAAAATGACATGGTCGTATTAATCACCCTGTATAAATCAACCTAAAAACAATTTTTGAAATCCAAAGAGAGTGCATTGAAATAAATTTAAAAACTCATGTTATAGCAAAATTTAAACTTAGTATCTTGAAAAACGTGAAACTAATAAATTTTTCTATTTTTGAAGAGGGAAAATGACGCATAAATCCCCCTGTATAAATCAACCTAAAAATTATTTTTGAAATCCAAAGAGAGTTCATTGAAATAGATTTTAAACCTCATGTTATAGCAAAATTCGAAGCTGGTATCTTGAAAAACATGAAATCAATAAATTTTCCTATTTTTGAAGAGGGAACATGACATGGTCGTATAAATCACCCTGTATAAATCAACTTGAAAATGATTTTTGAAATCCAAAGAAGGTACATTGAAACGGACTCATAAACTTAAGTTATAGCAAAATTTGAAGTTGATATCTTGAAAAACGTGAGACTGATAAGATTTCTAATTTTTAATAAGGAAAATGACATGGTCGTATTAATCACCCTGTATAAATCCACCTAAAAACAATTTTTGAAATCCAAAGAGAGTGCATTGGAATAAATTTAAAAACTCATGTTATAGCAAAATTTGAAGCTATCTTGAAACCAATAATTTTTCAAATTTCATGAGGAATATATTGAGAATATTAAGAATTTTTAAACTTATGTTATTAATAAAAAGCTGTAACTAATATATATATTTTTTTTAATTGAAATGGATTCGTTATAGCAAAATTTCAGGAGTTAAACAATTAACAAGAAAAAATTGAAATTCACAAAAAATGATATTGAAAACATTTTAATTTAACGTTTTAAAAACATTTAAAAAGTGGTTAACAAGTGATAATAAAATAATTATTGAATTAATAAAACTAGGAATAAGGTAACAAAATAAATAATTATAACTTAAAATGTAAGTAAAAACGTTTCAATTTTCAATTAATCATATTCATGTTTTTTTTTGTTGTTTAATTATTATTTGTATGAAACAAGTTCTCTATTTTTTCGTGAACCTACTTTATTCTGATACGTTTTTCAATTTTGCTGGAAATAACATAGAATGAACCGAATATAGTTTTTCAGTCTTTTTTATTTTATTACTTTTTGCCTTATTTATATTTTCAATTGTTTTTTTGAAATAAGTATTTTGTTTCCTGTTTTTTTTACTATTTTTTTATTTAAAGAACCCCTGCTTGTTATACGGACGGAAATCCGACGCGTCGCTAACAAAGTACCAAATAGGTGGAGTCTTTTTTTTACGTTTTATCAGTTGTAACACTAGTTATTCATATATTATCCCTTACTTTTCTAATTCAATTCCTCTTGTTCCAAGTTCATTAACATGAATGAGTAAATTTTTGGCAATTTTATAACAAGAACAAAAAACGCCACGTAATCCAGTTCGCCAGATTTGCGGCTCAAAAGGACGACTAAATCGCAAGGCCCCATCACGTTATGGCTGATGACATTCTTCATATTATAAATATAGGTACAAGAATAGTGTTTCAAACCCCCCGCAACCTATAAAAAATAATAATAAAAGTCAATCTAATTTAATTAGCAATTTCCAATCAACTACACAATGGCGGAAAGTGAAATTACAAGTCGGCTATTATAAAAAGCGCGCTTATTGAATTTCCAATGGCATAAGCAATGTGGGAGTTGGTATTGAACACAGTGAGGACCCCCTACATAATAATTTAGCTGTTGCCATCAGGTTCAATGTTAATGGCGTTTGTCGTCAGTCAGGGCTACTGCCAGTATGTACTGTTTGTATGCTGATTATGTTTGCTCAAGCACGCGTCTAGTGGGACACCCATTCAGGGCCACACAGGGAATTTATTTTCCAAGCTTACTGGATAAACAATATTTTGTTTTTACAGTGAAAAAAGTACGCTCATAAATCAACAAAACGATGTATAAATAACAAAATGCCATGTAATTTTTCATTTCTAACTAACGTACAATAAATTAATAAGCTCACATTTGATCAAAGTAAAATTGTTTATTACTTCCCCTGACTAGATGATGTCAGTGCAACATTGACATTTTACATATGCAGATTTTTTGCAACAAAATAATGCATTTAGCTGAAGAATTATTGAATCGGAAAATAGTGAAGGTGAAAAAGGAGAGTAATGTCAACTATGGGAAGAAAATTGTTTTTTGTTGAAAGGGCAGATTTGTTGTTTCTTTCAACAATTTTTTTCAAATTATTATTTTATAATTTTTTAGTTTTCTTCTTTTTGTATGTTTAGTCTCTTAATTCATCATTATTCTTTGTCAAGAAACAACACAATTTAATAAATTTAACTAGAAAAAAAAATCTTGGAAGTATCTTGGTTATTCAGAATTTTTACTATTACTTTAATAATTATCAAGAGAACCACGTTTTTCTTTTATTTTATTAATTTGTAGATATTATTAGAACTCTATCTTCTTTTTTTTTTACTGATTTTAATTACTAGTTTCAAGGACTATTAAAATGAATATTTTTGAAGGTTTCAATTTTTTCATTATTTTCTTTTTTTTTTCTCTTCTGGTTTTTGATACTACACTGATTTATGCCATCTTTTGGAAAATTTGTTACGTATGTTAGGCGCAAAAGAACAACAAAAAAAAAACAAAAACGAATTGGACCTTAGATTGTCTTGAGAATTCACATGTCAAAATGATGGAAATAATTGCTCCCGGACCGGCCTTGTTTTTCTTCCTTTTACATATTTTCTACTATTTTAAATATTTTTAAATAATTAAAATGTATTGTTTTATCATCAACTGATTTTGTTCACCTTTTTAAGAAGACTTATTTCCCATTTTAGTTCTTTTTTAATAATTTTAAAAATTCCAATTAACTCATTTTTCTTATCATTCTTTCATTATTAGAAATATAAACTTCACTCACTGCTAAAGACGGATCACTCTTATTTTTTTTATTACTTTATTATCTTGTGTTATGTATTTTTCAATACACTTTATTAATTTCATTTATTTATCCCTAGTTATTTTTTGTATCATGCAGGTATTCTATTTACTTGATAGTTTGTGAAATGATTTTGAAAAATGTTTATTTTTACTTAAATAAATAATTAATGGAAATAACGACCATTATTCTATTTTGTTTTTTAATGAGTATTTTGTATTTTTTTTTTAGTTTGTTTTATTTTTATTTACTCATTTCCTATATTTTATCACGTTTTAACTAAATATGTTTTGTAAAAATTCGTATTAGTATTATTCTATGTAGTACAAAAAAAAATGTTCATCAAACTTAGGATGATTTCTTTTTCTCCAAACTTTTATTTTCACTTTATCTCAAAATTTAATCGATTTTTACTGTTTCTTCGACTATATTGAGTATTATTAAAATATATTTTTTTTTAATTTAGTACGACAAACAAAATTTATTAGTTTTCAATTTGGACTAGAGTATACTTCAACAATGAGAAAAAGTAATATAAAATTTAGGTTAAATAGATAATTTACATATCCGTTATATTTTTATAAAAAAAAAGTATTTCCATGAATTACTGTAAGTATAAAAGTATAACCCACTAAATTTCAATACAGGACCGAAAAATCGATTTTTTATTTAATTTTCAACACCCCTGTATAAAAAAAATTAGGCGATTGCGGACATAAATTGTACACCCTGTATTTTAAGAAATTCAACGTCGCAAAAATCAGAAAATATCATTCTGATGTTCGCAACCTGCAAAATTAATGAAAAAAATAAAATGTGAAATAATTTATATTTTATTCCACAAACCCAAACCGAAATGTTAAAAAAATCCTGAATAAATTAAAAAAAAAAAAAAACTTTTATGAAAAATGAATTTGACTTAAGAACTGAGTTAAATATTGGAATGAATAACCAGAAGTTGAAATGAATAAAAAACGATTAAATAAATAATAATAGACAAATTAGAAACTTTTATCCATTGAAAACTAAAAAAACAACTAGAATAGACCACAGTGATATATATTTAAAATTTAAAATAAACATATCAAAATAAAAAAAACTAAAATTAATTTATCTTTATGAAGAATAAAAGTGGTCAGCAAAAAAAAAAAATGTTATAATAATAATAATGATAATATATCTTTATTGAGCATGAGCTGTAAAAATGACAGTGTATAAAATATTATATTATAATAAAATAATAATTATGAATGTACAAAATAATAATTCAAGTATACTGAGGAGGCATAAAATAATCAAATGATTTAAAGTAGGTATAGTATGATAAAAAAAGCAAAAATGGTTAATAACATAATAATACAGGGTGGCCCAACGAAAAGGTCCCACCCTTATTTATGACTTTCCTGGTATATTTTGGGAAAAACGCTCGGACACGTCAATTTTTATTTTTCAGGGGACGTCTTTTCGTGTATGACTGTATAATACAGGGTGCTCCGAAAATAAGGTATCGCATTACACTTGACATTTTTTAATGGAAACCCCCAATTTTTTTCTATTTTTGGATTCTCCATGATGTTTTTAGTAGCTTTTGTATAATACAGTTTATACCTATTTTCAACCGTTTATTTAAAAAATTCAAACAAAAATTAATTACTTAGCTATAATGTGTCAAAAAGTCAATGTGGTAATAAATGTTGAAAGTGGTGTCCGTTTACCTCCATGCAATAATAAAGATTTTGCTCAAAACTATTCCTAACATTTTCACAAATTTCTGGAGTTATTTTTCTGCATTCCGCCGTGATCCGCTCCCGGAGATCTTGGATGGAGTCTGGCTTCGTACTGAAAACCTTACTTTTCAAATGTCCCCATGTCCCCAAAGAAAGTAATCTAGAGGACTCATGTCCGGAGACCTTGGTGGCCACTCAATGAGGCCGCGCCGTCCGATCCACTGATTTGGGAAATGGGTGTCCAAAAACTGTCGTACTGGAGCTACAAAGTGCGGTGGTGCACCATCTTGTTGGAAATGAAGAAAATTTTCATTATAATTGACCTCATTTTCTATTATTTCGGTTATTCGAGGCTCTATTGTATTTTCCAACATGTCCAAGTACGTCTCCCCCGTCAAGTTTCCAGGAATAAAGAAAATAATAAATAATAAAAAATAAAAAAATAAATATGAAAAATCCAAATAACTTTAAAACGGTTGAAGATAGGTATAAACTGTATTATACAAAAGTTACTAAAAACTTCATGGAGAATCCAAAAATAGAAAAAAAATTGGGGGTTTTCATTAAAAAATGTCAAGTGTAATGCGATATCTTATTTTTGGAACACCCTGTATTATACAGTCATACACGAAAAGACGTCCCCCTAAAAATAAAAATTGACGTGTACGAGCGTTTTTCCCAAAATATTCCAGGAAAGTCATAAATAAGGGTGGGACCTTTTCGTTGGGCCACCCTGTATATAGGTACAAATATAAACAGTACAGAGTTGAATAAAATTTGATAGACTCAAATGATAGAAATAAGAAATGAATTTCACTATAAAGTCTCATAATTAGATGAAATAAAAGTGTAATAGAATATTAACACTAGATTAAATGATAAGTTGAAATTGATAAATGAAAAAAAAACGATAAAATGAATAAATAATAATGAACAAATTATTCAAAACCTTTAAAATGCAAAAAAACAACCAGCACTAGTTACTTAAATAATTAACCAGGAAATAGATCAGTTAAAACCATTAAAAAATCAAAAATAGCAAAACAAATGAGAGATTGTTGAATGAAATGTGAACAAATTGAAAAAAGTGAGTTTTAAGCTCCACTAACATAATTAGAAAAAATAAAAGCGTGATAGAAAACAAACAAAATGAAAAATGATAAACAAACTCAAATACTTTGAAAAGAAAAAAAAGTAACTTAAATAATAACTAACCAAGAAAAAGATGAAAAACATGAATTTAGAAAAATTAAAAAATAATCAGAAAAAATATTAAAATATCATTTTATCCAAATTTTGTCCTAATTGGAAGTGTATTTGACATTTTTGTTAACTTCATAAAATAATTTGGATAAAATCGATCCGGCAACGCCGCACTGAAGATGTCAAAGCTTCAGAAAATTGAAATTGCCCAGCTCCCTCTTCACTCACCCATAATATCACTTGATATGATGAGTACTCCACTCCAGTACATACCTGAAAAAAACATTGCGTTAGTTGAAAACAATAATTTCGTTTGCGTGTTTGTATCGTCTAACGAGCAATTATAAAGAAATTTCACTAGACGTGTTTATATTTACATATCTGCACATATATGGTTGATGGGAAATGGAAAATATACGATAAACATAAATACTGTCCGGCTGTAATAAGGAGATGGTGTGAAATACTAGACACCATGCTGAGATTAATGAGACAATTAGCTGGATTTCGTGTGGAATTTCTAAAATAGTTTCGGGACTTTCTCACGTATGATACTGATGATTATCTTGGATTGCGAATTTCCACACCTTCTGGTGCAATGAGTTTCAGCATGAATTTCACATAAAGCGTACCGTTGCATTCCATCATAGATCAAAATCACTTTCATCAGCCACTCACGATTCCGCACAATAATTGTCACTTGATTCGCTCACGAAAACCAATTTTGTCATTGTCTAATGGTGATTTGCTTTTTAGACTAGTCATTATTGGCAGAAATTGGCAGTCTGGCAACGCCGCACCATCGCACTGTGTTAAAAAGCCAGAACGTTGAGGTTGCCATATTGTGTCAACTTTCTTATACACGTCATCTGTTCTGTTTTTGAGGTTTTACTTTGACGTTGACGTTTACGCTTGTTGGCATTTTTTTTGGTCGATTGGTTTGTTTATGATAATATTAGTTAAGTTCGTCATTGGGAAAATTGATAACATGATAATTCTTATGCGATGTGATCATTCCCAGAATATCTATAATTTCGGATTTCAGTGGAAGTGATTGTTCACTTTTTTCGATGTGATCATTCTATCGAAACCCATATTCTATGATTATTTAAGACTGTTCGTTTGTCAGTTTTATAGATATATAAAATATGTATTGTTTCCTATTATGCATGTATGTATTTGTATTATTTTTTGTACAGTGTGACCCATTTGTTTTGGGAACACCCTGATAAAAAGTTTATTTCTTAACCGATTTGGTTCGTTTTTTTTTTGGATTGTAGAGCTCGAAAAATTGTATATTCTTGGCAAAAACTGACCTTCGCCATTTTGACTTCAAGGCCTACTATGTTAGTTTTTAAGAGCAAAATTTCAGGAAACCATATTAGCGATTTTTTTAGAAAAAATCTGTGTGTGCCACTGGATTCAGCATCCTTTAAAACGGGTCAAATTTTCAACCGAAAATATCAAGTTGAAAAAAATTAAAAATTCGCACTTTAACAATCTTTGATTCTATCAAAAGAAATGATAAATGCATTGAAGTTGATGGTGGTTTGGTAGAAGTTACAAATTTTTAGTTTTATGTCATTTTTATTTGTTTTGATAGAATCAAAGATTGTTAAAGTGCGAATTTTAAATTTTTTTCAACTTGATATTTTCGGTTGAAAATTTGTATAGACCCGTTTTAAAGGATGCTGAATCCAGTGGCGCACACAGATTTTTTCTAAAAAAATCGCTAATATGGTTTCCTGAAATTTTGCTCTTAAAAACTAACATAGGCCTTGAAGTCAAAATGGCGAAGGTCACTTTTTGCCAAGAATATACAATTTTTCGAGCTCTACAATCCAAAAAAAAAACGAACCAAATCGGTTAAGAAATAAACTTTTTATCAGGGTGTTCCCAAAACAAATGGGTCACACTGTATATTAAACATTTTATAATTAATTGTTGTCAAACGGGTATTATAATAATAATTTGTTCTATTTTCCTTTATACTTATTATTTTTATTTGTTTTTTGATGGTGTCTTGGATTAACCAATCTTGATACCCACTCCGTAGCCTTTTATTATTTCACTCTTGGGATGTGATGGACGTTTTTTCGTTTTCTCTACTGTTTAAAAGTTTTTGTCCCGATCCGTTATTTTTTTTAATAAACAGGTTATTCAACAGAAAAAAAATAAAAAGTGGATAAAAAATCCAATACAATCCAATAATGATTTTGGGAAAAAAATACTCTAAAGCCAAAATGAAAAATCAATAGAATGATTTTGAAAAATAAAAAATATTTTCAAGATTTAATTCACACATTTTTAAATTTCCAAAAACGTTTTGCATCTGATACATACGAAAGAATTTCAAAAATTCATATCTCTTCTACTTTGCGATAAATTTAGAAATTTTAAATATAGTGAAATGTAGTTGAAAAATTCAAGAATCACCCTGTATATCGGAATCAAATTATCAGAGCTTTAGAACAACATACAAGGTGATTCATGATAAAGTGAAGCCTTTGCATCTAGAAAAAGGGAAACATTTAAAAAAATTCATAGGTCTGCTACTTTTCAACAATTTTTGAAATTCCAAAAAGTAATCATCACCCTGTATATCGGAATTATGAGTAAAGCTTTAGAACAACATACAGGGTGATCCATGATAAAGTGAACCCTTGCCTCTAGAAAATGGGAAACATTTTTAAAAATTCATATAGGTCTGCTACTAGTGCTACTTTTCAACAAATTTTGAAATTCAAAAAAGTAAAATTCAATTGAACAATTCAAGAATCACCCTGTATATCATAATTTAATTGGCAGAGCCTTGGGACAACATACAGGGTGATTCTTGAGAAAGTGTAGTTCTCCATCTAAAAAATAAGAAGGATTTCCAAAAAATCATAGATCTGCTACTTTTCAACAAATTTTGAAATTCCAAAAAGTGAAATGCAGTTAAAAAAATCAAGAATCACCCTGTATATTGGAATTGGATCAGCATAGTTCAAGGACAACACACAGGGGTGATTCAAGATAAAGTGTAGTTTTGCATCTAGAAAATAGGAATTATTTTCAAAAATTCATAGCTCTGCTACAATTCAAAAAAAAAAAAATTATAAAAAGTGAAATGCAGTTGAAAAATTCAAGAATCACCCTGTTTACCTGAATTTGATAAGAAGAGCTTTGAAACAACATACAGGGTGATTCATGATAAAGTGAAGCCTCTGCATTTAGAAAATGGGAAACATTTTTCTGCTACTTTTCAACAATTTTTGAAATTCCAAAATGTAAAATTCAGTGAAAAATCCAAGAATCACCCTGTATATCGGAATTTAATGAGTAGAGCTTTAGAACAATATACAGGGTGATTCATGAAAAAGTTTAGTTCTCCATCTAAAAAATAAGAAGGATTTTCAAAAACTCATAGCTCTGTTACTTTCAACAAATTTTGAAATTCCAAAAAGTGAAATGCAGTAAAAAAAAAATAAAAAAATTGAGAATCACCCTGTGTATTGGAATTGGATCATCATAGCTTAAGGACAACACACAGGGTGATTCAAGATAAAGTGTAGCTTTGCATCGAAAAGAGGAATTATTTTTAAAAATTCATAGCTTTGCTACTTTTCAAAAAAAATTGAAATTTTAAAAAGTGAAATGCAGTTCAAAAAATTAAGAATCACCCTGTATATTTGAATTGGATCAGCATAGCTCAAGGACAACACACAGGGTGATTCAAGATAAAGTGTAGTTTTACATCTAGAGAATGGGAATTATTTTCAAAAATTCATAGTTCTTCTACTTTTCAAAATTGTTTATATTTATAGCCATATTGCTAAATAAAGAAATTATTATTAAAAAAAATCAACATGATAACTAATAAAAAATTTAAAAAAAAAACAATTTATAATGAAAAATACTTTCTTGATTGTAGAAAATCACCTGAACTTAAAAAAAACGCGTAAAGAAGGTGGAATTGAATGAATTAAAATATGAAAAATAATCTAAAAATGCTCTCAATAACAATTCACAGAAAATAAACAAAAAGCGCAATACAAAAAATAACACAAACGTCGGCAAAAAGAGCAAATTAATGTTATTAAATACTAAAAAAAAGATATAAAAATATTACCCTGGGAAAGAAAAATAAATAAATGTAAATAAACAGAATAATAGATACATCCATGAGGTTAATATTCTCAAATAATAATAAAAAATACATACAACAAAAATACAAGAAAAAAGTGATTTTAAAACCCTACAAAAAAAGTCTGTTCAAGATATTCTCACTAAACCCCAAACTAGTTGAAAAATTACTTTTTTTTAATCATATCCTGCCTGAAGGCAACATTGTTAATAATAAAATTCAAAGATTAAAAATTCTTCACAAAAATTGGTACGTTCTTTGTTTCGTTCATAACCTAACAAACCGTCGATGTTGTCATATTGTGTCAATATTCTTTGTTACCTACAAAATATATCTTGTGTTCAACTTTCAATTTCCACAGACATTGGCGCCTACCCAATTCAATTTTTCAAAAAAAAACCCGCCAAGGCAAAAATACTACGCGTTGTGTTGGCGTGTACAAACACTATAAAATCTTGTAGAACACCTCTATTAGGCAGACGAACATCTTTATGAACTTCCCAAAAAGGCCGTACCTTTTAATAAAAAGCAACTTAAAGCGAGATGCGTAGGACGCTCTATGGTCCCGTTGACGGTTCCTTA
The DNA here is from genome assembly GCA_958502075.1 of Orchestes rusci. NCBI lineage: Eukaryota > Metazoa > Arthropoda > Insecta > Coleoptera > Curculionidae > Orchestes > Orchestes rusci. The sequence goes on along the minus strand of OY293304.1, from coordinate 3,977,430 downwards.
AACACCGCACGCGATTACGGAAAAACGGTGGTTCTAGATGTGCTACTGGACACCGTACACTAGAGTTTTTTATAAATTTCCAAATTTTGATTTCTTTGCCACTTGTAATAAACAAATGAAAATTCCATTCAATTATTTGTTTTATCGAATGGATTAATGTTTAAAATACCTTTATCGATCGATCTTCAACAGTCTTAATTTTTTTTTATTCGAAATTGTCACCAACATTTTTTGTTTTTATCAGTTTTTTGTGATTTTTCCACTCTTTAGAATGGAATATTTATTTTTATTTTTAGTTACTTTTATTAGTATTTTAAATTTCTTGTTTTTTTTTTTAATTGTTTAGTGACTTATTTATTACTTTTTAGGATATCCAAACGTTTTTTACCAGTTTTTGTGGAGTTTAGCTGGGCTATTAAAGTTTGTTACGTAATAATTTTTTATATCTAGGTAGTTTTCCTTATAATTTTATTTTTCTTTTTCATTTTTTTTTGTTTTAATCCTTGATAAATGCTTCACTATTTTTAGGTTTTGTGGTTTTATTGGGACAGTTCTTTAAATTTTTATTGTTGTGAGACTTTTTTTCAATCACTACCGTCTGTTTTATTTGGTTTGGTCACTGGTTAGAAAGTCTCGATTACCATAATTTTTTTTTCAATATTTTTACAAAGAGCAAAAAAATAGTGAAACAAAATAACTGCAATATTACAGTTTTTTTTTTTCACTATTTTTTGGATATTTTTGACCCCTTTTTTTAATTAAAAAAATAGTGGGTCTCATTGAGTGATTTTTCCGCTTTATTTGTAACAAAAATTGTTTAAAACAAAGTAGATTAGAATTAAATGCAAAGGACAATTATTATTTCGAACTTATTCCTCAGTCAGACCAATCTACGAACGTTTCTACCAATATAGGCTTCATCAGCGCAGCTATATGGTTCAATTGAAGAGACAATATTCGACAAGTGAATGAACTGTGAAGTGTTATAGATCATAACGCCATCTTTCGGAAGAATCACCAACCACTAGATGCTTGTAATACTTTGCAAGTTTAGTGGTGGATATTCATCGTTATGACATTAAGCGATCTACAACAGTTTAGCGGGATTAACCCATCCAGAGAGAAAAAAAATATATATTTCGGACTCTTTTCTCAGTCAGACCAATCTACGAACTTCTGCCAATTAGGCGTCATCAGCGCAGCTATATGGTCTGACTGAAGAGTAGTGAATTATTGAAGGGAAAAGTTATAATTCCCCAAGATATTATGGAATTTTGAGGAAATGACCTGCAATACCTTGAAAAATTCGTCGTTCTAGAAAAAAATGATGAAATTCCTGGAAACAGCTAGTAATTCCGGAAAAGATCATAGTCATTCTTGCATGGAAAAAAAGTAATGAGTCTTTTTTAGAAGTAGTAATTCCGTAATGTCAAAATTCCATAACAAAAACAACTCTATGAGGAGTTGTGATACTGAAACAAATTTTGGTGAAAAAAAGTGGTGATTTTGGTAACTAATTCCAGACAATCGTTAAAAAAATTGTGATTTTCTTGTATAAACTCGTAACTCCCGAATAGAGTCGATTAAATTTCTGGAAAAAAGTTATAATTCTTCAATAAATGCCGGAATTTCGAGAAAATAATCTGCAATACCTTTGACAAACTAGTAATTCCTGGCAAAAAGTAGTAATTCCGGAAAAAATCATTATCATTCTTGCAAAAAAATATAGTAATACCTGCATAGAAGTCAGAAATGTCAAATTCGTTATTCTAAAAACAATAATTGTGGTAATTCCTGGAGAAAAAGTGATTTTGGTAAATAATCCTGAACAGTTTTGCAAAAAGGTAGTAATTTCTTTGCAAAATTCTAGACATTTCTGAAAAAAAAAGTCATAATTCCGTAACAACGAGTCGGATAGAGTGGTAATTCCGGGAAATCATATGGGAATTCTTAAGACAACAGGAAATCCTGGGTAAAACTAATAATTCCTTAACAATAATGTTGTAATTCCGAAAAACCAAACATTTCTTGGAATAAAGAAGTAATGCCTAAAAATCGTAATACTGTAAAAAAATTGAGGTACTTAATTCCTGGAAAAAAGGTGATGATTTTGATGAATAATTCCAGACAGTTTTGTAAAAAAGAGGTAATCCTTGAAAAAGCATGGGATTTCTGAAAAGAAGTCATAATTTCGTAACAACGAGTCGGATAGAGTCGTAATTCCGGGAAATCATATGGAAATTCTTAAAACAACAGGAAATCCTGGGTAAAACTAATAATTCCTAAACAATAATGTTGTAATTCGGAAAAACCAAACATTTCTTGGAATAAAGAAGTAATGCCTAAAAATCGTAATACTTTAAAAAAATTAAGGTACTTAATTCCTGAAAAAGGTAATGATTTTGATGAATAATTCCAGACAGTTCTGTAAAAAAGTGGCAATCTTTGAAAAAGCGTAAGAATTTCTAAAAAGAAGTCATAATTCCGTAACAACAAGCATGACATTTCTCGAATAAATTCGTAATTCCGAAAATTACTGGAAATTCTTGCAATAAAAAATAAAAATAGTGATTCCTTTAAAAAAGTCACAATTCCTGAAAAAATAGACATCGATATTCAACGATAAAAAGGTTTTGTTCTGATTAGTGATTTTCTCTTGATACAAAAATTCGAAGCTGCGATGTTAACTTTCTACATACCATAAAAAAAAACAAAAAGCTGATAAAAATATCTAGAATCTACATATTTGTCTCTATCTTATTTTCCAATACGTTACGGTAATCATCAATCAATGATAGAAATAACTACAATTTCGCACGGCAATCAAATACCTCTATTCGAAGCAAATTATCATTATTCGAATAGTACTCCCGGCAAGATATGGCGGACATTACGTTATGTGTCAGTAAACTATTTGAGATTCAGATAAAATATAAGTGTGCATAATTTGGAATTTGCTTCACGAGATTCCGAAATGTCGCAATGTAACGGGGATTTGAAAAAATAAAAAATCCATCTGGATTTTCAGCTAGTGAATGGCATCCTTCACGCGAAACCCATAAACGGAGCGCCTTTGCGGCTACCACTTACTATCTTAATTCCAATCGTTAAAAAACCGGGTGCATGCGTGAATAGCCAATCTATTGATGCGCATTGAATACTAATCTCTTGTTCCACACACCAATTACCCATAGACACACACCGGACATGTGTCGTAACTGTTATGTGACATCATCATATAAATTAAAAATTTGATTGAGTTTTGATCAGACTTCCAAAAGGGTGAGATATTCTGTTGTAAGTGCGGAGTTTGAACAAATCACAATGTAAGGTTATGTGCAGCTCGCTTGACACTGGGCGAACTAAAGTATAAATCTGTAAATTTACAATAGACCTCTATTGGCAATCGGTAGAAACGACCACCCTTGACGTCAAAGGCGCCATTATTCTAAATTTGACAAGATGGGTTTTCATCTTTTTCTAAAGTTGGGACGACAATTTTGAAGTTTGAAAGTTGAAATTGGGCACCTTTGCATAATTCACCCTGTATATTTAAAATTTAAAACCAATTATTTTTGGCAAAATTTGAATATTGTCCATTAAAATATAATTTATAAAGATAATGTTGTCAAAGTGTCACTTGAAAACATCCAAAATTGTGCAAATGTCACAATTTTGAAGATTGGTTCTTTTAAACAATAGGCATCCACGTGTTTTGTACTATTCGAAGGCGAATTTGGTAAATTATTCTTCGTTTAACTATTCTAAAGAGAAAAAATGCTGGATGAATCACTTTTTTGTAGAAAAAACACTATTTTAGGCACATTGTTTCATACGAACATTTTCCAAAAATCTCGATTCGTTCCAGTTGTGGGTCATTGAAATGGACAATTCCTGTTGTTCTCATGTACCACAGTTCCTCACGTAACCACTAAAGAAGTTAAAACATATAGTTAAGCAGGAAAAATAAATTTTAAAAATTTGATTCACAGAACTGATCGCCGCGAAGTCGATATTTTCAATACTGTCAATATATCAAGATTTTCAAGTCACTACTCACTAATTGAAGACCAAGAATGATAAACACACGCTGTGTTGCCAAGTGGATGCTGTGAGGAATGTTGTTTTCCATATTTTTGTCTGCAGCGGATGAGGGGTTAGTTTTTCTCAGTTTGGGTGAGTTTTTGTTAGATTGGGTCAGTCTTGGTTAGATTGGTCTAGTTTTGGTTTGTTCAGGTGAGTTCTGGTTATGAATATTGGGGTAGTTTTGGTCAAATTGAGTCAGTTTGAGTTTGATTTGATTGGATTGGGTAGGTAAGTTTTGGTTAGATTGGGTTAGTTTGGGTTGATTTTGGTCAAACTGGGTTAGTTTTGGTTGGTTCTGTTTAGTTTATGTGGGTTTTGGTAAGATTGGGTCAGTCCTGGTCAGAATGGTTTAGTTTTGGTGAGGATTGGGTTAGTTCTGGTTAGTTTGGGTCACCGTCTCAGAGATTCAGAAACTTGATTGATCAGATAAGCCAAGGATATAATTTTTCAAACTTTGACATTTTTATAGTGCTCGTTCTCAGTATCTTATGTTATATTGTTTTTTTTTGTCGTAGTTTATCGAAATATACAGGCAAAACTATTGCCGTCATGCATGGTTTTTAAGAAGTTTGGCAACATTGCATGTTGGCTCTAATATGTAGCTTGTAATAATGTGACGAAGTTGTCATTTTAGGGAGTTGTTGCATTGAAATCTGAAAAAAAATTAGTTTATTCTGCAATTTTTTTTCTTGTTTAAAGTTGTTCATCGAGGATTTTTCTAAGTTGGAATTGTTCTATAAACCCAAAACTATGCTTAAAAATTGGAAAAATGCATTAATGTATGGATGCCCAATCTTTACAAGACCCTTGAAGTTCTATTTTGCAAATTGGGGACCTTTGCATAATTTACCCTGTATATATTTGAAATTTAAAACCATCAGTTATTTTTGGCAAATTTTGAATATTGACCATTAAAATATAATTTATAAAGATAATGTAAGTAAGTAAGTAATCGTATATTTTTAGCAAAGCTATAACAAAACAAATACACAAGTATGAAGAATCGGTTGAGTGAACTGACTTTGGTATTTAGCGGTACTTCTAATACAGATATAAAAATAATTAACAGTAACATACATTATGCTACAAATATAAATAGATAACACAATACGAACAATTATATATATATAAAAACAAAGAAAAAAAAAAAAATACACAAACACAAACAGAGGTGGTTTATACAGGGTCCTTCATTAGTGCGTCGGGCAATCCTAGCGTGGTTATTTACAAAAGTAGAAAAAAAAGTTTTATACAAAAGTTGTAGAATGTGACTTTATGCATATTTTAAAAATATTTTCAAACATACAGGGTGCGTCACAAAAGTATGGCACGAAAAAGTATGATTTTTTTAAATGGAACCCCCTGTATATTAATTGATATTTCAATTCTTTCTTCAATTTGGAACAAAAATTGTGATACAACTAATGTTCCTAAATTCAACCGTTATCGAGATATCGCGTTTTAAAAATGGCATTTTTGCAACTTTGACATGCTATAAAACTCAAACTATTCAAGTTAGAGAAAAATGGATTGCACATTCCTATCTTAACTTTTCAAGAGCTATTCAAGGAGATTAAATCCATTATTGTGAAAAAATGTCAAAATGTGCCGAAAAAAGTTGACAGTTGACGTTACCTTCTATCCAAATGACAGAAGAGCTTTACATTGCAAATTGGGCACATTTGCATAATTTACCCTGTATATTTGAAACCATTATAAAGAGAATGTTGTCAAAGTTTCACTTGAAATATCCAAAAATTGTGCAAAAGGGACAATTATGAAGTTTTACTTTGAAAATTGGGCAACTTTGCATCATTTACCCTGTATATTGACCATTAAAATGTATTTCATAAAAAGACTTTTCTCAAAGTTTCACCTGAAAATATCCAAAATTGTGCAAATTTTGAAATATTACTATATATGCAAATTGGATACCTTCAGATAATTCACTGTGTATATTTAAAACCAGTTATTTTTCGCAAATTTTGAGTTTTGTCTATAAAGAAAATATTTCATAAAGAGACTGCTGTCAAAGTTTCACTTGAAAATATCCAAAATTGTGCAAATGGGATAATTTTGAAGTTTTACTTGCAACCTGAGCAAACTTGCAAAATTCACTCTGTATATATTTAAAACCAGTTATTTTTGGAAAATCTTGAGTATTGCTTATTAAAATATATTTCATAAAGAGACTGTTCTCGACGTTTCACTTGGAAATATCCAAAATTGTGCAAATGAGACATTTTTGAAATTTTACTTTGCAAATTGGATACCTTCACATAATTCACTGTGTATATTCAAAACCAGTTATTTTTGGTTAACTTTGAATTTTGTCTATAAAAAAATATTCCATAAAGAGTCTGCTGTCAAAAGTTCACTTGAAAATATCCAAAATGGTGCAAATGGGATAATTTTGAAGTTTTACTTTGCAAACTGAGTACCCTTGCAAAATTCACTCTGTATATTTAAATCCAGTTATTTTTGGCAAATATTGAGTATTGCACATCAAAATATATTCCATAAAGAGACTGTTCTCAAAGTTTCACATGAAAATATAAGAAATTGTGCAAATGAGACAATTTTGAAATTTCACTTTGCAAATTGGATACCTTTACATAATTCACTGTGTATATTCAGAACCAGTCATTTTTTGCAAATTTTGATGTCTATAAAAAAATATTTCATAAAGAAACTCCAGTCAAAGTTTCACTTGAAAATATCCAAAATGGTGCAAAAGGGATAATTTTGAAGTTTTACTTTGCAAACTGAGCACCCTTGCAAAATTCCCTCTGTATATTCAAAACGTTATTTTTGGCAAATCTTGAGCATTGTCCGTTAAGATATATTTCATAAAAAGACTATTCTCGAAGTTTCACCTGAAAATATCCAAAATTGTGCAAATGGGACAATTTTGAAATTTTACTATGCAAATTGGATTCACTGTGTATATTCAAAGCCAGTTATTTTTCGCAAATTTTCAATTTTGTTTATGAAAAAATATTCCATAAAGAGACTGCTGTCAAAGTTTCACTTCAAAATATCCCAAATTGGGCATCTTCGCATAATTTATCATGTATGTAAATTTGGATTTTGAATATTGTTCATTAAAATATATTCTATACAGAGAACTTTCAAAGTTTCACTTAGAAATCATCAAAAAGTGGTTAAAATGGAATGTTCGGCGTGATAATGTTATGTCAGGTAATAACGCCAAAAATATGCAACCAGAGTGACTTTCATTACCCGACAGTACTTGATTGTTGCCATAAGTCAACACAATGTATTTATAGTACCGTATTCAAAACTAATTCGAGTATAAATACCACAAACTCATCTTGACATTTTTCAGTATCATTTAAACGAAATCATCCAACAATCACGGCCACTAACACGATTTTTCTATAACGGCACACTTAAAGACCAGCCTGACATTTCCTTGCTACATAATCTGAAAATAATTATCGCAATCATGCTTGTAAAAAAAACATAACACTGGACACAAGCACCTTCACATTATATGATATTTATATGTAATTGTCCGTTGTTCTTATAAGATCCGTTATTGTTTTTTTTTTTTCATTTATAAATTGTAGTCGTAAAAGCTTTTATAATGAATATTGAATTTTTCCAGATCCTTGTGATTTATCTTTTCATCACTATTCAAATATTATCGCCATTGGGAAAATAACGCATTCCCAAGCAATTTCCCCATTCCAGCAGAAAATCGTCTTTTTTGTCGACGCTCGGTTTACCGACACCGCGCTTCATATTTCCGCATTTTTTTTTCTGATAGTCCAGGCAAGAATGCGGTTTTGCATAGATTTCTTATTTAAAATTACCGGACTATAAAATTAGCAATCGAGAATAGCGCTGCTTTTGTAATAGAAGTGGCGTCCGGCTTTTGCGCAAAGTTGCATCGCATTATTTGCTGGCGCCAGACGTACCGACGCCCATTTTCAAGTACTGCATCATCAAACTAATTGATTGTGATACAATGTGATGGACAGTCGGAAAATTGCCGTTTGGACGAGTGAAACATATCAAAAATACATTTTTTAAAAAGTTTTTTGTAAATAATTCTTTTCAACAAATAATGATTTAGAAAAAAAAAGCGAAGTTGAAGAGTATCAAATTGTCTACAAAAAAATCTGTACAATTATTGTCTAAACCTACAATTACTGTGATATGGGATTAGAATTCCAAAAAGAAAAACCAAGAAATCTGACAAATTTCGATTTTTTGTAAATAACTCGACAAATATTGAGTTTAGCAAATAATTCCTCATGAGTGAAATTGAAGAGTGTTGAATTATCTACAAAAAACCTTCCCACTTTTTTCTTCTAACCTCAATAATATCTGAGATACATGAGAATTTGGCAAAAAAGAATAATCTGACAATTTTCCATTTTTTGTAAATAACTCAACAAATATTGAGTTGAGCAAAAAATTCCTCAGGAGTGAAGTTGAAGAGTGTTGAATTTCCTACAAAAAACCTCCCTACTATTTTCTTCTAACCTCAATAACTACTGAGATAAAGGGATTAGAATTTGCGAAAGAGAAACCATGAAATCTGTCACATTTCGGTTTTTTGTAAATAACTCAACAAATATTGAGTTGAGCAAAAAATTCCTCGAGAGTGAAGTTGAAGAGTGTTGAATTTCCTACAAAAAACCTCCCTACTATTTTCTTCTAACCTCAATAACTACTGAGATAAAGGGATTAGAATTTGCGAAAGAGAAACCATGAAATCTGTCACATTTCGGTTTTTTGTAAATAACTCAACAAATATTGAGTTGAGCAAAAAATTCCTCAGGAGTGAAGTTGAAGAGTGTTGAATTTCCTATAAAAAACCTCCCTACTATTTTCTTCTAACCTCAATAACTACTGAGATAAAGGGATTAGAATTTGCGAAAGAGAAACCATGAAATCTGTCACATTTCGGTTTTTTGTAAATAACTCAACAAATATTGAGTTGAGCAAAAAATTCCTCGGGAGTGAAGTTGAAGAGTGTTGAATTTCCTACAAAAAACCTCCCTACTATTTTCTTCTAACCTCAATAACTACTGAGATAAAGGGATTAGAATTTGCGAAAGAGAAACCATGAAATCTGTCACATTTCGGTTTTTTGTAAATAACTCAACAAATACTGAGTTGAGCAAAAAATTCCTCAGGAGTGAAGTTGAAGAGTGTTGAATTTCCTACAAAAAACCTCCCTACTATTTTCTTCTAACCTCAATAACTACTGAGATAAAGGGATTAGAATTTGCGAAAGAGAAACCATGAAATCTGTCACATTTCGGTTTTTTGTAAATAACTCAACAAATATTGAGTTAAGCAAATAATTCCTCATAAGTGAAATTGAAGAGTGTTGAATCATCTACAAAAAACCTCCCCACTTTTTTCTTCCAACCTCAATAATATCTGAGATACATGACAATTTGGCAAAAAAGAATAATCTGACAATTTTCGATTTTTTGTAAATAACTCAACAAATATTGAGTTATGCAAATAATTCCTCATAAGTGAAATTGAAGAGTGTTGAATCATCTGCAAAAAACCTTCCCACTTTTTTCTTCCAACCTCAATAATATCTGAGCTACATGAGAATTTGGCAAAAAAGAATAATCTGACAATTTTCGGTATTTTTTAATTAACTCAACAAATATTGAGTTGAGCAAAAAATTCCTCGGGAGTGAAGTTGAAGAGTGTTGAATTTCCTACAAAAAACCTCGCTACTATTCTCTTCTAACCTCAATAACTACTGAGATAAAGGGATTAGAATTTGCGAAAGAGAAACCATGAAATCTGTCACATTTCGGTTTTTTGTAAATAACTCAACAAATATTGAGTTGAGCAAAAAATTCCTTTGGAGTGAAGTTGAAGAGTGTTGAATTTCCTACAAAAAAACCTCCCTACTATTTTCTTCTAACCTCAATAACTACTGAGATAAAGGGATTAGAATTTGCGAAAGAGAAACCATGAAATCTGTCACATTTCGGTTTTTTGTAAATAACTCAACAAATATTGAGTTGAGCAAAAAATTCCTCGGGAGTGAAGTTGAGGAGTGTTGAATTTCCTACAAAAAACCTCCCTACTATTTTCTTCTAACCTCAATTACTACTGAGATATACTGATTAGGATTTGCGACAGAGAAACCATGAAATCTGACAAATTTTGGTTTTTGGTAAATAACTCAACAAATATTGAGTTTAGCAAATGATTCCTCATAAGTGAAATTGAAGTGTGTTGAATAATCTACAAAAAACTTCCCTCCTATTTATTTTTAACCTCAATTACTACTGAGATATAGGTATTAGAATTTGCGAAAGAGAAACCATGAAATCTGACAAATTTCGTTTCTTTGTAAATAACTCCACAAATATTGAGTCAAGCAAAAAATTCCTCATAAGTGAAATTGAAGAGTGTTGAATTATCTACAAAAAACCTCCCCACTGTTTTCTTCCAACCTCAATATCTGAGATACAAGGATGAGAATTTGTCAAAAAAAAATAAGTAATCTGACAACTTTCCGTTTTTTGTAAATAACTCAAAAATGTTGAGTTATGCAAAAAGTTCCTCATGAGTGAAGTTAAAGAGTGTTGAATTTCCTACAAAAAAACCTCCTTACTATTTTGTCCTAACCTCAATCACTACTGAGATATAGGGATTAGAATTTGCGAAAGAGAAACCATGAAATCTGACAATTTTCGATTTTTTGTAAATAACTCAACAAATATTGAGTTTAGCAGATAATTCCTCATAGTTGAAATTAAAGAGTGTTGAGTTATCTACAAAAAACCTCCCCACTGTTTTTTTCCAACCTCAATAATATCTGAGATACAAGGAGTAGAATTTGGCAAAAAAAAAAAGTATGTAATCTGACAACTTTCCGTTTTTTGTAAATGCCTAACTCAAAAATGTCGAAAGCAAAAAGTTCCTCATAAGTTAAATTAAAGAGTGTTGAATTGTCCCTACTGTATTCTTCTAACCTCACTTACTACTGAGATATAGTACAAAAAACCTCCCTACTATTTTTTTTTGACCTCAATTACTACTGAGATTAGAATTTGCGAAAGAGAAACCATGAAATCTGCCAAATTTTGGTTTTTTGTGAATAACTCAACAAATATTGAGTTTAGCAAATAATTCCTGATAAGTGAAATTGGAGAGTGCTGAATTGTCTACAAAAAACCTTCCTACTATTTTCTTCCAACCTCAATAATATCGGAGATATAGGGATGAGAATTTGTGGAAGAAAAACCAAGAAATCCATAAAAAAAATTATGTTACATAAACGTACATCAAATCTATTGTGCCCTGCTACGAATTATTTATAAATCTGCCGTACACAAATAAATATTACTAAAAAGGCCCATAAATCAATAATTTGAAAGCAATGAAATCAGACACGATAACAACAATCTAACATTTATTTGATAAGCCATATTGTTGACATTCCAGATATTTCTACATTTTTCGAAATCCTGCTCTAATTTGTTTTATAAAATTATACAATTATTTCATAGTTAATTAAGTAGCAAATTATAGTGTTAATGTGGCAAAACTCCTTGCTGACAAGTTCACTAGAATACGCTGATAAAATCAATCCTCATATTTCATGATTGATTAATGATTATCTGGTAATCAATCAAATTCAATACCAACGTTTACGTATGGAATGATTCAATATTCCCTACGCATTTTTTTACTATGAAAAATAGATTTATAATTAAAGAAAACATCATTTTGTAGTGTGTTCTATTGGTGTTGGATTGAATCGTGTGTGGCTTGTTTCATCAACCATATACAAAAAAGTTTATTTTTTTTTGCAAAGATCAAGATCAACTGTAACTGTTCAAATCCGTATTATATAACAAACTGTCACTCTACATTCACCACGCATCACAAAGCAAAAGATATGTGCGAATGTGTGTGGTGAATGATCTGTTACATGATCGATAAGTATCAGGATAAAATAAAAAAAAAAAATGAATACAAAAAATTCAACAAATTGAAATGCATTAATTCATCGATAATTCATTGAATAGAGCCACTTACGTCGCAGCAGTAAATCATAGGAAATAAAATCAAATAACCTAGAAACCTAAAATTTGTTATGCTGATTTATCGGCACCTGATTGACAGTTATCAAACCTTTGAAGGTTTCAGACTGACTTTCATTTTATTGATGTGCACAATGATATCATCTCTATAATAATGAATTTTTCCGTGACGCGATAAAAAGTGAATGTCAGTGAAAGAAATTGATCAGCCCAGATTGATCGGTGTATTAAGTTTGTATCGTGTCATGGCAATTTGATTGTGAAATTTTTATAAGGCATCACGGCGGAAGTACTTTTATGTCATGACTATGGACTATTTTATTGTGACTCATAATTATGAATTTCTATAGACTACTGTGCAAAATTCATCATGCTTTATAATTATTTTCTTAGCGCTTAAACAGAAGGAGTATTTTTTGACATGCCCTTGTATTGTGGGGAGGAGCCTAGTTCACTACTTGCGATTGGCCCAAGTTTCAAGGCCAATATACGAGGTTCACTCAGTATCTTTGAATAAGTTTTGTATTTAGGTGGGAGCTTAATAATAATAATACTCACTAAACAATGCACTGATAACTCACCTGAAACAAAAAAACAAATATTAAAATATGAAGCTGGTAACATAAATGGCAGATAAATTCGACAAACCCAATCACACTTTCTACAATAAACAATGTTCTGCGAACCGGAAAAAGTAATTGTTATTGTTATTATCACTATTTCGAGACCAAGTTACATTCATTGTTGCATAGGTGGTCGTGTCAGAAGTAAATGCCGGAAACTGATAATATGGAACAATTTTATAGATCAAAATATTGAATTTTTAATAAACTGAATGAAGATAAGGCTTCATTCTTCTCTGAAATTTACGACCAAAGCTCTCCATTTACACAATGCATATCTAATAAGGCAAAAACAATATTAGCCTTGATCACCGTCTATATTAGGCTCCGTGCGATATTGTTTTTAAGTGTATATATTTCTTTGTATAGATAAATTTTTCTGCATGAGCGTATTTTATGTGTTAATGTGACAGTGCGTACATTTTATATGATAATGTGGGAATTGTGTTGATTACGTACAAGTTAAAATATTCGCTGACGTTTTTATAAACTATGCCTTTCATGATTGAAAATTTCATAAAAGCTTCAATATTATTATCTGCCCAAAAAATGTTCACATTTCTATTTAAAGGTTCAATGAAAAACCAAAAACAAATTAATGATAAAAACATAATATCAGACTTACTAGGTGTATTTCACAAATTGATACGTCCTCGTATTGTGGGGCGGAGCCCAATCAACAACATGCGATTGGTCCTAGTTCCAAGGCCAACTTACGGGGTCTATTCAAATAAGGCTCACGATATTTTTTATGTAGGTCAGGCTTTTTCGCACTCGTACCCAAGTAAAGTTCTTTCAAATTCCTCTACAACTCGGCAACCTTCAATTTTTCATCAAAACTTGGAAACCATAATAAGGGCTATCATTTATGACTGATTTTATAGCAAAAATAAATATCACTTCCGACACCAATGTAACGTTACTGTGATATCGGAATCAAAGTAACATTTAATTTTAGGAGCTGCTTAATTTTAGGCTCTACTAAATCCTACCCCAGATTCAGTAAACAGTACTTGATTTATGTATACATACAGACTAATACTAATTTATTTTGCAGGCAAGGGTGAACTGCAACATATCATCATTGATACTGGTGAACATAGAAAAACACTGCCGTGAGCCGATTTCATGTTTTGTGTGATTGGGAAGGTGCCCGGAACATCGGGAGAATTCCAACTTATTCATTCTTGAGTCGGTGGCGCTTACCCTACCCTTCTCCGGCATTGAGCTAGGGCCTTATTTGCTCACGCAGTAAACCACCCTCTCATTCCAGAAATTAAGTAACTTTCTCTTTTCTTTGTTACCTCATCATTTTTTTTTATTATTCTTAAGAGAAACAAAGAGCGTGGCAGATGACTCCAGACTAAGCAGAACACAAATTTCAACAAAGATACCCTCGGCGAGGTCATAGAGAAGAATTGTGAACTCTGTAGGTAAAAAGGCAAAAGGTAGACCCTCCTGTGGTTGATGTAACTTATTTTTGGGAGGAGAGGAGGGCCAATAGAATTACCACTGACAAGTAGGCTGAAACCAATATGTGTTCACTTCTGACCTCTGACGTACAGGATGACGAAAAGAAACATTTTTGATGACCAAAATTTCGGAAACCCTGGAAACTCAATATTGGACAGCAGAAAAACTCCCACGTGGGAAACTGTTACCAGAGGATCAGAAACTACTCAAACATATCGTGTCGTCGTCAAACAAGAGGTTCACATTTCAAGCCTCCAAGCGACACTAAATATCAATTAGCCATGAACAAGCTGGTGAACCTGGTGGTCGTAAAGATCCCGTAATGCTCTCTAGACACTAGACTAGACTTCAAAGCAGCTTTTGTTTGATTTTTTTTTGTAGGAATATGTCCATTCCACTCTATTTATACAAACCAAATTGTCAAACTGAGTTGCCTACATCATTTTTAAAAAGAAGAGTGATTTCCAGACTCTGGAATGCTCTATAGACTGATTACAAAGCAGCTTTTGTCTGATTTTCTCCCAAGAATATGTTCATTCTATTCTATTTATTCAAACCAAATTGTCCAACTGGGTTTCCTACATCATTTTTAAAGAGAAGAGTGATTTCCAGACTCTGGAATGCTTTATAGACTGATTACAAAGCAGATTTTGACTGATTTTTTCCCAGGAATATATTCATTCCACTCAATTTATGCAAACCAAATTGTCCAACTGGGTTTTCTACATCATTTTTAAAGAGAAGAGTGATTTCCAGACTCTGGAATGCTCTATAGACTGATTACAAAGCAGCTTTTGTCTGCATTTTTTCCAGGAATATATTCATTCCACTCCATTTATGCAAACCAAATTGTCCAACTGGGTTTCCTACATCATTTTTAAAAAGAAAAGTGATTTCCAGACTCTGGAATGCTCTTCGGATTAATTACAAAGCAGCGATTGGTTGGTCACCTAGTTCCAAGGCCAACTTACGGGGTCTATTCAAATAAGCCTCACGATATTTTTTATGTAGATCAGGCTTTTTTGCATTCGTACCCAAGTAAAGTTCTTTCAAATTCCTCTACAACTCGGCAACCTTCAATTTTTCATCAAAACTTCGAAACCATAATAAGGGCTATCATTTATGACTGATTTTATAGCAAAAATGGATATCACTTCCGACACCAATGTAACGTTATTGTGCTATCGGAATCAAAGTAACATTTAATTTTAGAAGCTGCTTAATTTTAGGCTCTACTAAATCCTACCCCAGATTCTGTAAACAGTACTTGATTTATGTACATACAGACTAATACTTATTTATTTTGCAGGCAAGGGTGAACTGCAACCTATCATCATTAATACTGGTGAACATGGAAAAATACTGCCGTGAGCCGATTTCATGATTTGTGTGATTGGTAAGGTGCCCGGAACATCGGGAGAATTCCAACTTATTCATTCTTGAGTCGGTGGCGCTTACCCTACCCTTCTCCGGCATTGAGCTAGGGCCTTATTTGCTCACGCAGTAAACCACCCTCTCATTCCAGAAATTAAGTAACTTTCTCTTTTCTTTGTTACCTCATCATTTTTTTTTATTATTCTTAAGAGAAACAAAGAGCGTGGCAGATGACTCCAGACTAAGCAGAACACAAATTTCAACAAAGATACCCTCGGCGAGGTCATAGAGAAGAATTGTGAACTCTGTAGGTAAAAAGGCAAAAGGTAGACCCTCCTGTGGTTGATGTAACTTATTTTTGGGAGGAGAGGAGGGCCAATAGAATTACCACTGACAAGTAGGCTGAAACCAATATGTGTTCACTTCTGACCTCTGACGTACAGGATGACGAAAAGAAACATTTTTGATGACCAAAATTTCGGAAACCCTGGAAACTCAATATTGGACAGCAGAAAAACTCCCACGTGGGAAACTGTTACCAGAGGATCAGAAACTACTCAAACATATCGTGTCGTCGTCAAACAAGAGGTTCACATTTCAAGCCTCCAAGCGACACTAAATATCAATTAGCCATGAACAAGCTGGTGAACCTGGTGGTCGTAAAGATCCCGTAATGCTCTCTAGACACTAGACTAGACTTCAAAGCAGCTTTTGTTTGATTTTTTTTTGTAGGAATATGTCCATTCCACTCTATTTATACAAACCAAATTGTCAAACTGAGTTGCCTACATCATTTTTAAAAAGAAGAGTGATTTCCAGACTCTGGAATGCTCTATAGACTGATTACAAAGCAGCTTTTGTCTGATTTTCTCCCAAGAATATGTTCATTCTATTCTATTTATTCAAACCAAATTGTCCAACTGGGTTTCCTACATCATTTTTAAAGAGAAGAGTGATTTCCAGACTCTGGAATGCTTTATAGACTGATTACAAAGCAGATTTTGACTGATTTTTTCCCAGGAATATATTCATTCCACTCAATTTATGCAAACCAAATTGTCCAACTGGGTTTTCTACATCATTTTTAAAGAGAAGAGTGATTTCCAGACTCTGGAATGCTCTATAGACTGATTACAAAGCAGCTTTTGTCTGCATTTTTTCCAGGAATATATTCATTCCACTCCATTTATGCAAACCAAATTGTCCAACTGGGTTTCCTACATCATTTTTAAAAAGAAAAGTGATTTCCAGACTCTGGAATGCTCTTCGGATTAATTACAAAGCAGCGATTGGTTGGTCACCTAGTTCCAAGGCCAACTTACGGGGTCTATTCAAATAAGCCTCACGATATTTTTTATGTAGATCAGGCTTTTTTGCATTCGTACCCAAGTAAAGTTCTTTCAAATTCCTCTACAACTCGGCAACCTTCAATTTTTCATCAAAACTTCGAAACCATAATAAGGGCTATCATTTATGACTGATTTTATAGCAAAAATGGATATCACTTCCGACACCAATGTAACGTTATTGTGCTATCGGAATCAAAGTAACATTTAATTTTAGAAGCTGCTTAATTTTAGGCTCTACTAAATCCTACCCCAGATTCTGTAAACAGTACTTGATTTATGTACATACAGACTAATACTTATTTATTTTGCAGGCAAGGGTGAACTGCAACCTATCATCATTAATACTGGTGAACATGGAAAAATACTGCCGTGAGCCGATTTCATGATTTGTGTGATTGGTAAGGTGCCCGGAACATCGGGAGAATTCCAACTTATTCATTCTTGAGTCGGTGGCGCTTACCCTACCCTTCTCCGGCATTGAGCTAGGGCCTTATTTGCTCACGCAGTAAACCACCCTCTCATTCCAAAAATTAAGTGACTTTCTCTTTTCTTTGTTACCTCATCATTTTTTTTTTATTATTCTTAAGAGAAACAAAGAGCGTGGCAGATGACTCCAGACTAAGCAGAACACAAATTTCAACAAAGATACCCTCGGCGAGGTCATAGAGAAGAATTGTGAACTCTGTAGGTAAAAAGGCAAAAGGTAGACCCTCCTGTGGTTGATGTAACTTATTTTTGGGAGGAGAGGAAGGCCAATAGAATTACCACTGACAAGTAGGCTGAAACCAATATGTGTTCACTTCTGACCTCTGACGTACAGGATGACGAAAAGAAACATTTTTGATGACCAAAATTTCGGAAACCCTGGAAACTCAATATTGGACAGCAGAAAAACTCCCACGTGGGAAACTGTTACCAGAGGATCAGAAACTACTCAAACATATCGTGTCGTCGTCAAACAAGAGGTTCACATTTCAAGCCTCCAAGCAACACTAAATATCAATTAGCCATGAACAAGCTGGTGAACCTGGTGGTCGTAAAGATCCTGTAATGCTCTCTAGACACTAGACTAGACTTCAAAGCAGCTTTTGTCTGACTTTCTCCCAGGAATATGTTCATTCTATTCTATTTATTCAAACCAAATTGTCCAACTGGGTTTTCTCATTTTTAAAAAGAAAAGTGATTTCCAGACCATGTAGTGCTCTTCAGACTAGTTACAAAGCAGCTTTTATCTGATTTTTTCCCAGGAATATGTTCATTCCAATCTATTTATGCAAACCAAATTGTCCAACTGGGTTTCCTGCATCATTTGTTGAAGAGAAACTTCACCTACTTCACCTAAATAGCCACCATGTAGGTATAAAAAATCTAAAATCCGTTCCCTTCAAAGCCTATCAATGTGTGCTTATAAGAAAACCAGTACCAATGGTACAGAAGCATCAGCCTCTGCAGACTACCACAACAATGAACCTGTTATGGATTCGAAATCCTTTCCAGGCCTCCAAAGTTTGTCCAGTTCAATTACGTCGAACTATACAAGTGCCCAATGGAGATTAACAGTACTAGTACACCCCAATTTGAATAGCACCCACTCCAAGGAAGAGCCTGTTAATATCCATAGACAACTTGGTGAGGGATAGAAAACGCTCCATGCACAAGTTCCTCCGTATGAGATCCAACAAGACTATCCTTTACCTACAAACCAAAGCCTTGGCTTGTGATAAATCACCCCAGATCAAGGTAAATCCAGTAAGCCTTATCCTCCACCAAGGAACTACGATAACTGGAAGCCTCCAGTCCAGTCTCCTCCACCTCCTAAAAGCCTAGATGTGATCAACAAGCAAGACGTGTTGAGTAGAAGTAGTTCCAACTCCAGTGCCGACACCAAGTCCCAAGTCCAAGGAGGTGAAGTCTTCCATTATACCCATGCAACAAGCCGGTGTGGAAAGAAAGGATGAGGGCTGAAAATGTCCTCCAACCTTCGTTTCAGCGTTTCAAGGGCGCAGCACGTGATCCTCTCTCCACTAAAGTTAGCACATCCAGTACCCACAATCTGGGTAGCTTCAACTCTTGATCCCTAGTGACCAAATAAGGACAGATAGGTGCTGCCGTGGATGCAGCACCCTTCTGAAAGTATAGTCTAGACCCAATGACGTAATTCCAAACAAAAGGGTTGCATTAAACATGAACCAGTCACCACGATGGAATCCTTAATGCTTAATGCAATAGTGAAAATCATTTACTTTTTTCACTTGGTTCAGATACGGTCGGAATTGCTGGGTGGCATTTTGAGATGGTGCCGATTTGTATGGTTCGCTTGTTTCGGTGAACTGTCAATTATGTCGACTTCGGCACACTTCCCTGTCACGATGTAGTGTTAAAATTTGTGGGTGGCGCACCATATAATCCAAGTTAAATGGACCAGAGCCCAGCTGGCTTGACTTCAACAACAATAAAATTGCAATTTAAAGTGCATCATAAAGTACATAATAAAATGACGATTTAATAAAGCAATAATCCTTGTAATCGAATTCGGGATTATCCTGTTAATGTGAAGACAAATGACGAGTAAAGTGATTGTTGACACGGGAAGTTTGTTGACTTTATGATCTTTAATCCAATTCAATGAACGTATTTTTTTGACTTCATAATCCAAAGCACGTTTTCAATTGTCCATAAACGCAATGGGTACGCGGGGGCGTTACGCAAACCCAACAAAAGGCACGTTTCATGGGTTTGCTGTACTAACTTGTTTCAGTTTGATTTAATGTTGATATTAAGCAATCAACTTTGTGGTGTAATATTGGGATTAAAGCGAGAAGAACTTTCAACGAAGTGAACAATAACGAAATTAGAACAAGGAATTATTATTTTTTAAACACATACAAATATGGAGAATGTAATGCGGACACATTTTTGGTCGACACAATGCGCCAACCGTTAAAAGATTACTAATTACAATGATTAATAAACCTACAACAGACAACAGCTCTACAGTTGACGAAAGAAATTGAACGCCTAACACAACTTAAATGTGAGATCTTATTGGGACACCCTGTATTAATAAATACAACTTTTTAATTTTTTTGTTACTCTTATTTGCGCTGGAATTTGTTCGACTATTGGATGTTTTACGTTTATCTCTAGTTCTTTTCTCCTACTGTTTTTCTATAATTATTTCTTATATTATATTGTTCTTTTCCAAGTTACAATAACGACCATCTTTTTCTCTTCTGGGTGACTATAGGAGAAGGTCGTCAAATTTGTCAGTTTTATATTTCTTTACAATTTTTAGTATTTTATATTTACTTCCATTTTCCTTGGTTATTTCGTAATTTCTATTTTATACTGTTTTTCCATATTGGAAAAATTTATAAATAATAAATCAAATTCTGTTACCTTGCATTACAATTTTTTTTTTTTTATTTTTATGTTTGTATTATTTTATCACTCATTCAAGTCAGTGTGTTTGTTTTCTTTTCCAAGTTCGTTTTTTTAACCCTTTTCTTATTTTTAAGTTGGTCGCTGTCAACTCTGTTTATATTTTGTTTAAAAATCCTTTTTCCTTTTTTGTTTTTTTTTATGTTTTTCTCATATTACTCTCCAAATAAAAATTTAATTGTCGATCCTAGTATGATTCGCAATCCATTTTATCTTTTTCTTTACTATTTTCCGTTTCACCCACTTAAATATTTTATTTATTATATTTCGATACCCTTGTCCAATTAGATTACACACGTAGTCACACTATTTCGGCTGAGTCGAGCAAAGTTCAAAGTAGGCAAAAAAGAAAGAATCTTATCACCGTCCCGCTACCTGACCCTGCATTCGTCATTACACTGTTTTGCTTTGTCGAGCGAAGTTGTGTGCCGTGAATTTTGATAAATTTTGAATAAATATGCCGAAACGACAGTCAAATACGAGTGAAAGTGATAATGAAAGTTTAGCAAGAAAGAAGAAGAGACTTTTAATGGAGCTGGATCGTTTGAATAAGAAGGAGGCTAAGCTACGTTCTCCTTCACCTTTAAGTGAGTTTTTTCTGTCTATTTAAGGGTATTATCGTAAAACCCATATAAATAGTGCCTAGCTATAACCGTTAAAGCTAGATGATATTTCTTGGGTATAACCGTTAAACCCATTCGAGCCTTGTTATTGTGGGCTAGTTAATAATAGAGATTCGGAATAAGAAGATCAATTTTTCCAGGTGAGTCTTCCCTAAATTCCGATTTTTCCGAGGGGTCTTTGCTTGAATATAATGAGGAGAGTCAGGCGCCGCCTACTACGGTGGCTCTAGAGTCAAATCCCGAATCACGATCACTTCCAGAGGTGGATCCTGAAATTGCTTTGTTACTGGGCGATATTCCTTCAGGAAATGAGCTGGTATACGGGAAACCTGTCTTTCCAGCTTTGGCGGACCGGTGGGAGAAATATCTCACATTAGGCCTTTCTAAAGCTGATAAAGAGGAGATTGAGGGGAAATACCCCCCACCCAGTAATATTCCCTTGTTACGGGCTCCCCTTCTGAACCCCGAGTTGGAGTCTTCTATTCCGGATTTTAGCAAGAAGACCGATAAGTATATGGTGACTATGCAAAACCACTTAGGCACTGGCCTTTCAGCCTTAAGTGAGGTCATCAATAAAATATTGCAACCAGACGCCGATATTTCCGATATGAAAAAGGACATTTTGCCCCCCATGGTAGCTGCGGGAAAGATCCTTTGTGGAGCCTTCGCCATGTTGTCTACAAATCGCAAATACCATATCGAAGGGCATTTGAATCCCACTGTGAAGAAGCTGGTGAAGGAAAGTACTCCTGACGCATACTTATGCGGAAAGGCGTTTGCTGATAAGTATAAAGAAGTCAAAGCTCAGTGGCGCGCTGGGAGAGAGATGAAAAAGCTATCTTCAACGACGCCAAAGAAGAATCAACCTGGTTTTGGCGCATATCAACCCACTTCAGCAGCTAGCACATCCAAAACGGATGGTCCTTTAAACTTCCAGCGAGGGTACCACCCCAACAAGATGAAAGGGCGACAGTTTGCGAGCAGGGTGCACAGGGCACCAGAGAGGTCAGAGAAGCGCGGGGGGTACAACCACCGCAATGTACGCAATTAGCGGTGAGTACCAATGCGTACGGTGGCAGATTGAAGGAATTTGACGATGTCTGGCGTACATTTACAAAAGACAAACTTCTTTTGTCTTGGACAAGGGGTTATAAAATTCCATTCATTAGAAGACCAGAGCAGAATACATTCTGTCCTCGGAATATAGCGCAATCTGATATAAAAAATTATTCAGCTGCAATTCTGGCTTTACTCCAAAAAGGCGTAATTAGTGAGTGCGCCCCTGATGAAGATCAGTTTTTGTCTACTTTCTTCTTGGTTCCAAAAGCAGACAAATCTTATCGGTTTATCCTTAATCTTAAATTATGCCCCTCATTTTAAATTGGATAACTATAAATCTGTTAAAGATTTGATTTCCAAAAATGTATTTATGGCGACTATTGATTTGAAAGACGCATATTATATGGTGCCGATATTTCAAGGCCACAGGCGTTACCTTCGGTTTGAATTTTTAGGAAGAATTTATGAGTTTAAGTGTCTACCCATGGGACTTTCGACTGCGCCGTTTATGTTCACAAAACTACTAAAACCAGTATTTAATTACTTTAGGCGAAAGGGCATCATATGTATTATTTATTTAGATGATATTTTAATAGTGGGGCGCACGAGGACAGAGGTACAGATTAATGTTGATTGTATGGTATCTATTTTTCAAGATTTGGGGTTTTTAATTAATCGAGAAAAATCACAATTGGACCCTTTACAATCATGTCGATATTTGGGGTTCACCTATAATAGTGTCACTATGACCATGTATCTACCGGCTGATAAAAAGCAGTCACTTTTACTAACGTTAATAAAATTTTCGACTCGGAAAACATGCACAATTCGAGAATTAGCGAAGATTATTGGTCAATTGATAGCTTCATGTCCAGCGGTACGATATGGTTGGCTCCATACAAAAATCTTAGAGCGACAAAAATATTTAGCCCTTCGAAAATTTTCTGGAAATTATGGTGAAGTAATATCTATCACAACACTCATCTGTGAGGAACTGCGGTGGTGGATATGTTCTATTGAACACTCCTTTAACTTCCTTACCTGTCAAAATTATGATTTTGAATTGTTTACTGACGCTTCAAAAACAGGGTGGGGAGCATCCTGCCGAAAGGAGACTACCCGAGGGTTTTGGAGTGAAAAAGAAAGTCAGTTTCATATTAATTACTTGGAATTATTAGCGATTTATTATGCATTACGTTGTTTTGCTTCAGATTAGAGTAACTGTAATATTTTGTTGAGAGTAGACAATAAAACTGCTATTTCCTTCATTAATAAAATGGGAGGGATTTTGTACCAAAATTTGAATAAACTGAGTATGGAAATATGGGCATGGTGCGAATGTCGAAATATTTTTTTGTATGCGTCATATATACCATCTAAAGAAAATACAATAGCTGATAAGGAATCAAGAGTCCGCCATGTAGAGTCGGAGTATTCTTTAAATAATACCATATACTCAGAGATTGTCTGCTCTTTTGGTGAACCTCATATAGATCTGTTTGCTTCAAGGTTAAATAAAAAATGCAATATTTACGTCTCTTGGTTTAAAGATCCTGGTGCAGTTTCATCAGATGCTTTCACTATGAGATGGGAAAAATCATTATTTTTTTACGCATTCCCTCCATTTCCTTTGATAGGGAGAGTTCTAAAAAAGGTTATTGAAGATAGATCCAAGGGCATTTTAGTAGTCCCTCACGGGCCGAATCATTCATGGTTTTCGTTATTTCTACGATTGTGTTGCCAAGAACCGTTAATTTTTGAGCCGTCCAAGGATTTGCTTTATTCACCTTTCAGAGAACCTCATCCATTTTGGAGGACCATCCGCCTAGCGGCATCGACATTATCCGGGGAGCTTTTCTAGGAAAGGGTATTTCTCCAGATGCTATACCAGTAATGATTAATTCTCTTAGTAATTCTACTTTACGCCAGTATTCTGCCACATATAAGAAATGGTGGCAATTTTGTAAAGCGCGGGAGCTTAATATCTACACCGTTAGTGTTGCTGATATAATATCCTTTTTAAATACTTTATTTGGGAAAAAGTTATCGTATGCTTGCCTTAATTCCCACAAGTCAGCACTAGCCTTGATATTGAATATTTCCAATGGAGACAACTTGCTGATTAAACGGTTTTTGAAGGGTGTGTTTCGCGATAGACCGAGTTTTCCTAAGTACTCAGCGACTTGGGACCCTTTCATTGTATTAGAACACATTAAACATTGGTATCCTTTAGAGACTCTTTCTTTGGAAAAGTTAACAAGGAAATTGGCAATGTTATTAGTATTAGCTTCAGGTCAACGAGTAAATACTCTTTCAAAAATAAATATCGAAAACATAATTCTCAACCCAGAAAGTGTGGAGATTTCTTTCACAGATATACTGAAGAGTTCAAGCCATGGTCGTGAACAGCCTGTATTAAGATTTTCAGTGTTTAATGATCATTTAGACTTATGTGTTTTCACTACATTAAAGGCATATTTAGAAAAGACAATGCCTATAAGAAATACCGAAAAATATTTATTTTTGACCAATCGTAAACCCTTTCATAGGGCATCAACACAATCAATAAGTCGTTGGGTTAAAGAAGTGATGAAGGATAGTGGTTTGGATGTAACTCAATTTAAAACACATAGTACCAGACACGCTTCCACTTCTGCGGTCTTCCGTGCAGGTTTGAGTTTAGATGTTATAAAGGAAGCTGCAGGTTGGTCTAAAAAATCTCAAGTTTTTGCAAAATTTTACAATAGACCGCTTCAAGCTACAACGAATTTTGTAGAATTTCTAGTTTCTTAAGTACCTCGTTAGGTTTATACAAATGGTAATTATATTGGCAATAGGATACTATTATAACTTTTGGCATTATTTGCAGTTTTTTTTCTCTATCCCGTATCGTAAAAAAAAAAAAAAAAAAAAAAAAAAAAAAATCCTTTTACTTTAAATAACTACGTGTGTAATCTAATTGGACAAGGGTATCGAAATATAATTTAAAGAACAAACGACTTACCTGTAGGAAGTTCGTTCTGTATTATATGAGATACCCTTGTCCAATTAGAGTCCCGCCCTGAACCCACCCTAGAGAAAGCATTTTTTTTTCTTTTTTGCTCTCTACGTCAAATGCCGCAACAGTGTAATGACGAATGCAGGGTCAGGTAGCGGGACGGTGATAAGATTCTTTCTTTTTTGCCTACTTTGAACTTTGCTCGACTCAGCCGAAATAGTGTGACTACGTGTGTAATCTAATTGGACAAGGGTATCTCATATAATACAGAACGAACTTCCTACAGGTAAGTCGTTTGTTCTTTAAATTATTCATTTTAGTTCGTTTTTTTCCATATGATGATGTAGGTAGCTTTGAAAAATTTAGCTTGTTACATAGATATTTTTTATTATTTATT
The DNA here is from genome assembly GCA_958502075.1 of Orchestes rusci. NCBI lineage: Eukaryota > Metazoa > Arthropoda > Insecta > Coleoptera > Curculionidae > Orchestes > Orchestes rusci. Next base: position 3,951,944 of record OY293304.1, on the reverse strand, counting down.
TGCTTTTTACACTTATATGTTATTTTGTATTTTTTGTATGCCTTTTTTCAACGCATATCTGTATATTTATTCAATTATTACTCTCATTGTATAGCTTTGTTTTATAAATAAATTATTATTTCCCCAGCTCGCCTTTCTACCATTTTCTTTAGTTTAGTTTTAGCCGGCGTCAACCGTCAAAATTATTTTTCCTTTTTTGGTTTTTGTAAGTTTTTCTCATATTACTCTCCAAATAAAAATTTAATTTTCGATCCTAGTATGATTCGCAATCCAATTTATCTTTTTTTTTTACTATTTTCTGTTTCACCCACTTAAATATTTTATTTATTATTCATTTTAGTTCGTTTTTTTCCATATGATGATGTAGGTAGCTTTGAAAAATTTAGCTTGTTACATAGATATTTTTTATTATTTATTTGCTTTTTACACTTATATGTTATTTTTGTATTTTTTGTATGCCTTCTTTCAACGCATATCTGTTTAATTATTCAATTATTACTCTCATTGTATAGCTTTGTTTAATAAATAAATTATTATTTTCCCAGCTCGCCTTTCTACCATTTTCTTTAGTTTAGTTTTAGCCGGCGTCAACCGTCAAAATTATTTTTCCTTTTTTGTTTTTTTATGTTTTTCTCATATTACTCTCCAAATAAAAATTTAATTGTCGATCCTAGTATGATTCGCAATACAATTTATCTTTTTTTTTACTATTTTCTGTTTCACCCACTTAAATATTTTATTTATTATTCATTTTAGTTCGTTTTTTTCCATATGATGATGTAGGTAGCTTTGAAAAATTTAGCTTGTTACATAGATATTTTTTATTATTTATTTGCTTTCTACACTTATATGTTATTTTGTATTTTTTGTATGCCTTTTTTCAACGCATATCTGTATATTTATTCAATTATTACTCTCATTGTATAGCTTTGTTTAATAAATAAATTATTATTTCCCCAGCTCGCCTTTCTACCATTTTCTTTAGTTTAGTTTTAGCCGGCTTCAACAACTGTCAAAATTATTTTTTTTATTGTTTGAGTTTTTTATATTTATTTTTTATTTCTCTTTCATATTTTCTATTTTGTACTGTTTGTTCCATTATCTATTATTTTCCAACTAAGTATTTGTAAGACTCGAAATCCAATCTATCAATTTTTTCACTATTCTGTTTTGTCAACTGTTTTTTTTTTATTTTGTACTTGTCTCTCCCGGTACATTTTCCACTATTTATGTTTGAATTTTAAATTTGATTTATTTTTTCCCCATATCACCTTTCCCTGTTTATTGTTATAATCATTATTCAATTTGCTGATCTTTTTTTTTGCATTTGAGTTCAATAATCTGTTAAAATTTTTTCAGCGTTATATAGGGTGTTTCCTAATTGCGTACAATAAATTTAAGGACATATTCCTGAGTTAATTTCATGAAAAACAGGTCCAGAAGTGCATGCATGATTTTCAAAATACAGGGTGTTGAACTTTAAAAAAAAATCGTTTTTCTACAAATGTTATACAGGGTGTCCGGAAAGTCAACGATAATACTGAAAGGGGTGATGGACCAACTCATAAGCATCCAGAAAAACATATATGACCTTACTAAAAACTATGATTTTCGAGATATTACCACTAAAAGTTCAAAATATTCAATAAGAAAACTTATTTTACAGAAAAATAATCTATTTTTATTTTCTTTTTTACTAAATACGTGGAAATTTTCGTGACTGGCTTGTGATTGCGAAGGAAAAAGTGGTAGGGAGCAGTAAAAAAAAAAAATGAAAAAAAAATAAAAAAAATATTATGTTTTTCTGGAAGCCTATGAGTTGGTCTATCACTCCTTTCAGTATTATCGTTGAGTTTCCGGACACCCTGTATGTGATTTAATGTCCTTGAACCGATTTTTTTGAAATTTGGCAGATTCAATTTTTGGAATGAGCGCCTACTGTAGACCTAGCTAGGTAAAAATTATGAAGACCAGTGCCGTCCAAAAGGACATCCTACCGAATATTTTTGTAAAATAAATATACGCCACTGACTTCATTGTAAATTTTATTTTTTCCTGAAATGAAAAAAATAAAAATACAAATTTTTTGTTTTGGCCTCGTTTTCAAAATATTTTTATACTTTTTTTGCACAGATAACTCATCTTGAACCAAGTGAAACGAGGCCAGGTAGGAAAAAAATCTATGAGCAAAAAAGTTGTATTTTTGGTCGAATCATTCAAGAAAAAAAAGTCACAATTAAGTCAGTGGCGTACATTTTCTTTTTTTTTTAATTCCAACACCCTGTATCTTAAAAACAATGCACTTCCGGTCTATATGGACTTTTTTTCGTGAAATAAGCTCAGAAGTACGTCCTTAAATTTGATGTACGCAATCAGGAAACAGGGTGTTTCCTACATACATACATAACTAGAATTTTGCAATAATTCCTTTTTCTAACTTTAAAAATTACTTTTCTATATTTAAGAAATAGCCTCATTTTTCTAGTTTTCAGTTAATAATATACAGGGTGAGTGGACGTTTTCCTTTGAGATGAAAGTAGAACTTATCTTTACCGATCAAACATGATTAACCTTTAAAAAAAAATCTATTCGAACCGAGATTTTTATAGTCAACATCAATATTTGATGAAGTTTTCACATGTTGATATTTAATGATATAGGTATTAAAAACTGAAATATGTACCTCAAAAAGCCCTTAAGAATGGTATAGAGTATAAAGGTAAATCATGTTTAATCGGTAGCAAATTCACGTCCTTGAAGGAATACGTCTACTTACCAGTGATCCTGTATACCCATTACATTTTTTTTTCTCACTTCAAAAATTTACATCAATAAATTTAAAATCCGACGTTTCTTCTCCAAGTCACCATCATCAATTTTTTTTTAAACGACTTTGTTAGCATTCACCATTTTCTTTAATTTATTGACAATGACAGTAATTTTTTCATTTGACGTTTGAGGCATCTATTGGTACGTACAAAACATAAAGCCGCGTTCACATTATCAAATAAATATTTGCGTTGTGTTTATATTAATTTACATGACAAGCGGAGTCACGTGTTTCCCAGCTAGTACAATAATTAAAAAACTCTCAATTTCATTTTGCTCGATTATACCATCTATAATAATCTTTCAGGCAAAACGAATCACGTATTATTCAAATTTCCATGGCTATTACATTACGGCACGTTTCAACATTTCACAGTTATTGCGTTGCCCTCGGTACAACGCCTAACCTTTCGGCTATACATTTTATATTTGATCGTTTCCTAGATCGCTGATTATCCAGTGTTAAGCGGAACTTAATTAGATGGGCGATGGGCGGTTTGATTGACATTAATAAGATTGGAAATAAGTGGAAGAGCTGCAGATAATGATGTGTAAATGCTTTGGGCTATGATGGACTTGACTGGTAGATTACTTTGCGGACATTGATGGGCAGTTTGTGAAATATCTTCAGGTTTTACAGTATCTACTCCATAGGGAATAATAATGCCATTAACATTTCAGATCAAGATTTTAAAAAAAACATAATAATTTTTTAAAATTTGACTTCAAATTTGGTTGATGAATGTGTTAAACTCTGTATTTTGAAGTGATCTATATATGACTTGTCCTAATTTTGTCCAATTTTATACAGTTGAACAAAACTCCAAATAAAAAAATTCATAACATCCACAATTTTGGAAATTTTCACTTCAAATTTGGTTGAAAAATTCGTTAAACTGTGTTTTCTAAAGTGATTTACGTCACTTCTCCTAATTTTATCTAAATTTTCTTATACAGGGTGCCCCAGTTAAAACAAAACTTTTTATCAGCTCGAAATGAAAAAATCCATAACTTCCACAATTGATGAAATTTTAACTTTAAATATGGTGATTTATGTCCTAATTTTCTATATCGGAGTGGCCTAGTTAGAATAAAACTTTTTACAAGGCCCAAACACAAAAATTCAACTTCTACAAATTTCTAGATTTTGAATATTTTATCATATTTCTCCAAAATAATATTTCCCAAAAATTGCTGAATAATCAAAACCAAAACCTTTAGTTCTTTTGTTGAATCAAAGCTGCAAAAAAAAAATCAAATAAAAAATACCAAAAAAAATATGAATGGAACAAAATAACTAAAAATATTACCAAAGAACTTGAGAAACGGCAAAAAACACCAAATCATCCAAAGAAGGAACCAAAAAATGAAAAGATTGAACAAAAGAACCTAGAAAACACTAAAAAAACACAAAATTAACCAAAAAAAGAAACATCCACAGAATATATCATTCAATCAAAAGTATCTTTAATTTTCTGATTCTCAAAACATGAAAAAAATTAGATGTCGAACAACAAAAATCAATGAACTAAAATGATCGGTACCCATCACCGCCATCTTTACTGTATTCCTCACTCTATAAATTGTTGGTAGACAAAGGTAATTAAAGGTAATAAAAAATAATCAATAATCATCGGTGATTCTTGATAACGAAACGGCGCGGTAATCAACGGTAAAGTAACACACTATTTGTCACTTCTTTAGTACACAAATTGTTGATAAAAATAGGTAATAAAAGATAATCATCGGTAACAATGTGTAATGAAATTGTGGTAACAGACTGTTTAACCGTTCCGTCAGTGTAATTCGTCACAAATAATAATCATAAGTGGTATTTGATCGTTGATGGTGGTGATAAACTGCAAAAATGGTTGGTGGACATAAGTAATTATGGGTAATGAATGATAATCATCAAACTTGCCAATGAAATGGTGATTATATAAACGATAACACACGATTTAATTTTTTCTGAATATTAATACAAAACTGTAAAAATTATTGATGAACATAGGTAATAAAAGATAATCTTTGGTGACACTTGCTAATGAAAGAGTGGGGGGGGTAATTAAAGGTAATGAAAAATAATCGTCCGTGCATGGTCGTTTTAATTATAAAAATAAATGCAAGAAAGGTTAAAGGTAATAAATGATAATCATGAATGCTTGATACTTGATTATAAAAGATAACTCACGATTTGATTCTTCCTGAGTATTACTACTGTACAAATTGTTGATGAAAATAGCGTGGACATACAATATTTGCGCTGTAAATCATCGATAGGTAATAAAAGATAATCATCGGTGACACTTGCTAATAAAATGGTGGTAATAAACACGGTGTGACCCTTCATCAGTGTAAATCTTCCAAAAATTGTTCGTAAACACGAGTAATTAGAGGTAATGAAAAATAATCATCCGTGGTTGTTGATGTTTGGTAAATATAGGTAGTTACAGGTATAATAAATAATATTCATCAATGCTCGATACTTGCCAATGAAATGGTGGTAACTCGGGTGGTAATGAACGACAAACGGTAACACACGATTGGATGTTTCTTGAGTATTACTTGGGAACTGTTGATAAGCATAGGTAATAAAAGATAATCGTCGGTGATAACAGGTAATGAAATACTTGTTAAACATAAGTAATCATGGGTAAATTGTAGTTATTATTCTACAAATTGTCCGGTAAAAAGGATAATTGATAATTGAACAAAAGAACCTAGAAAACACTAAAAAAACACAAAATTAACCAAATAATTAACAAAAAAAGAAACAGCCACAGAATATATCATTCAATCAAAAGTATCTTTGATTTTCTGATTCTCAAAACATGAAAAAAAACAAATGTCGAACAACAAAAATCAATGAACTATTATGATCGGTATCCATCACCAACATCTATAATGTATTCCTCACTCTATAAATTGTTGGTAGACAAAGGTAATTAAAGGTAATAAAAAATAAACAATAATCATCGGTGATTCTTGATAACGAAACGGCGCGGTAATCAACAGTAAAGTAACACACTATTTGACACTTCTATAGTACACAAATTAATGATAAAAATAGGTAATGAAAGATAATCATCGGTAACAATGTGTAATGAAATTGTGGCAACTAACTGTTTAACCGTTCCGTCAGTGTAATTCTTTACAAATAATAATCATAAGTGGTATTTGATCGTTGATGGTGGTGATAAACTGCAAAAATGGTTGGTGAACATAAGGTATTATGGGTAATGGATGATAATCATCAAATTGCCAATGAAATGGTGATTATAAACGATAACACACGATTTAATTTTTTCTGAATATTAATACATAACTGTAAAAATTATTGATGAACATAGGTAATAAAAGATAATCTTTTGTGACACTTGCTAATGAAATAGTGGGGGGGTAATTAAAGGTAATGAAAAATAATCGTCCATGCATGGTCGTTTTAATTATAAAAATAAATGCAAGAAAGGTTAAAGGTAATAAATGATAATCATCAATGCTTGATACTTGATTATAAAAGATAACTCACGATTTGATTCTTCCTGAGTATTACTACTGTACAAATTGTTGATGAACAGCGTGGACATACAATATTTGCGTTGTAAACCATCGATAGGTAATAAAAGATAATCATCGGTGACACTTGCTAATAAAATGGTGGTAATAAACACGGTGTGACCCTTCATCAGTGTAAATCTTCCAAAAATTGTTCGTAAACACGAGTAATTAGAGGTAATGAAAAATAATCATCCGTGGTTGTTGATGGTTGCTAAATATAGGTATAAATAATATTCATCAAAGCTCGATACTTGCCAATGAAATGGTGGTAATGAACGACAAACGGTAACACACGATTGTATGTTTCTTGAGTATTACTTGAGAACTGTTGATAAGCATAAGTAATAAAAGATAATCGTCGGTGATAACAGGTAATGAAATACTTGTTAAACATAAGTAATCATGGGTAATTGTAGTTCTTATTCTACAAATTGTCCGGTAAAAAGGATAATTGAAGGTAATAAATAATAATCATCAATATACTTGTCAATGAAATGGCGGTTCTAAATGGTAACACAGGATCTGATTCCTCTTGAGTATTAATGACTGTACAAGTTGACAAACATCATGTAATAAAAGATAATAAAGCTAAATAAAGATAGCTTAGTCGTTGCTTGTGGTTATAAACATATTTTGATGCTTTTTTAGTACATTTATTACTGCAAAAATGGGTAATAAGAAATAATCATCTATGATACTTGATATGGTGGTGATAACGGTAACACAAGGAGGAATGATTTTTCATGAGTAAGTTTTACAAAAAATCATTGTTGACACTTGGTGATGTAATGATGGTAATAAATGGTAACATATAACTTTTGACTGTTTATACTGTTTTGAAGGTTTTGAAATGAAGAAAAAAATTGTGCTTTGGAGATTGAATCACCGATAAAGTCTAAAATAATTGGGACTTGGACAATCCTCACCAATAAAATGCGAATCTAACTTTTATACATCCCAATGTCGAAACCACTTGGCTTTCTATTGAATAAGTAAGTGTGTATAAATAACCACTTTTCAAACCAAATTGGTTTGCTTAAACCTGGTTAATGGAACATTCTCACTTCTTATGTGGTCGTTTATGCCAAAATCACAATCACAGACATAATAATGAGAATAACAGTGGTGGCCTTGGATTAAACTTGTGACAAAATAAAAAATTGACGTCGATGTATAAACACACAAAACTACTCAAATTTATTGAACAATGAAATTCAACATTCAAACGTAGGTGTTAATGAAAAATCAAGAAGGTTTTATGATTGATGTTATATTGAAAAAGGCATTTTTATTGATTGTGTATTGTTGGTAAATATCACATTCCATAAGGCGCCAAAGTTATGTCACCTCTATTGTGTATTTCAGATTATTGCTGTCTAACATCACTTCCTCATTCATCCACTCCCAAGCCTGATCACGAGCAATTTTTCTCGTGTTGTCCCCTCGATGGTACGTCGGACATCGGACAAGTAGTACTACTAGTAACCAGATTGAAAAAGAGAAGAGGCATTTCTCATGTAATCTTGACGTAATATCTCGTCCTTGGAAGGTCGTCGGAGGCCGTCGCGGCCAGTCACTCGGCCATTGGCCTTCCCCATCGTAGATATAGCACTGCGAAAAAGATGTGCAAGCCAATGCCCTCTTCTTTTCAAATTTGTCAGTTAAATAAGTCGCAGATACTTCCTAATAAAAACATGTTTGGAATGTACCAAATTAATGCAAAACAGCAGTTTTGGAATGTCATTTGGGTTCCAATATTTGTTGTTTACTACTTGTTTTATGTTTTTTTTTTGTAACTTGAGTCATGCCAACTAAACTATCATATTCGAACCAGTCACGTTTTTTTTTGTACTTATTTGCATCAATTATTACATCATACCGATGGAATTTTGTTGTTAATTTGGACTTTGTTAATATTATGCCAGGTTTACACCTTCATCAACAATATTGAAGATTTTTTAAGTAATGAATTGCCAAAGTTTTATTGAGTTAACGACTTGTTTAAAACGTCATTGATTTTCAAGAATAATTTTAATGTAATGAAGTTGCTTATAATCTTGCATGCGGAACTACCATTGTTGCCACTACTACATAAGACAACGTAATACTGTTGATGAATACTTCAATGAAAAGATGTTGATGATTCATTGATTCATTCAAAACGAAGATCAGTGCTTTCAGCAGAGATGCAATACATAATTCATTGAGTTAACGAATTGTTAAAAACTCCATTGATTTTCAAGATTAATTTTAATGTAATGAAGTTGATTATGATCTTGCGGAACTACCATTGTTGCCACTACTACACGAGACAACGTAATACTGTTGAGTAATGTTTCAATGAAAAGCTGTTGATGATTCATTGATTCATTCAAAGCGAAGATCAGTGCTTTGTGCAGCGAAACAATACATAATTCATTCATCAACAATGTTGAAGATTTTATAAGTAATGAATTGCGGAAGTTTTATTGATTTAACGGATTTTCAAAAACTCCATTGACTTTCAATAATGATTTTAATGTAATGAAGTTGCTGATAATCTTGCGGAACTACCATTGTTGCCACTACTACACGAGACAACGTATAATACTGTTGATGAATATTTCAATGAAAAGCTGTTGATGATTCATTGATTCATTCAAAACGAAGATCAGTGCTTTCAGCAGAGATGCAATACATAATTCATTGAGTTAACGAATTGTTAAAAACTCCATTGATTTTCAAGATTGATTTTAATGTAATGAAGTTGCTTATAACCTTGCGAAACTACCATTGTTGCCACTACTACACGACACAACGTAATACTGTTGATGAATATTTCAATGAAAAGCTGTTAATGATTCATTGATTCATTCAAATCGAAGATCAGTGCTTTAAACAGCGAAGCAATACATAATTCATTCATCAACAATGTTGAAGATTTTATATGTAATGAATTGCCAAAGTTTAATTGATTTAACGGATTTTCAAAAACTCCATTGACTTTCAATAATGATTTTAATGTAATTAAGTTGCTAATAATCTTGCGGAACTACCATTGTTGCCACTACCACATGAGACAACGTGATATTGTTGATGAATATTTCAATGAAAGCTGTTGATGATTCATTGATTCATTCAAAGCAAAGATCAGTGCTTTAAACAGTGACAAAATATATAATTCATTCATTAACAATGTTGAAGATTTAATAAGTAATGGATTGCCAAAGTTTCATGGAGTTAACGACTTGTTAAAAACTTCATTGATTTTCAAGATTAATTTTAATGTGATAATGTTGCTTATAATCTTGCGGAACTACCATTGTTGCCACTACTTTGAGAGACAACGTGCTAATGTTGATGAATATTTCAATGAAAAGCTGTTGATGATTCATTGATTCATTCAAAGCGCAGATCAGTTGCGTTAAGCAGTGAAGCAGTACATAATTCATTAATCAACAATGTTGAAGATTTTATAAGTAATGAATTATCAAAGTTTCATTGAGTTAACGAATTGTTAAAAACTCCATTGATTTCAAGATTTATTTCAATGTAATGAAGTTGCTTATAATCTTGCGAAACTACCATTGTTGCCACTACTACACGAGACAACGTGATTCTGTTGATGAATATTTCAATGAGAAGATGTTGATGATTCATTGATTCATCCAAAGCGAAGATCATCAGTGCTTTGTGCAGCGAAACAATACATAATTCATTCATCAACAATGTTGAAGATTTTATAAGTAATGAATTGCCCAAGTTTCATTGAGTTAACGAATTGTCAACACAATGACAAGGACTACATTGATTTTCAAGATTAATTTTGATGTAATGAAGTTGCTGATAATCTTGCGGAACTACCATTGTTGCCACTACTACACGAGACAACGTGCTACTGTTGATGAATATTTCAATGAAAAGCGAATGAAAAGCGAAGCAATACATAATTCATTCATCAACAATGTTGAAGATTTTATAAGTAATGAATTTCCATTGAGTTAACGAATTGAACGAAATGAACTCTATTGATTTCCAAGAATAATTTTAATGTAATGAAGTTGCTGATACTCTTGCGGAACTACCATTGTTGCCACTACTGCACGAGACAACGTGATACTGTTGAGGAATATTTCAATGAAAAGCTATTTATGATTCATTGATTCATTCAAAGCGGTTTTGAAGTAATGAATTTTTCTCTGTGAAAAAGTTCATAACCTTATCTCAGGCTTGCATGATTGGTTCAGATTTACGTGATATTTTTTATGATAGATGAATGAGTAACAAAAAATGAGCGTTTCATTGAATAATGAATCATCAACAAAGATTAATAGATTGTTGAATTCATTATTTAAAGTGAATTCAAGTTAATGAATCTTTGATAATAATCAAAATGATTTAAGGTGCCTTCCATGTGAGTTTAGTTATTCGAGTTAAGGTTTCATAGCCAATAATTATTATTCAAGAAAGCGTCTATGTTAGTTAGAGGTAATGAACTCTGCTCAAACAGAGATTTTTTTACATATTAAAATCTTGATCAATCGGATGTGAGTTGATGAACTATTTTGAACACTGTTTTAAGGTTTCATTGACTTAATCCCAGAATCATCAGAGATAGGTAATATAATGAAACGAAATAATAACGAAAAATAATGGAAAAAAAATGTATTCTTCATAATAAAAATAAAGATACACGTTCAGCAAAATAAATGTCTCGATAAATGTTGAATAAAAAATGTAGTAAAGAGAAATCTTTTAAACCCCTTAAATAAATCAATATCTCTTTAAATGAAAAAGGTTTTAAAAAACTTAAACAGTATTTATGCAAAATTAACTGTAAATAAAACAATTTAAACTCAACAAGCCTTTTCAGGTAATAAAATGCCATCAAGCATCTGGACACGTGCACTAGTATATCGTACAAAATAGACAATTTTCTCACTTCACTCCAAATTCGTTTACAGATAAATTCTTCATTGACAGGTACCACCCGATCAATCACTTTTATTACTGTCCAATTAATAAAATGGCACGCCATACAGTCACACAGTCGCAGAAAGTCGGGAACAACTTCTATAATTGGTTCTGATTGTATATATATATTGCATTTGCGTTATTTCAATTAGCTAATCAATGAAATATGAATTTTATAAAATTTCATTGTTGAGAATAGCTCCGCCCACCAGAAACGCGCGTATCCCATCGTGATACTCGTGACGTCACAGTAGAGGTAGAATATTTGTAAATTTTATCATTCGCTAATCAAACCAATATCCACATTCTTCCCATCCACCTGTGTCTATAATCCAACTGATTATTCAGTTAACACCTCAAAATGCGGAAATATGCGACTTATGAGACAAATAATCACAAATTGGATTAATAAATAGTTTCCCAAGACGAAATGCCACCCTACATGGAAGTAACTTACCATTTATTCTTTAATGAACGTTTTAAAATTAATTGAATTTTAATTTAAGCTGTCACTCAATGAGCTTTGCATGAATTAGAAATAAATGTTCGTGGTTAATGGAATTGTTGAAGGGTACGCTTAGTGCGGAGAAATATCAGTTTCCATGAACTGCAAATTGATATTTATCACCTTAAAGATTCACTCGAAATTTTGACGCCCAACGTGGGGCAACTGTTAACTATCACAATAATTTACTTTTCAATTGTCCAAAATCAGTAATTGGATGCCTGAAAATTACCATAATCATCATTTCAATGATGAATTTCTAATAGTTTCCTCTTCAGACCAGCCGACCACACATCCGGTTGTTGTTCCCCAAGCCGAACCGACTCGAAAGATAAGAAACTGACTGGTCGTGCCAATTTATTGTCTTTTATTCCCGGCTATCGTTGAATTAAAATGCAGAAAATGCACCGCGAGACATACATTTTATTCGCACTCTTAGTGCGGGCCCATGTAGAGGACATACATTACCGATCCACAAATAACAGATGGCAGATTGGCTATTGTTGCGGATTATCTGCGACATGTGTCTGCAGATAAAGACACTAGATGGTGGGAAAAATGCCATTTTATGTGGGGTTTTTCGATGGATTATCTAAAAAAAACAATCACTGGTATAAAACACAAATTTTCTTTTTTTTTAGGTATTTAATTCAGGTGACGAAGTCCAAGAGTTTTAATGATGTTTGATTATTGATGGAAAAGACGGAACTGCTTGTTATACGGACAGAAAACGAACACATACGACGCGACTTTATAGATATAGAGCGATGATATCTTTTTTATACAATTTTTCGATACACGACTCTATTCAAAGTTGATCTCCTCCAAAAATAAATTTTCCGGAAAAGTGAAAATCTGTGGATTAATGAAGGATACTTTTTGCAATAAGCCAGTGAAAGAATCACTCATTTATCTCAAGTAATTGAGGAGCTATGAATTTTTGAATTTTATCATTAGGCCAAGTGAGTGTGTCATTTTTCGATACACGACTCTATTCAAAGTTAAATTCCTCCAAAACTGATTTTTCCGGAAAAGTGAAAATTTGTAAATTGATGAAGAATACTTTTTGCAATAGTCCAGTGAAAAAATCACTCAATTATCTCAACTAATCAAGGAGCTGTGAATTCTTTAGTTTTATCATTAGGCCAAGCGACTGTCATTTTTCGATACACGACTCTATTCAAAGGTAAATTCCTCCAAAACTAAATTTTCTGGAAAAGTGAAAATTTGTGGATTAATGAAGGATACTTTTTGCAATAAGCCAGTGAAAAGATCACTCATTTATCTCAACTAATTGAGGAGCTATGAATTTTTGAATTTTATCATTAGGCCAAGTGACTTTGTCATTTTTCAATACACGACTCTATTCAAAGTTAAATTGATCAAGAACTAAATTTTCTGGAAAAGTGAAAATTTGTGGATTAATGAAGGAAACTTTTTGCTATAATCCAGTTACAAAATAACTCAATTATCTCAATTAATTGAGGAGCTATGAATTTATGAGTTTTATCATTAGGCTAAGTGACTTTGTCATTTTTCGATACACGACTCTATTCAAAGTTAAATTGATCCAAAACTAAATTTTCTGGAAAAATGAAAATTTGTGGATTAATAAAGGATTCTTTTTGCAATAATCCATTAACAAAATCACTCAATTATCTCAACTAATTAAGGAGCTATGAACTTTTGAGTTTTATCAATAGGCCAAGTGACTTTGTCATTTTTCAATACACGACTCTATTCAAAGTTAAATTGATCAAAAACTAAATTTTCTGGAAAAGTGAAAATTTGTGGATTAATGAAGGATACTTTTTGCAATAATCCAGTACACAAATCACTCAATTATCTCAACTAATTGAGGAGCTATGATTTTTTGAGTTTTATCATTGAGCCAAGTGACTGTGTCATTTTTCGATACACGACTCTATTCAAAGTTCAATTCCTCCAAAACTAAATTTTCTGGAAAAGTGAAAATTTGTGGATTAATGAAGGATGATTTTGCAATAATCCAGTACACAAATCACTCAATTATCTCAACTAATTGAAGAGCTATGAATTTTTGAGTTTTATCATTGAGCCAAGTGACTGTCTCATTTACCGATACACGAGTCTATTCAAAGTTGAATTCCTCCAAAAGTAAATTTTCCGGAAAAGTGAAAACTTGTGGATGGATGAAGAATACTTTTTGCAATAATCCAGTGAAAAGATCACTCAATTAACTCAACAAATTGAGGAGCTATAAATTTTTGAGTTTTATCATTGGGCCAAGTGACTGTGTTATTTTCCGATACACGAGTCTATTCAAAGTTAAATTCCTCCAAAACTAAATTTTCCGGAAAAGTGAAAATTTGTAAATTGATAAAGAATACTTTTTGCAATAGTCCAGTGAAAAAATCACTCAATTATCTCAACCAATCAAGGAGCTGTGAATTTTTTAGTTTTATCATTAGGCCAAGCGACTGTCATTTTTCGATACACGACTCTATTCAAAGTTAAATTCCTCCAAAACTGAATTTTCTGGAAAAGTGAAAATTTGTGGATTAATGAAGGATACTTTTTGCAATAAGCCAGTAAAAGGATCACTCATTTATCTCAACTAATTGAGGAGCTATGAATTTTTGAATTTTATCATTAGGCCAAGTGAGAGTGTCATTTTTCGATACACGACTCTATTCAAAGTTAAATTCCTCCAAAACTAAATTTTCTGGAAAAGTGAAAATTTGTGGATTAATGAAGGATACTTTTTGCAATAAGCCAGTGAAAAGATCACTCATTTATCTCAACTAATTGAGGAGCTATGAATTTTTGAATTTTATCATTAGGCCAAGTGAGTGTGTCATTTTTCGATACACGACTCTATTCAAAGTTAAATTCCTCCAAAACTAAATTTTTCGGAAAAGTGAAAATTTGTAAATTGATGAAGAATACTTTTTGCAATAGTCCAGTGAAAAAATCACTCAATTATCTCAACTAATTAAGGAGCTGTGAATTTTTTAGTTTTATCATTTGGCCAAACGACTGTAATTTTTCTACTCTATTCGAAGTTGAATTCTGTAAAGAGAAATTTTGTGGATCATCAATAAACAAAAAAAAGGATGCGATCAAAACTTTGCTTGTCTCCTTCGACGCCACTGGACAATTTTCCCGATAAATTCCATATTATTCGTCTATTCAAAGGAAACGTTGATATTTTGAAGAATTTTAACGTTATTTTGAACTCTTTTCGTCACTGCACCCACGCCACTGAACCAATTTGAAAAAATACGTTTTTATCGATTAGGAATTATTTAAAAGACTCACATAATGAGGGGTGCTATTTCTACTCCACTAGGCAATTTTAATTTTCCAATAATCAATAAATTGATAATTATGTGAATCTTGCCGGAATTTTCGAACGTTTTTTGACGTTGCATCCACTGGTCCAATTTTCAAAAATTTTTTTTCAACGAATAGAACATTGAGATTCCTTCAAATGACGTGCCACTAAAAGGCAAACTGTTCAAATTTGACATCACTTTTTCTACGCCACTGGACGATTTTCCAAAAATTACTCCACATTATTCGTCTATTCGAAGAAAACGTTGATATAATAATATTGGAGAATTTTATCGGTATTTTGAACTTTTTTGTCATTGCATTTACGCCACTGGTCCAATTTTCAAAAACCTCTTCTCATTGAGAAGGAGATTCAAAATTACGAATTTGTTATATTCAACTCTCAAAAAAATCATGACCAAATTTAAAATAATCAACTATTAATCTGGCTGAAAATTACAGTAAACAGCTAACCTCACTTGCAACTGTAACTGTCATATTACTGATGACGTCACTCCGCGTGACAAAGTGGTCGGACAAAAAAGGGGTGTGGCCTAACTACGAATCGTGACGTCGTCATCTTTGCGAGTCGGTCGACCTTTTTGTAAACCGCTCTACATTATTTTAGTCGATTGACAGTATTGACAGTGACGGCAGAGAACAGATCAGATAAGCGTTATTCGTAGCGTTGTTCAAGACACTCTCGCACCTATTTGGTACTCTTTTGACTTTATATGTGTTTATTTCCAGTCCGTACCTATTATAACCAGCAATGATATAAATATGATTAATTAGGACAACCGACTTCGAGGATAAAGTGTAAAAATATTTTACTTCTACTGTGACGTCACGAGTATCACGACGGGATAGAGGCGTTTCTAGTGGGCGGAGCCAGGTGTAACTTTCAATAATTAATCAATATAAATATTGTGCAAATTGTCCATTATAAAATATTATGACAAAATGATAACGTGATCTTCATAAGCATTCCATGGTCACAAATGACTGTTACAGGATACAACATTTGAACTCGCTTGAGTGCCCGCGAAGACAATCCAACGTTGAATTGTTGAGAGTTTGTTGTACCTCTTCGATGGAACCATAGCCAGACACCGTGAATATTTGCGATGCTAATTGAGTTGGCTATGTGGAATTTCACTTGTTCACAAGTAAAGTAAAATTAAATTAATTGGTGATACAGCGGCCGCAGGCTCGAGCTTCCCAGAATCTCAAGCCAATCAACCAAAATTGAAATTTGTGGGAAAAATTATGGTATCATCATTTTGACGGTACATGCAAATCGGCCCCGGGCGGAATTTTGATGTGCAGGATGTACGTGATGCGTGGATAATGTTTTTCAGGAGAATAATATGTTGTGAATACACAATGCGTTATTAAATTGGTTTTCTTTAATTTCGAAATTCAGCAAACTAACTTAAAATTTGTGTCATGTGAACAAATTTTTTGAAACAATTCAAGAAGAATGAAAGTAAAGAATGACTTATTAGTCCGTCCGTATATAGCATGTAAAAATGCGTTTACTGTAAAGGTATTCTGATAGTATAAAAAATTGATAACTTTCTTAAAAACCGATTTTAATCCTCTTGCAAATATGTGTTATAATGTTAAATTTTCTTCACATTTCTACAAAAACGAGAAATTATTTTTAATACAATGTCGAAAAAATGTAATGAGTTAAAATAATAAATTGTCAAATTAAGAGATAAATAATTTTTGTATCATCAATAAATAGGATAATAATTTGTCCAGTAAAACAAGTTTTTAGAGATTTACTATTATTGAAAAATAATAAATCTACTACAAAATATGAAAAATATTGAGACAGTGAAAAATAAGCTCACAAGCAAAAACTACCATCGTTAAAAATAAATCAATTTACTTGAAAAAAAAAATAAAACATAATTTTAAATAGACAGAAATTATAATCGTTTTAAAAGAAAGTTTTTTACACGATAATTACGATGAGTTATTTAAAAAAATATATTTCTATTTTTTTGGCTACATTTGATTATGTTGTTTTATATTGACATTGTTACAGCGCCAATTGAATTATTTTTTTTATAAAAAATCGCAAAAAATTGGTCAATCTCATATAATTCAAAAACTGCACTGTTTGTTTCAAAAAAATCAAATAAATAGTTGTTTCTAATTTCAACTAACCATGGTGGCGCTGGTGTACGTAAAAAAAAAGGAGAAAGCGGCTAATCGATCTCCAATGTCTCATCTGTGTTTATTGTGAAAATACAACCCAATTTTTGGAAAAGTTTGTCGTTTAAGAAAATTTATAAAAAAAAGTATTCGGAATCCAAATATTCAAAAATCACTTCGATATCATTAATGGTTTTTAAGATATCTTAACTTTGGTGGGGTGAGGACAGGAAAACATAAAATAAATTTATAAACTTTGCAATCAGTTTCCACATATAAAAAAGTTTTGAAAAAGTTTTTCGATCTCATGGAAAAAAGTGTCCTGAATCCAAATTTTCAAAAATTACTTCGATATCTTCAACGGTTTTTGAGATATCTTCACTTAAGTGAAACGAAAAATAAATTCCTAAAGTTTGCAGTGTTTTCACATTAAAAAAATAATAGGGAAACTTTGTGGTCTATAGAAAATCTATAGAAAAAAGTGTCCTGAATCCAAATTTTCAAAAATCACTTCGATATCTTTAACGGTTTTTGAGATATCTTCACTTAAGTGAGGCGAGGAGAGAGAAACATAAAATAAATTCCTAGACTTTGCATTCAGTTTTTACATTAAAAAAATAATAGGGGAAGTTTCTGGTTTTTGGAAAATTTATAGAAAAAGGTGTCCTTAATCCAAATTTTCAAAAATTACTTCGATATCTTCAACGGTTTTTGAGATATCTTCACTTAAGTGAGGCGAAAAATAAATTCCTGAAGTTTGCAGTCAGTTTTCACATTAAAATAATAATAGGGGAAGTTTGTGGTTTTTGGAAAATTTTTATAGAAAAAAGTGTCCTTAATCCAAATATTTAAAAATTACTTCGATATCTTCAACGGTTTTTGAGATATCTTCACTTAAATAGGATGAGGACAGAGAATCATGAAATAAACTCCAAGACTTTGCAGTCAGTTTTCACATATAAAAAAGTTTAGGAAACGTTTCTCATTTTTGGAAAAATTATAGAAAAAACTGTCCTGAATCCAAATTTTCAAAAATCACTTCGATATCTTCAACGGTTTTTGAGATATCTTCACTCAAATAGGATGACAGAGAATCATGAAATAAACTCCAAGACTTTGCAGTCAGTTTTCACATATAAAAAAGTTTAGGAAACGTTTCTCATTTTTGGAAAAATTATAGAAAAAACTGTCCTGAATCCAAATTTTCAAAAATCACTTCGATATCTTCAACGGTTTTTGAGATATCTTCACTTAAATAGGATGACAGAGAATCATGAAATAAACTCCAAGACTTTGCAGTCAGTTTTCACATATAAAAAAGTTTAGGAAACGTTTCTCATTTTTGGAAAAATTATAGAAAAAACTGTCCTGAATCCAAATTTTCAAAAATCACTTCGATATCTTCAACGGTTTTTGAGATATCTTCACTTAAATAGGATGACAGAGAATCATGAAATAAACTCCAAGACTTTGCAGTCAGTTTTCACATATAAAAAAGTTTAGGAAACGTTTCTCATTTTTGGAAAAATTATAGAAAAAACTGTCCTGAATCCAAATTTTCAAAAATCACTTCGATATCTTTAACGGTTTTTGAGATATCTTCACTTAAGTGAGGCGAGGAGAGAGAAACATAAAATAAATTCCTAGACTTTGCATTCAGTTCTTACATTAAAAAAATAATAGGGGAAGTTTCTGGTTTTTGGAAAATTTATAGAAAAAGGTGTCCTTAATCCAAATTTTCAAAAATTACTTCGATATCTTCAACGGTTTTTGAGATATCTTCACTTAAGTGAGGCGAAAAATAAATTCCTGAAGTTTGCAGTCAGTTTTCACATTAAAATAATAATAGGGGAAGTTTGTGGTTTTTGGAAAATTTTTATAGAAAAAAGTGTCCTTAATCCAAATATTTAAAAATTACTTCGATATCTTCAACGGTTTTTGAGATATCTTCACTTAAATAGGATGAGGACAGAGAATCATGAAATAAACTCCAAGACTTTGCAGTCAGTTTTCACATATAAAAAAGTTTAGGAAACGTTTCTCATTTTTGGAAAAATTATAGAAAAAACTGTCCTGAATCCAAATTTTCAAAAATTACTTCGATATCTTCAACGGTTTTTGAGATATCTTCACTTAAATAGGATGACAGAGAATCATGAAACAAACTCCAAGACTTTGCAGTCAGTTTTCACATATAAAAAAGTTTAGGAAACGTTTCTTATTTTGTGGAAAAATTATAGAAAAAACTGTCCTGAATCCAAATTTTCAAAAATTACTTCGATATCTTCAACGGTTTTTGAGATATCTTCACTTAAATAGGATGAGGACAGAGAATCATGAAATAAACTCCAAGACTTTGCAGTCAGTTTTCACATATAAAAAAGTTTAGGAAACGTTTCTCATTTTTGGAAAAATTATAGAAAAAACTGTCCTGAATCCAAATTTTCAAAAATCACTTCGATATCTTTAACGGTTTTTGAGATATCTTCACTTAAGTGAGGCGAGGAGAGAGAAACATAAAATAAATTCCTAAACTTTGCAGTCAGTTTTCATTAAAAAAATAATAGAAAAAGTGTGTGGTTTTGGAAAATTTATAGAAAAAAGTGTCTCCAATCAAAATTTTCAAAAATCACTTCGAAGTCTTCAAAGGTTTTCCAGATATCTTTACTTTGATGGGAGGAGGACAGGGAAGCAAAATAAATTTCTTAACTTTGCAGTCAGGTGTGGCCTAAATAACGCGATGTGACGTCATTACCCTCGTTGTTAAGTCGTCCTTTCAAGACGCTTACCTGGCGAACCGTTTATTTGTCAATTTCAGTCGATTGAAGGGGACAAAACAAGAATGTCAAAAGTTACAATTTGGACTTACTAATATTGGACGTTAAGTGTGCTTGTTATCAGTCCGTACAACAAGCAGCAATTTTAAATGATTAATTACTACATTATCCAAGGTCGCAGATTATTTTTTTTAACGCAATGGCATATTTTCCCTATATTTCCAAAAATACAGAGTGTTTATGAATTATGTACCAATAATTTTCTATTCCAAATCATCATAAGTAATAAGATCTATAAATACAATTACCAATCAATTCTCTCACCCGTCAACCAGTTACCATTTACCTTACCAAATAAGTTCAGCATTGACAATAGACGACGGTCGTCGGCTAATAAGAAAAAACTAATTTTGGACTTGATTATTGTCAGTGTGCATGTAGTCCGATGCATTTTTGCATTGGCGGACGGCCGTGATTTTTTCCTAATGGCCAAGTCGGAACTTTTATGATTGTACGTGGGCATGCTTGTCATACAATGATGAAGCGATGAATATGCACAACAGGTATTAGGAAGAACGTCTATTGTTTTTATGGTTGATGGTTGAATTGTGTCTTTTGGACATTGAAGGATGGGTTGGGTTTGACCACGGACGTTCTACTTTTGAGATTTGTTTTATTGATTGTTTAAATATTTTTTCCATGACTATTCAATGATAAATGTATTAAACATCTACTTTCTATTGGTAGATGTGACTGCTGGTTACTCATGAATTGTTTTCAACCAATAAAAGTCATTACTCCACTGAAAATTCGACAATTTGGCAACATACGTCAACCTTCAAATCCATCATTTTGCCATTTGACCTTGTTTTATAGTCATTGTGTCAACAATCTAACCTCACCAATTGTCAAAAAGTGCCCTACAAATGCAATTAAATATTGCATAGTTCGCTTTGATTATTAATTAATCATAGAAAAAGTATACTATTCTACTCGCGGGTAATGGCTATTACTCACTCAGATGATTATGTTAAAGGGTGCAGCTCGTAGCGCAAACTTCATCCGCGTGAATAATAGCCACCATTTTGAAGGTTAAATTTTCAACACCCTCTATGATAAAAAATAGATTTGGATAGCTTGAACCTTGGACTAAGGAAAATGTACTCTTGTTCATTAATGATGAAATGAACCTTTTTTGAGAAAAAATAATTACGAGAAAAAAACATGATGCAGTGGTGTCCTTGACAAAATTGTTTAAAAATTGTAAAATATTTATAACAATTAACCTGGATAAAAAAATCTGAATTTCAAATAAAACAAGTTCATATTTTTTTGAATAATTTCGTTAAGGACACCACTGCATCATCCTATTATAATTTGTTTTTCTCCAAACCAGCGGCGTTTCTTGGGGAGGGCACATCTTCGCAGGAAAGGTCTCTATAATGGAAAAAAGTTCCACTGGAATCCGAGAGATTTCTCACAATGTCCTGTACCATACACTTATTATTCATTTATTATTGTCACTTGTTAAAAAAGGTTTTTTGTTTTTAAATTGTTGATTTCTTTATTAGTAAGTGTCTGAAATTTTCTTGATTTTTTAAATTTCTATTTATAGTTTTATTTGAATTTTATAAAAAAAAAATCTATTTTAATTTCAATTTTTTAAAGAATTTTGAAAGATAATTTTACTCAAATCGCCCCCGAATATTACAGTCCGGCAACGCCGCACCACCGCACTGAAAACATCAAAGCGTATATGAAGTGTTGTTGTGACGCGGTTGATCCTTGTTTGTTGTTGCTGGTTCTAGTCTTTCAATTTTTTTAGGTTCATTTATTGGTTTTTCATATATTCTTAATTTTGTTTTGCTTATTGTATGTTTCTCATATTCTATTTCTAATATCGTTTCTTGATGAAGATTGTGTATTAATTTCCAACATTTCTTCATAAAACGAGAAAAAAAAATGGGCAAAAGAAGTAAAGAACAAGATTGTATAAGATTTTAATGCGCAAGATTAAAAAAAAAATTGTTCCTATATTGCCGGACAATTTTTTTTTGTTTTTGTTATTATACAGGGTGTTTCCTAATTGCGTACATCAAATTCAACGGCTTATTCCTTAGCTAATTTCATAAAAAAAGACCATATAAACATGCGTCCGGAAGTGCATTGTTTTTGAGATACAGGGTTGTTGAACTATAAAAAAAATCAATTTTTTGAACCGACTCGGTTTTTCTCGGTTTTTCTACCCCCTATTCCGCTTTTTTTTTCAAGCATCAACACGTTTTTTTTTTTTTGAAAATATACAGCTTGAACTTATTTACCTGATGTTTTTCACCCTTATTCAAAGACCCATGATGTATGGAGTTTGACGACGTTGACGTTTGCGGTCTTTTGTAGCGTTGATCCGGGATTTCTGCGAGGGCGGTGTTGCTGATTGGGTGTGGTGTTGCCGCTTATGGTATTTGCCGAGGAGAATAAGACGGAAAATCAGGTCCTGAGTTGAAACCGGTCTTTTTGCAGTTTCAGTTGACTTTAAAAATACTATACAATCAATTTTCTGAAATCTTGCACAAGTGATATTCAAAAAAAAAACAGCTCTTTTCCCATAAGACTGATCAAATTCTTGGTAAAAAGTTGTGTTATGAAACATGTGAACGTCTGGTCCAGTTGTGAATTAAAAGTTATTGGTTTACGAAGTATTTTGAAACATGAATAAACGCGAAAATAAATTAGTATTAGTGTGTGTGTACATAAATTAAGTGTTAGTGTGTGTAAATAAATTAGTTGTGATAGTTCGAGTGACGAGCCTCCTCATCTTGAGATTCGTAACATGAATCAAATATAAAAAATGTGCAGTCATTAAAAATAAAATATTTCAGTTCACGTTCCTACACTTGAAACGGTATGTTCTTCAATCGTCACAATTTCGTTCTTTTCGCGCATGACGCACGGCAGTCATTGTCAGGCTGTCTGTCTACCGTTAAACACGATATCCTTTTGATATTTTGTTGCCTGATTATTGTAGTCGAAATCAAAATTTCCTGCACAAAACCAAGCCCCTAAGCAACCAACTCGACCATTACTCAACCGAATTGAATTTTTCTTGCGCAACGAGTGAATGAGCAATTTTTATCAGCTATGATCTGAATCAGCCCACACATACGCATACCTAATGCTTTGACTATTTTTCGCTACCACCATAATCATTAGTACAGTAAAAATGGCAATTGAATTTTGAAAAAAATATGATTTCAAATTACTTCAGCATTTTTCCTCGCGGAAACGAAACCTAATTACAGGTCACCGGATCTGAGACGTGCATATTCGAAGAAAATTACACATGATGTGCGTGTGAATATGGGTAATGAATTTCAATTGTTACGCTCTTCCCAAGGTAGAAGAAACTGCTTTTTAATGACCGACTGTGGGTTTTATGGAGCTCATTTGGTTTTATGTAATTGAATTAAAAATGCACAATCAGCTGCCGAATGGGATGATAAGTCATTGTTCTTTTATACTCGGTGACATTCTTTGCAGGGTGAGTCAAATTGATAGAAGTGGCTCAGTATCACCAGAACGATCATATCGCACGGAAATTATTGAAAATCCTCTGAACGGAGTTCTACTGCCTAGGACCAAGAGAACATGCACAATTTCAGAATTTTCAGCGTATCAATTGGCTCATAACATACCTTGGAAATCTATCTATAAAACAAATGGTGAAGTTTGGCGCCCGAGGAAGTTTTCAACAGCTTCTAAATGTTTTCCGTATTGGCGAATTTCGATGATGTTTTACGCCGATGTTATGAGAAATTCCCACAGTTTCATTATCAATAATCGAAAATATATTTATATCACAAACGAGAAAGTTGATTGGCGCCCGGGGAAAATAACAAGCGCTCATAACTCCCTTTTTTACCGATGGATTTTGATAATGTTTGTATCAAAGTAATGAGAAATTGACGCAATCTCATTATCAATAATTGAAAGTCTATTTATATCACGACAAGGTATGGCGCCCGAGGAAAACTTCAATCGATTATAACTCCATTGTTTATCGATGGATTTTTATGATCTTTGCTTTGGAGTAGTGAGAAAGTCACACATTTCTGTTATCAATCATTGGAAATCTATTTATATCACGACAAAATTTGGCGCCCGAGGAAAACTTTAAGCGCTCATTATTCCCTTTTTATCGATGGATTTTGATGATTTTTGCGTCGCAATCTTATTAACAATGATTGGAAATCTATGTATATCACGAACGACAAAGTTTGGCGCCCGAGGAAAACTTCAATCACTTATAACTTTCTTGTTTATACATTGATTTTTGCGTCGGTGTGATGAGAAATTTGTAAAATTTTATTATCAATACTAAATTATTGAAAATTCATTTATATCACGAACCAACAGCGACGTTTGGCACCCGAGGGAAATTTGGACTGTTCATAACTACTTTGTTTATCCACGGATTTCGCGATGTTTGCGTCAATGTGATGAAAATGTAGTACCTACAGTTTTATCTTCGATCATTGGAAATTTGTTTATACCACAAATGGTGAAGTTTGGCGCCCGAGGAGATTTTCAACTGCTCATAACTCGTTTTCATATTGTCGGATGTGGATGATTTTTACGCCAGTGTTATGAGAAATTTCCACAGTCCCATTATCAATAATTGTAAATATTAGCGCCCGAGCAAAATTTCATCATATCATAACTTTTTTCCTTATTGACGGACATTGATGATTTTGGCGTCAGTGTAATGATAATTTTGCACGGTCTCATTATCAATAATAGGAAATCTATTTTATATCACGACAAGCTTTGGTGCCCGAGGAAAACTTCAATCGCTTATAACTCTATTGATTATCGAAGGATTTTGATGATCTTTGCACACATTTCTGTTATCAATCATTGAAAATCTATATATATCACGACCAAATTTGGCACCCGAGGAAAACTTTGAGCGCTCATAATTCTTTTGTTATCGATGCATTTTGCTGATTTTTGCGTCCCAATCTTATTGTCAATGATTGGAAATCTATTCATATAACGAACAACCAAGTTTGGCGCCCGAGGAAAACTTCAATCACTTATAACTTCCTTGTTTATGGATTGATTTTTATGATTTTAGCGTCGGTGTGATAAGAAATTTGTACAATTTTATTATCAATAATAAATTATTGGAAATTCATGTATATCACGAACCAACAGCAAAGTTTGGCACCCGAGGAAAACTACGTATAACTACTTTGTTTATTCACGGAGTTCGCGATGTTTGCGTCAATGTGATGAGAAATTCCCACAGTTCCATTATCAATTATTGAAAATATATTTATACCACAAACAAGAAAGTTTATTGGCGCCCGAGCAAAATTTCAACAGCTCATAACTTTCTTCCCTATCGACGAATTTTGATGTTTTTTGCGTCAGTGTATTGAGAATTTTGCACAGTTTCATTATCATTACATGAACATTTATTTTTGTAGCAAACGACAAGATTCGGCGCCCGAGGAAAACTTCAAGCGCTCATAATTTCCTTGTTTATCGATGGATTTTGATGGTTTTTGCGTCACATGATTATTATTAATAATTGGAAATCTATTTATATCAGAACGAAAAGTTTGCCGCCCGAGGAAAACTTCAATCGTTTATAGCTCCCTTGTTTATCGATGGATTTTGATGATTTTTGCATCAAAGTAATGATAAATCTCTCTTGGTTTCTCTTCTTTTGTCTTACAATTTCCAAAAAAATTGTTGTGACCCTAAACATTCCATATATTCAAACACTCCTCTATCCACCTCAACTAGTACCAAGTTCGTTGGTGAACTTCACCCCAATAAATCCTCACTCAAATTCAAAATAGACTTCGAAGGACATCGTACAGTCTCGGCCGATTAAAATAAGTAGGTCTGTAACACACCTTTATGTAATTACACGAGTGTTATTGTTGTGCAGCCGGTAGTACCGCCAAGTCAAAGTGATAGTGCCGGAGAACGTCCTTGCGCGGCCATCATGTCGGATTCCACCTTCTTTCGTTGCTCGGATTTCTTTGTTGCTCGCATTCAACCACTTCTCCATCCATCCTCGTCCCATCAAAAAAAACTTATATTATGGTAACGGTTATCGTCATACTATCCCATAATGGGGACCTAGCCTAGATTCTGCTATGGCGAGAAAAAATCCTGTCTTGAAAGGTTTTGCGAGACTGAGTTTTAATTGACATTCTTTTGTTGGTTATGTTTTGACTTGGTAAATGATTTCATTCATTCATTCGGCTGGGTTGAGACTGATGATGTCAAAAAAAAATTGAATCTTTCAGTTGCTGCTGAACCATCTTCCCTTAATTTATTTATAAAAACCGAACGTAGCTTTTTAGTAAGTGCTTAAATGTTACTAAATATGTTCAGATGATGTTGAACAGGGAAACAGTCTAAAATTAAACGGTTTAAAAATTTAACGAAGCAATTAAAGATATTTTAGAGTATTTTTAAAAGCAAATTATTATTATTATGAGCATTAAAAAGTCTTAAATTTGTTTGATGTACTGAGGCCAGTAAAACGATGAAGAATGTTCAATGCATATATTGATCAACGTTTTAGATTGTTTTTATTGAACGAGAAGCATTTGAAGCTCTTAAAAAAAAAATTACCTGGATGTAAACATCTTTGAAACATCATCAACAGTCTTCTTTAGAATGTCAGAAAACTCTGAAAACTTTTTAACTGATTTACATTATTTTAAAGTCTTTAAAAAGTGTTTATCAATTTTTTCTGGAATGATAAACTTCTCAACATGTCATTTTGAATTTTTTTTAGCAGTCTTTTCTGGAATCTTCAGACTCCAAATATTCCTCTGAATCTTGAGATTGTTAAAAAAAAAACAGGTTTGAGAATGTTGGAAGACTTTTAAAAGGTATAAAAGTTCAATTTTTTAAAATAAATTTCAAGGACTTCAGTCTTCAAAATTAAATTGACAGTTTTGAGATGTAAAAAAAAAAAAGTACAGGTTTAGTTTGTTCAAACAAATGTTAAGGCGTTCAAATTAATTTTAAAGCCTTTAAAATCTTTGTCGCAGCCTTCTTTGGAATTTTATTGGACTCTTAAAACCCCTCCACAGGTTTAGATTGTCAAAGCTTTCTAAGATATTTGATATTGTTTGAAATGGGAGGAGTCTTTTCCAGAATGTTGGAAGAACCTTAAGAGTCCTACAAAGGTTCAGAATGTTAAAGAAAAACCGTGAAGGGTTGAGAAGTCATCAAAATTTGTTAAACAGTCTTGTTTGAAAAGTGGGAAGACTTTCAAAACAGATTCAGATTAGATTCTTAATTTTTTTTCACGTTATTGGAAATGAGTTTCAAGACTTTTTAAGGTATTTAAAAAAATGTCATAAACTCCTCAACGGCTTTAGATCGCAAAGAAAAAATTGGCGACTCATTTTGAAGTCTTCTTTGGAATGTTATTTGACTCCCAAAACCTCTACAAGTTGAGATTGATGAAAAAAAATGGAAAGGAGTTTTAAAACATTTTAATTCTTTGAAGGAAAACTCCTCAACTGGTCTAGATTGTCCAATTTCTTTTCAAAAAAAATTATCTAGGCGATTTAAGACATTTTGAAAGTTTCAAAATGTTTGAACAGTCTTTGGAATTTTATAAATCTTTTTTTAAGTTTTTAAAATTTGTTTAGCAGTCTCATCTATAGGTTGGGAAGTTGAGATATTTTTTAAAAAATGTCAAGGAGGTTGAAAAAATTCCTTAAAATGGCCCCATCAGTCTTTTTGGAATGAAAGAAAATCTTGAAACTTTTTTTAGATTGTTTAAGAAAACTATCAAGGCGTTTTAAGACTTTTTAATTTTTTTAAAACTAAATTAGCGGTCTTGTTGGAAATGTTAAGTCAGTCCAAACTCCTCCTTAGATTAGGATTTGAAAAAAAAAATGAGTCTCAAAAATTTCCTTTCAATCCTTTAAGAATGAAAGAACACTCTCCAACTTTAAGGGATTTAGATTGTTTAAAAACATTATCGAAGCGTTTTGAAAAAGTCTTAAAAGTTTTTAAAGTCTCTAAAACTAAATTAACAGTCTTGTTTGAAATGTTTAAAGTCTCTCAAAACTTTTTTACAGATTTTGATAGTTAAAAAAATAAAAAAGAGTTTAAAATTTGCCTATCAATATTTTTGGAATGAAAGAAAACTTTCTAAACTCAGCGGGTTAGGACAATTGAAAAAATGTCAAGGCGTTTTGAGACTTTTTTAAAGTCTTTAAAACTAAAATAGCAGTCTTATTTGAAATGTTAAGTCTCTCAAAACTCCTCTAAACATTTGGATTGTTAAAAAACGAATGTTAAGGAGTTTTAAAGCTTGTTAAAGTCTTTCCACTTTCGCATTTGGAGATGAGTTTTAAGACCTTTGAAAGTATTTAATAAAATGTCCTCAACGGCTTTAGATCGCAAAGAAAAAAAATTCGACTCATTTTAAAGTCTTTTAAATTATCAAGAAGTCTTCTTTGGAATGTTATTTGACTCCCAAAACCTCTACAAGTCAAGATGGATGAAAAAAAATGAAAGGGAGTTTAAATACATTTAAATTCTTAGATGGAAAACTCCTCAACGGGTCTAGATTGTCGAAAAAAAATTGTCAAGGCAATTTAAGACATTTTGAAGTCCTTTAGATATAATTGGCAGTCTTTTTTGGAACGTTAAAATATTTTTAAAACTGTTACTCCTCGTTCAGATTGTTGATAAACATTTTAACGTCTTTAAATTTTTTGCAAAAAACTATTATTCTTTGGAAAGTTATAAAACTCTCATAGGTTAAGAATAGTTAAGATTGTGAAAAAAATGTTTTGATTCATGAACATTTTCTTAACCTTTTGTTCAAAACCCCTTTAAGTGCAAATTGCTGAGGAGTCGAGTTTTTCAAATTTGTGTAGTAGTCTTCTCTAGAATCTTATAAGTCTCTCAAAAGTCATCTTTAGGTTGGGAAGTAGAGATATTTTTGAAAAAAATGTCAAGGGGGTTGAAAAAATTCCTTAAAATTGCCCCATGAGTATTTTTGGAATGAAAGAAAATCTCGAAACTTTTTTTAGATTGTTTAAGAAAACTATCAAGGCGTTTTAAGACTTTTTAAATTTTTTAAAACTAAATTGGCGGTCTTGTTTGAAATGTTGAGTCAGTCAAAACTCCTTAGATTAGGATTATTAAAAAAAAAATGTCGAGTCTCAAACATTTTTCCAAACTCAAGGGATTAAGATTGTTTAAAAAAATTGTCAAAGCGCTTTGAGACTTTTTAAAGTCTTTAAAATTAAATTAACAGTCTTTAACCAGTTTTTCCCATAAGCTCTTCATCTCACTTTTTAATTTTTTGTGCTTTATTTGATTTTATATTTTTAGTACTTTTAAGGGAAGTTTAGAAAATGTTTTCATCTTTTCTGTTTACCTTAGTTTCAGTCTTCCCAGATTTAGACAAATAACAAAAAATGTTAATACGCTTAAGACATTTTGAAGCCTTTAAAATAGCTATCGAGCTTTTCAGATGATGAAACGGTACTCGAAATAATGTTTTTTCTGACGATTTATGATTTTTTTTTTCAAAAATTAACTTATTCTACTACAAAAATATGATGTTTGGTCAACACCAGTTAAGCAAAGAGTGAAACCAGAAGTCTTTGAGCAAAAAAAAAAAGAAAATATTGGCAATTCTTCAATCGTTTCGCACGAAAACAAGAATTCCCATCGCAGACACGTTGACGGTCAGAACTTATGAATGCGAAACGAAGATGACTAAGGCCTTGGGCATCTATGTCCGTTACGACCGGTCAGGTGGTGTCTGCTGAAGACACTGTGTCAATGAAGAATGAAGAATTTTTGCTCTTGGCATGATTATGATTATGGATTTTTGGTCAAGGAAATTTGACGATAAATTGCCAGCTTGCTTTCCATATCTAAACCTCTTTGAGAAATAGAATAATGAATGAATTGTATACTTTGGCCACGCCCCGTTTTAGGTCAACCCAAGTAGTATCGAGCGGTTTTTTATTTGTCGATTTGTAATCTAGGAAGCTTATGTATCTATTTTCATCCATTTTATTTTATCCAGCCGTTTCGACAAGAGTAAAAATGGCGGCCGGAAATTGATTAAAAAAATTGACAAAGAAACTTTCAGATCAGATATTTTTGTTGTACTCACAATAAATCGAAGTGGATTGCAACGTACCTGAAAAAAAAAACATATTAGCGTGTTAATTTTCTACTGTCTTCAACACCGATGTCAGTTTCACCCAAATAAATAATAATTTGAAGAATGCATAAAGTAAAACGCATCACCAGAGATGCTGAGGTCGAATGAGAGAAAGTAGGGTAACTATTTTGTACACCAGTCTTGGCCGATCCATGGCTATCGGTCAATCGTAAGCCAGTTTACACGAAAGATGTTAATTTGTTTGATTAATTAACAAGAATGGAATTTGGGAAATTGGAACATGCATGATTGACGATTATAAACCTTTTGAGACACTCACATCAAGTTCATACAGCAATATTTGATTTTTTTTGTCTTGACAAAAACCACTCAAATAATTGAGGTTATGTCCATTTTTAGAAACTTGTAAACTCAAAATTATAAAATTGTTCAAACTGACTAAAACTGGTCAATTTTACTTTTTTTAAATGTAGAAAGGTCGGGGAGTCTGCCTCCTATGGTAATTGTAGTACAAATTATCAGAAATGAGCGATAATAATTGGTAATCATCGTGCAATTATTTCCTTTGAATACAGACTAGGAAAGAATATAAACCAGATAATTCTCTTTTTTTTTCTATTTTTTTGGATACAGCTACATCAGTCTATTAAAATAATCATGCAAAGATTGTGTGACCTGGATTGGTGCCGCTTAAATAAAAAATCACTTACTATAAATCATGGCCTCCTAAAAAAAAATTTTTCTTTTATATTCACCCTTAACAGTTTCATAAATTATACAAAAACAAATCAATTTCGCATAACTTAGTTCAAATTTAAGCATATTTTGAAAATTTACCTTATCAAACAACAAATTTTCCCAAAGCTTTATGAAATCCAGTTAATTTTTGTCAATAAGAAAAAATAAAAAATCACAGAGCACTAATATCTGAATAAAATCACAATGTTTGTTTTTTTTTAATAAAAAGGTAATTCCTTGTGATAGACTATTTTGAGATCTAGGTACTGATTTCATTAAACACAAAAGATTAAAATATTTATAGTAATTTTATAATCTTCAACAGTGAAAATAGTGAATAACAATCAACCCTAAGAAGGAATTTTGAGCCGTACAAATAATTTTCAAAATTTTAATTTATGGTTTTGCATTACTCATAACTTTTTTAACTGTCGAGAAAAGATTTATGAGTCATTATTCAGGAATGTTATCGCCAAATATCAACAATGCAACCAGCTAAATCTTGATGAATAAATATTTTAATACCTTATAGTCCGGGAGCTAGCAATCGGAGTGAGTCATTTCGTAAGGTAATTATTCAACTCATCACGCAATAAATATTTAATGATAACTGAATATTTTTTTATGGTAATATCGGCAATAAATAATTAATTGAATGAAATGTCAAAACACTTAAATATTTGTCATCAATGATAAATAAATCGACGTACTCCTGGTAATAAGATACAGACGTGCGTAATACAAATTATTTATTTTTTTCAAATCAAACTTCCTCAATAAACAATTGTTATAATGTTTGCATAATTAATTATACAAAACATCAAAAACAGTCAACCCTCAGAAAACAAAAAAATATCGTTGATATGGCTGATACGTTTCGCGGATCCGTTTTGCCGAAACGCCGTCGATATGTATCAAGTTTTAGCCGCTCGTTAACTGTTCATTTTTCGGGTACTTTCGCCAAGCTTTATCGCCATAGAGACAACTCCCACCAGCAGTCCAAGCGTATTTTTGATAATCACACTATTACGAGGGAGGGGTCAAAATAATTTAAAGTGTATTTTAAAATTCAATTTGATAATTTACCAGTGAAATAAATGAAGTACTGAAACATTGAGTTTTTGATCAGTACAAAGTACAAGCCAAATGCTGCTTCCCAAGCAGTAACCGAGATCTTGGAATAAGGCGTTGTTACGTAATTAACTCTAAAATATCGATTTTATGGTTTTCCCTACGTCTCCTTATTTTTTTTTGGTAATTCATAGTTATTATTATCACTACCATATGGAACATCATAGTTTCAGTTTTCAGTACTTCTAGGTAGCTTTCAAAGTTTCTGCATGGCTCTGTAAAATGACAAGGAAGACTTTGAATGAGCTTTTGGACAATATCTCGTAAACTATGACTTTTTTGAAAAAATATTCCTCTGGTAAAATTAAAGAACTATAAATTTGCTATAAAAAATCCTTCTTGAATTTTTTTCTAAGGTCAATAAGTTTCCAGTTATTTCAATTTGAATTGTGGATAATGAATTATGATTAAATTTCTCAAGGGAGACTTGATGAGAGTTTTTGGACAATATCTCGTAAACTAGGACTTTTTACAAAAAATGTCCCTCTTGTAAAATTAAAGAACTATAAATTTGCTATGAAAAATCCCCTTGAAACTTTTTCTAAGGTCTATAAATTTCCAGTTATTTCAATGTATAGGATTATCTGAAAGCCTTTCAATGTAAATTGAATAATGAATTATGATGAAATTTCTTAATGGAGACTTGGTGTGACATTTTGGACAATATCTCGTAAACTATGGCTTTTTAGAAAAAAATCTACACCTGTAAAATCAAAGAACTGTTAATTTGCTATAAAAAATCCCCCTGAAATTTTATTCTAAGGTCAATAAGTTTCCAGTTATTTCAATGTAAATTTAGAATAATGAATTATGATGAAATTTCTTAATGGGGACTTGGTCTGACATTTTGTTCAATATCTCGTAAACTATGGCTTTTTACAAAAATATCTACTTTTGTAAAATTAAAGAACTGTTGGTTTGCTATAAAAAATCCCCCCAAAACTTTTCTCCAAGGTCAATAGATTTCCAGTTATTTCAATGTAGATTTTGGATAATGAATTATGATGAAATTTTTTAATGGAGACTTGGTGTGAGATTCTGGACAATATCTCGTAAACTATGACTTTACAAAAAAGTCCCTTTTGTAAAATTGAAGAACTGTAAATTTGCTATAAAAAATCCCCCTAAAACTTTTTTCCAAGGTCAATAAGTTTCCAGTAATTTCAATGTAAATTTTGAATAATGAATTATGATGAAATTACTTAATGGAGACTTGGTCTGACATTTTGGTCAATATCTCGTAAACTATGGCTTTTATCAAAAAAATCTACTTTTGTAAAATTAAAGAACTGTTAGTTTGCTATAAAAAATCCCCCTAAAACTTTTTTCTAAGGTCAATAAGTTTTCAGTTATTTCAATGTAAATTTTGAATAATGAATTATGATGAAATTACTTGATGGAGACTTGGTCAGACATTTTGGTCAATATCTCGTAAACTATGGTTTTTATCAAAAAAATCTACTTTTGTAAAATTGAAGAACTGTTAGTTTGCTATAAAAAATCCCCCTAAAACTTTTTTCTAAGGTCAATAAGTTTCCAGTTATTTCAATGTAAATTTTGAATAATGAATTATGATGAAATTTCTTGATGGAGACTTGGTCTTACATTTTGGTCAATATCTCGTAAACTATGGCTTTTTACAAAAAAATCTACTTTTGTAAAATTGAAAAACTGTTAGTTTGCTATAAAACATCCCCCTGAAACTTTTTTCCAAGGTCAATAAGTTTCCAGTTATTTCAATGTAAATTTTGAATAATGAATTATGATGAGATTTCTTGATGGAGACTTGGTCTTACATTTTGGTCAATATCTCATAAACTATGGCTTTTTACAAAAAAATCTACTTTTGTAAAATTGAAAAACTGTTAATTTGCTATAAAACATCCCCCTGAAACTTTTTTCCAAGGTCAATAAATTTCCAGTTATTTCAATGTAAATTTTGAATAATGAATTATGATGAAATTTCTTGATGGAGACTTGGTCTTACATTTTGATCAATATCTCGTAAACTATGGCTTTTTACAAAAAAAACTACTTTTGTAAAATTGAAGAACTGTTAGTTTGCTATAAAAAATCACCCAAACATTTTTTTCTATGATCAATAGGTCTCCAGTTATCTCAATGTAAATTTAAAATAATTAATTATGATGAAATTTTTTAATGGAGACTTGGTGTGATATTTTGGACAATATCTCGCAAACTATGAATTTTTACAAAAAGAGTCCCTCTTGTAGAATTAAAGAACTGTAAATTTGCTCTAAAAAATCCCCCTAAAAATTTTTTCAAGGTCAATAAATTTCCAGTTATTTCAATGTAAATTTTGAATAATGAATTATGATGAAATTTCTTAATGGGGACTTGGTGTGAGATTTTGGAAAATCTCCCGTAAACTATGGCGTTTTACAAAAAATGTTCCTCTTGTAAAATTAAAGAACTGTAAATTTGCTATAAAAAATCCCCCCAAAACTTTCTTCTAAGGTCAATAAGTTTGCAGTTATTTCAATTTGAATTGTGGATAAAATATCTCAAGGGAGTTTTTGGACAATATCTATCTATAATTTTTTAAAGTTTCAAACCCTTCGAAGTAACTTATCCAGGACTTGTTACTCGTATCGTATATTACTTCCAAATTTGTATTACTTTCAAAGTGATGGAACTATGTAGTAATATTCAAGTTGAAATTAACTGTCTTCTACTCATAAAGCCAATATGCACCGTAACTTTTACTTGCTTTTCGACTTGAAATTACCACAAAGTTCCAACTACGACTTCCGCCTTGATCTCCGCCCACTTCTGCTGTCCTGATACATGAATCTCATCTTGAGGTTAATTTCTGAGCTGTCATGCAGGTTGACGTTAATTCTTGAGGGAGTTTTGTAAATATTGTATTGTATGTTTAGTTTTTATTTGTACTATATGTCATTGTAAACATATATTTCAAATTCAAAGTGTATAGTTTGAAATATCTACAATATTCCACTTGACGGTAAAAATGACTAAAAATATAGTGGCCGCTACTTGATTTTTTTTCTTAACTTTTTTTAATGAGCTCTGCATGCTTGGCAGTTGTTATGTTCTACAAACCCCATATTTTGAATTTGCATAAAAATGATGAGAATTTTGAAAAAAATGCATCTGAACTTCAATTCGCCTAAAACACCAAGCCAGAGTAGGCGGGAACAAATCTTAAGAAGTAGCGGTGACTACGTCGCTACGTTGCTGGAACGTAAGTGCGACTTTTACGTAACTATAAACTTTAAAATGTTTTTCCATCATGAATCGATTTATACACAGGAAAAGCAATTTGCAAAAATCCAACAAACCCACAAGCGAAGCGTGCCCGATAACAAAAAAATGACATTCCGAATGACTCAATTCAAGTCAACACCGTGGGAGCCGATGTGGCCTAAACCGCCAATAAGTTGTCTGATCGAATAAAATAAGGAAACAGGAAGTCGCCAACGAGTTGTGCGCCCGTATCAGTCAGACCATCGCACCGATTTTGTCACCTATTCACCTCGGAACTCAAACTCGTTGTTTTAGTATTGATACGGCAATTATAAATGCATTAACAGTTTAAGTGGAAATTTATGCATTTTGCCGCATGGGGTGATTAATCGGTGACTAATTGTTAGTATTTAAATTTTAGATGAGAACGCCATGAAAAAAAAAACAAGAATGTTCTAGTTAATTCAACATCATTCGGGCGTACCTATACCAGATCCGCGTCGGTCACTCCCTGACATGATAGGTAGCCTTGACATGATAGGGCAGGTCACATATCATTGTTATTCAATATGTATTGTTTATACATGTTTTGAAATTATTTAATGGGAATTGCATGTGATCGCATCGAAGAAAAATGTGCTGGCATACTGGTTAATGTAGCCGAGATGTTGGCCAATATTTGCTTTAGTTAACATACTTTTATAAATTTTTAATGAATCAAATACTATTTTCTTATTTTCTATAATAAATTTAAAAAAAAAATTACGTGGACTATTCAATAGTTTTTTTTTGCCGCACTAAATTGGTCTAGCGATAACCTAAATATTGTGACTAAAAATTCCAAACCCGTTTTGAGATACTGGTTCTAAATTCCAAAACATCATAACTAGTTTGTTTATTGCCGAATTTTTATGTGAAAAAAGAATTTTACAGTAATTTATAGTAAAACTATAACTTTTTCAATCACAAACATACATATTTTGATTCTAAATGACCTCCCAACCACAACCACAACTTATTTTCTTTAATCAAAAACTATTTTTTATCAAAAAGCTGCTAAATCTCAAAAACTGAAGTTTATAGAAACACTTCAATTTTTTTCCAATTTATGAAAGAAAGTTTGGGTTAGTTTACTCTAATGGAACCGATGAAATCGACTTTATTTTATTGTTTTTTCTAATAATTAATAATTATTTTGCTTGGTCAATTTCATTGATTTTTTTTCAAATTGAGGTTTCTTTTTTACCTATTCTAGTCAATTTATCTTTTCTTGAATGGATCCAGTGAGATGGACCCAATTTTATTTAATTTTTTAAATTTTGGACCATTCATTCATTTCAAGATATTTTGAAAAATCTGGTGAATTTTTTTTTTTCAATTTTGTTCTATATTTATTCTTGAGTGAATCCGGTAAGATCGACCCTATTTCACTTTTTTTGCAATTATAATCTTTTTTAACTTCCATGTTCAGGAAATCTTATTTTTCCAGATCATTTTTTTGAATGGATCCGGTGAGATCGGCCTGATTTGA
Source organism: Orchestes rusci (assembly GCA_958502075.1). Classification (NCBI taxonomy): domain Eukaryota; kingdom Metazoa; phylum Arthropoda; class Insecta; order Coleoptera; family Curculionidae; genus Orchestes; species Orchestes rusci. Next base: position 3,915,012 of record OY293304.1, on the reverse strand, counting down.
AATTTGATCATCAACTTTCCATGTTAATTTCATTCATTCTTTTTTCGCCAGTGGATCCAATGAGATTCAACTTTTTTGCAAATCCTCTAAAAATCATTGAATTACACCTTTTTTATCATAGATTTAATTTTTTGTTTTTTCAATGGATCCGGTGAAATCGACCCAACTTTTTTTCAACTATCACTATGTCCAGGAAAACTGGATTCAGTGGGTTTGGAGTTTTTTTTTCCAATTTTGGATATTTTCCCAATACTGATCCATTTGCCCATGGATGGAACCAATGAGATCGACTTATTTTTTTCCTCATAATCTATCGACGTTCAAACGTTATTACTGGAATTTGTGAGATTTCAAAATACATCATTGAAACAACAAATTATAGTGTTTTTAGAGATTTTTTTAATTCTAGAATTCTCTATATCAACACAAACATTGTAGATTAGGTAGGTACTGTGAAATATTTTAGATTATTGTCGAGTTCCTTGGTTTTTTAAATTTCAAAATTCATCATAAATACCAAAATGTATCCTGTTTGTGGTGATTTTATACGCTTCGTACTTAGATCTAGTAGATTCTGGAATATTCTAGATTAGTAAAGGGTGTTCTAGATTTTTGTCGAGTTCTCTGGAATTTGTGAAATTTTAAAATTCATCATTGAAACAAAAAAATCAAGTATTTTGTTATTGGTGATTTTTTACACTCTAGAATGTTCTAGAATTTTCTACATTTACCTGACACCTTCTAAATGACTGTGGACTATTTTAGATTATTTTAGAGTTGCCTGGATTCTCAAATTTAAAAATTCATAATAAATACCTAGTAAAAATTATATCTCTGGATTTATTTAAAATTTCAAAATCAACATAAATTGTCTGGTTTTAGGTGATTTTTTTTCACTATAGAATGTTCTAAAAACATCAAAAATAATTTTTTTTGCATTAAAAACAATCAATAATTATAAAATTTCAACAATATACAGGGTGTCCGGAAATTACGCGTAAGGATTTTGGTGGGCGATTCTACATGAAAAATTAATGCAACAAACTTCTATACAATTTTTTTCAAAAACTCAAAATTAAGGAAGATACAGGGTGTTAAATAATAATTTTTTTTTCTTATTTTTTTTAATAACTTTTTTTCTAGTGTAATGATTTTCGCCAAATTTTGCATGCATGTCACTAGTGTTTCTTTGTATTCACCCTATTAATTTGACGCTAGTCGTCAATGACAAAAGGCTGAAGCTGTCCTTCACCTTAGGAAAATTACTTAGAACTTTTTTGTTTTAATCTTTTTATAAATTTGGATGTCAAATTAGTAAAGAGCATCAAAATATTTTTTAAAAAGGTGCTCGTGTTGCATCATCGTAGAATTAACGGTTTCCGAGAAAAACGACTTTAAACATTAACCGTACCTTAAATAATTAAAAATTCGTACTTTGAAAAAATTTTTGAAGTTTTTGAAAAAATTGTATAGAAGTTTGTTGCATTAATTTTTCATGTAGAATCGCCCACCAAAATCCTGACGCGTAATTTCCGGACACCCTGTAGTTCCTGATATTCTGAAAAGATATTCCAAGACTCGTTTATTTATTGACAGATTTTGAGGCAAACAAAAAAAAAAGGATTTTATAGTAACTTTTTACTTAATCAAATTTAAAGTTGATATCGTTTGACAAGATACCATTTTTTTGGAAAAATTGTAAATAATTCATCAATCACCCTGTATATATGAAATTGGAAATATTAATTCATGACACAAAAGTGCATATAAGCTGTATTTCAAGTCCAAATTTCAAGTTGATATCTCTAAATACGATGATTTTTTGCTAATTTTCTTTAAAAAAATCGGTTTTTATTTAATAATTCTCTTGTTTGAAAATTTTGGCAATTTTTTATTGTAATAAGACGTTCAATTAGCACTAAATAGATGTTAATTATGAGTTCCAATGGCGTCCAGAGGGACAGTTTCACAAATAAAATTGTCAAAAAATGTACGCCACTGGCTTTTTGTAACAATTTTTTTTTTTTTTTAGATAGAGCAGCTGAAAATGGAACTTTTTTGTCCCTCGTTATTTTTTCGTATATTTTTTCGTTTTCGAGAAAACAAATCAAGACCACTTTATTGCACGTCAAAAAATTGTTTTTTTATTTATTTTTTTTTTAATCAAAAAAAGATACGATTTTTTTTCAATTTTATTCGTTTCTTGATATTTTTATCTTCCTTCGTGTTTTGAGGATAATAATCAAAACCACTTTATCGCATGTCGACAAATTATTAAAATAGTAGTTTTTCCTCGAAAAGAAAGAAAGATCGGAAAAATCATTTTTCGTCAATATTATTCGTGAATCTACCTGTCGGGACGCCACTGGAATTCATAATCACCATCCAAAGTGGTTCATGAAACGAAGGTATATGAAAATATGTCTAGTCTAAATTTGAAATTGATATCTCGGAATACAAGGGAAGGTTGTCCTTGAAATATTGTTCAGCCATTTATAAAACACCCTGTATATCCAAACACGGCCATTTTGAAGTTTTAAGTACAGTTCATAAAAAAGTGGATATATGAAAGCGTCTGTTGTCAAATTTTCACTCATAATCTCCCTATAGAGCTCGAATTATTTCCGGAAATTTTGTGGAGTTGCGAATTTTCTTGAAAAATAACGCAAGACTCACCTCGCATTTAGTGGAAGAAACCAACGGCTCCTTACTCTACTCGCCATTGAGGAAGAAAGAAGGGAATCAGGATTTTATAAAACATTTGGAAGTTATAACCAATCTTGTCCATAATTCATAACATTACAACTTTGTATTGGAAGTTGAAAATAAATCATTTATCAAAAATATTTGTCATTGTTTTTAACAGCTGTCAAGCACTCGCGGCTGGATGTAGCTCCCATGCACCAACCACAGTGTTGCCGTTTGCCTTATCTCTGTCTGTGAAAGTTGGATTGGGTTGGGATTGTTAGGAAGAGTGGGGACGGCAACACTGTAATCATATGAGAGCTACATGCAAAGATGCAAAGCCAGGGAGATTTCCACTTATTAATCTTTCAGTCACGTGATTATGAGCAGGGTGATTTCCGATAAAATTAGGTCGTTGCCATAGCAACATGTTAAAATGCAAGCCTATGATTGGTTAGAATTGACTGGTAGGAAATATTCTAGTTAATATCCTGAAATAAAAGTGATTTTTGAAAATTTTATTTTTTTTAACTAAAAAAAATATTGTAAATACGAATAACCAGCTACATACTGATGGCAATTCTCTCTCAAATAAAATCTCTGCTTTGAACCCAACGTCGGCATTCTTATCGCAAAGCACCATATGCACATTTTCATACACCCGATAAAGTGGCAAAAAATCAACATGCAAACAACATCGTAGCAGATAAAAATTCTTTGTGTGCGAGATTGTCCTTGCAATTAGCTCAATTTATAAAACGATCAAATTAAAATCGTTTCCTACATTTGCAAGTTTTCTTTGTAGTTTTGTGGCTGGTTTATGAGGATTGCGACATGCACTTGTGATTTAATAAAATGTTTTCTGATAACAATTCTGTGTAATTGGGTTTTGTAAATTGGCGCGATAATTCACTGTGTCGAGATTGAATCGGGGAGAATTTTTTCAGTTCGAAATTAAGTGCACTATGGAATAAGGTTAAATTGTTTTTATTCAATAGCATAATCAATTTGGTTTGTGAAATAATGTCGTTCTCTTCAATTAACAAAGAATATGGTCGCCTTACCTCACTCGAGTGAGTCCAAGCCGGACTCGAACGCCGACCTGATTGTTTTGGAGGCGGAGCCAGATATAGTATAGTTGGCAGAGTTACCCCATGGATTGAGCATACAAAATTGGTTGGAAATCATAAAAAAAATGTACAGGTTGTTTCAGAAATAAATAAAGAAAAGACAGCTTGAAGTTTGCTTAAAGACTTCTATAAAAAATGCAATGTCTGAGGAGCGTAGTGAGGTTTTGGACAGCGATGAGGTTTTTTTTTCAAAATGTGAATCTGAATAAATTTGGGTTTATTGATAACAAGTTGTTGGTAGGGGAACTCAACTTCATTAAATCCAGTGGCGTGTCGTACGAATATTACTGGGAAAAAAAATTAACGCTACTGACATTTTTGTAATCCATTGCATCGCATTGCGAAAAAAAGCCAACAGAAAGAGTTTTAGTTCTTTAATTTGAAACAAAATCTGATCACCCATAAGCCTCAGTGGCGTAAATTTATTGCCATTAATTATTTCCCAAGAAGTTCCCCCGGAACGCCACTGTACTCTCTGTATTAAGTTATATTTATCTAGATACGCCTAGATGAGCTATTTAATTATCTAATAAACTACGCTACAAAATTTCCAAAATGAGGATGTTATTTATAAAAAAATGATTCGAAAGTATTTACTCTCTTGAGTTTTTTATTCATTTAGAAAAAAAAAATACTGATTTTTAATAATAAAAAATAAAATAAATAATAAATTAAAATAATAACAATGTTGGTGATTGTGATTTGCTTCAACGTTGCAAACTACTCAACAGAGTTAGTTTTTTTTATGGGTGCAAGGCTAGCTTTTTCCCCAAAAATTAAATTTATTTAATAAAATAATATGAAAGGTTTTGTGAAAAATTCAATTTATCGAATTGTAGAATTTATTATTTAGAAAACAAAATTCCATGTCACAAAAAAGGAAAGACACATCTTCGCAATTTTCACCAGTTGATTAAAAATTTGGAAAACTGTAAAATGTAATATTTTCTTGGACATCAAAAGAGCTAATTCATCAAGAAGCTTTCTTTAAAATTATTAAAAAAAAAATATATAGGGTGACCCCAAAAGTTTCCAAGCAATATCCACTCAATGTTTGGAGAAATTCACTATTTTTATATAAAAAAAAATAGTTGACTACTGTCAGCTGATTATTTTGTCTTTTATCTTAAAATGTGGAAATGGGGTCTTGTAAAGATCAGGCAACCATACAATAATGCATTTTTCCAATTTTCAAGCATAGTTTTGGGTTCATAGAACAATTTCAACTAAAAAAAATGCTGGATGAACAACTTTAAACAAGAAAAAAAATTCCAGAATAAACTAAATTTTTTTTCGGATTTCAATGCAACAACTCCCTAAAATGACAGCTTCGTCACATTGTTACAAGCTACATATTAGAGCCAACTTGCAATGTTGCCAAACGTATCCAAACTTCTTAAAAACCATGACTGCAATAGTTTTGCCTGTATATTTTGATAGACTATGACAAAACAAAAACAATATAACATAAGATACTGATGAGAACGAGAACTATAAAAATGTCAAAGTTTCAAAAATTATATCCTTGGCTTATCTGATCAATCAAGTTTTTGAATCTCTCAGACGGTGACCCAAACTAACCAAATCTAACCAAGACTAACCCCAAATCAAACTGAGCCAATCTGACCAAAAACTAACCCAAACTAACCCGATCTAACCAAAACTCACATAAACTAAACAGAACTAACCAAAAATGAACCCAGTATGACCAAAATCAACCCAAACTAACCCAATTTAACCAGAACTAACCCAATCCAACTAAAACTTACCCAATCTAATCAAATCAAACTCAAACTGACTCAATCTGACCAAAACTATCCCCATATTCATAACCAGAACTCACCCTAAGTAACCAAAACTAGACCAATCTAACCAAGACTGACCCAATCTAACAAAAACTCACTCAAACTAACCCAATCTTTTCTCACAGCATCCACTTGGCAACACAGCGCGTGTTTATCATTCTTGGTCTTCAATTAGTGAGTAGTGACTTGAAAATCTTGACATATTGACAGTATTGAAAATATCGACTTCGCGGCGATCAGTTCTGTGAATCAAATTTTTAAAATTAATTTTTCCTGCTTAACTATCTGTTTTAACTTCTTTAGTGGTTACGTGAGGAACTGTAGTATACATAAGAACAACAGAAATTGTCCATTTGTGATTCATCCAGCATTTTTTCGCTTTAGAATAGTTAAACGAAGAATAATTCACCAAATTCTCCTTCAAAAAATACAAAATACGTGGATACCTAATGTTTACAAGAACCTGGAAATGTATTGAAAAAATAAAATCAGGATAATCCTCGAAAGCATTTGTCATTTTAAAATGTATAGAACCAAGAAAAAATATATACAGGGTAGGTGAAAATTATTTACATTTTAATAACCTAGGCACCAGTTATTTCCTGCTTATAACAAGCGCCAATACGCTTTGTCTATGTCCACAATCATTTGAACGCAGTGAGGTATTGACGCTTATAGGCGCAGGATACCAGTAAGCAGGCAACCTGCTTTCTGTGTATTTATGCTTATTTGACACTGACGCCATTTAACATTAACGTAAACTAGCCTAGAATCACATACATTTTCGGTAATCCGATCCCTGGTTCCAATTCCATTCATCGAAACCACGCAAAATCGATAAAATGTCATGCCATTTGTGAATCAAACTAATCGCTGAATGTGGGCTGCAAAACTGTGTGTGTGTGAGCGCAACGATCCGCATGGGCATTTTATTAAAATTCCAATTTACGGCTTTCAGCCCCGGGATAGTCAAATCATTTAATAACTAATATGGGGGTTCTATTCTAATAATTGATGTCATGGAATTTTCTTAATCAAAGATGTGATTTTTCATATTGATTATGACTGATTATGTTATTCATTAACCAAATTACCTTATGGCGTCATTAATTCAACTTTTTCATAAGCCATAAATTATTTAAGTAATAAATTTAATTGTATCGATATTTAATTTGTGTACGAATAAGGGAAATTCAAATTATCTGTCTTAATAGCCATGAAAATATTTATCGACAATAATCAACGCAAATAAGCCAACATCAAAGAGCGAATAAATCAGAGATATTAAATTTTTTAATAATGTATCGCCCGTCCAGATGTGTAAATTTATTTATATTGGGGTTATCAGGCGGTGTTTTACTTGTTTTTCTATGAGTTATCTTAATTAACTCCTATCGGTTTGGTTTATTTATTTTGCCAATGGTCATGAAACAAAACAAAAGATCAATAATTTTCGACGCACTCCAACATTTATCGCAAAACAATAAATAAGGAATGTGATGGTTTCCAACCATTTTTTTACGCTAAATCCACTGGTGAACACCGCCTATACTTATCTTTTCTAATTTTCGAATTATGAAGTTTTTTAAAAAAGTCTTCATTTTTAAAACTTATTTATTTCTGAGAGAACCTGTACATTTTTTTTCAACATTTCCAACCAGTTTTAAATCCATTGGTGAAGACCGCAAAGACCCATCTCTTCCAGTTTCCGAGTTAACCTTATCATATTCCACAATTTAAAAAAAAATCAGTAAAAATTACGAAAATAAATTGTTTAAATGGGTAACAAACAAAATAGCAAAAGATAAATGAAAAATGCTTTTTACCTAATTAACAGTTTATTTTGGGAAAACACCCATTTTATCCGTTTTTTTCCATTTTTAACACTACCCTGTATCCTGGACACTATATGCATTAAAATCAGCTTTTTTCACTTATAATCTCCCTAGAGCTCGAATTATTTCCGGAAAATTTCCGCAACGAGAACAAATTTCCGGATTTTTAATTCGAACTCGCGGGAGATTCGGCAAGAAAATTTCATGCCAAAACTGATCATTGGAAAAAACATAACCCAGGACTCACCTCGCATTTAGTGGAAGAAACCAACGGCTCCTTACTCTACTCGCCATTGAGGAAGAAAGAAGGGAATCAGGATTTTATAGAACATTTGAAAGTTATGACCAATCTTGTCCATAATTGATAACATTGCAACTTTGTATTGGAAGTTGAAAATAAATCATTTATCGAAAATATTTGTCAGTGTTTTTAACAGCTGTCAAGCACTCGCTCCCATGCACTACAGTGTTGCCGTTTGCCTTATCTCTGTCTGTGAAAGTTGGGTTGGGTTGGGATTGTTAGGGAGAGTGGGGACGGCAACACTGTAATCATATGGGAGCAACATCCAGATGCAAAGCCAGGGAGATTTCCACTTATTAATCTTTCAGTCACGTGATTATGAGCAGGGTGATTTCCGATAAAATTAGGTCGTTGCCATAGCAACATTATAAAATGCAAGCCTATGATTGGTTAGAATTGACTGGTAGGAAATTTTCCTTAAAATCACCTGAGACATTACCTCTTTCATTTTGTCAATGAGGTTAGGAAACACCATCTACTAACACTATAAACGAAACTTGGAAAATTAAAGTTGGAAAAAGAATAAAATATTAATATATCAAAAATAACAAGGTGAAAAATATTTTTGATGTCTAAATTAAAATAATTGACAAAATAACTTGAAATAAAAACATGTTAAGAAAATAATCCTTGAAAATAAACTGTTGAAGCAAAAAAAAAATCAGTCCATCCCTCGCATTTTTTGTGTACGAAAAAAAAAAACAACTAGTAGGTACAATTTTCAGCATAAAAAGTTGAAAATATGAAGTAATGAAAGTATAATTAAAAAATTTGAAAACTAAACTCATATAAAACTAATAAAAAAATAATTAAATAATTGAAATGTTTAATGTATTTAATGAAAAATTACAAAACCACAAGAATTTAAGTTTTTTAAAACATAAGAAAATAACCCAAAACAACCAAAGAAACCCAAAATAAGCCAAAATAACCCAAAACCCAGTGATTATAATCGGCAACGTCGCATAGCGCATTGTCAAAAAAAAAAAAAAAAAAAAAAATGTATTCATGTTTGGAATGTGCAACTTTATTTAACTCTACTAATATTTATTTAATTATTCTAAAAGTAAGTTACACAAGATACTTCAATTTGGAAATTATCATACATTTTTGAATGATTTGAAATTTTATAGACACTGTGCGCCAAATTAAGTTAGAACATGATTTGATGCTTGATAACTTTTTTGTTTGTTGATGGATTTTGATAAATTTTGGATATGATATTAGTCAATTGTTCTGAAATTGAGCTCTCGAATTCTAGCCAGGACCGTACTTACGACGCTTTTTATGAAATTGGTGCATTTAAGCTCGTTGCAAAAACGAACTGCGCTACTCACAGACCAACTGATATATTTTTTGAAAAGGACATTAGTAGGAAAAGGTTTCCTGAAAATATCAATATTCTAGAACCATAACCTAAGAAACGATGTTTTTTTCTGTATGATAGTGCTTGTCAACATTAAAACTATTTCACTTCATTTTGATCAAAGATTCTTGAAATTTCATAGCAATGCGAATTGTTTGTTAGAGATTTGTCGATTTTTTGACATTTTAGAATTTTTAAATTGGAAAAAAAATTGATTTTTTTTTTTTTTTAGTTTTGATAAACTTCGTTAGATTTTAGTCGATAATTTGAAGGGGCCGTGACATTTTAGTGCACCCATATTTTTTTCCATTAATCACGTTTAATCGAGATTTTATCTTTCAAAGATAGAATTACCCATGTTTACTTATTTAAAATCAAACAGGCTACAATCTTAAAAATTTTAAAAATTTTCAACAAACAATCCACGTTGCCATAGAATTTCAAGAAACTTTGATCAAAATGAAGTGAAATAGTTTGAAAGCCGACAATCACCATCATACAGAAAAAAAATTGTTTCTCAGGTTATGGTTCTTAAATATTGATTTATATTTCCCACTAACTTCCTTCACAAAAAAAATATCAGTTGGTCAGTAAGTAGCGCAGTTCGTTTTTGCAACGACCTTAAATGCACCAATTTCATAAAAACGTTTTAAGTCCGGTCCCGTCCAAAATTCGGAAGCGCGGTGTTGAAGAAACATCCAGAACATATTGACCAATATCATATCCAGAATTCATCAAAATCTATAAACAAACAAAAAAATTATTAAGGATCAAACTATGTTCTAACTTAATTTGGTGTACTTATTATAACCCAATATTTGAAAGTCATCATCAGTCAAAATACCCAAAAATATACTAAATAAACAAAAATGAAAAACTTCACTGAATACCCGAAAAAAGGGTGTGGCCTAGCTACGAACGGTGACGTCATGAGTCTACCGGCCGACCTCCCATGCCTACGACCTTGTAAACCGCTCTACGTTATTTTAGTCGATTGACACTATTGACAGTGACGACATAAAACAGATAAATAAATAAATAAAATAAATATGAAGGATGAAGTGTAACAATATTTTACTTCTACTGTGACGTCACGAGTATCATCACGTGCGTTTCTGGTGGGCGGAGCCAGATCCAATTTTCACTTATTAATCACAATATTAGGTATTTCATTCTTCATAAGATCTATTTTATGTCTTCTAGTTTTTTTTTATCGTGCTACTGTATATTTTCATTGAAATGAAAATCAGTACCTTACCGCCTCATTACCATATCCTGCACAAACTATGCAAATCAGCATAAACAAGTTATCATTGATTTACAGACTTACACAAACCCAGCAGGTATTATTAGAAGTTCCGCTAGTTAAGCAGACGGTATGCGAAACGAACTGATGCATTACGTAATTAGAGAGACAACCTCAATTTTGATCATGTTGCAAATTAATACCCGTCAACATTAAAGCTATTTACGATTTGTCAACTCAATCAGCAGCTTTATTATTCGTTCGATATATCGCGGAAATCACTTTCTCGACAAAATTACAAAACACTATTCGATTCTTTCACTAAACCGCCCAATTTGGTCGATATCGAGACTTTGCATCTCTCTTTCTTCAATTCGCTAAAGGTTTCTGGGACATTTTCTTTTCGCAACTTGGCTGAATCGTGCCGCACGATTTGGCCATTTTTCTAGTTCCTATTTACTCAAACAAAGCAGACTTTGCAAATCGAAAAATGACAATAATTTGTTTTGTCAGTGGGCGGCTATTGGCTTCTGCACAGCAACAGCAAACAGCAAAGAGATATTAAAAACTCACTGTTTAGGTCAGTTGGTTTAACTGGTTCACTGTAGGTATTTACCTGGAAAAAAAATATTATTAGTAAAATAATATAAACAAAGAGCTGAGAAAATCAACCAAAACATTCTTCACCGTTATTCATTCAAGTACTCATTGTTTAAAGTCAATGCCTTGTCCAAACATTAGACCCTATTCATACTAGTCTGACTAACCATTTCCAATTAGCATTTGACAACAATGGGCTTTTCGAGAAAACCCATCTGAATTCAATTATGAGTTGTAAGTACGTTTTGCGGTACTGCTTATATTGAACAATAACCAGAATTGGTTTGATGGGTTTCAGATTGATTTCCCATGATCGGCAATATTGTTGAGTAATTAGTTTTGAAGATGATTACCACCCTCATTGTCTCAAGTTGGATCTCAATGTATAATGAGTCGTATCATCAAAGTGAAAACAAATTTCACCAGAAAAAGAAAATCGTATCAGCACAAATCTCCCGCATCCTCACTATGCTTTTTGTCAGTCTGTCCCAGCCCATGTGTGTATTCGTTTGGCGCACCATTCAAAGGCATTTTTGCCTAGGAAAGCTTTTTTTACTTTGTCAGCTGTGTGTAAAACATAGTACAATAATTATTGTACTGATATTTATTTTCAGACTAGAAGACCGAATCTCTTGTTTCGTCTTCCAGCAACCATCATCAATCTATTTTCTCAAAAACACACCTCGAAATTTTTTTGTTTTTCGTTGCCTTTTACCTTGAGGCAAAATAATATCGTGAACTTGATGCGCACAATTTTAAATGTTGAATTGATGATGGTTGGTGGAAGACGAAACGTTCAATTTTAAATTTGCTGATAATTTGTCGATAAAAACACTTTTTTACTTCTCAAAAGGAAAATTGTCAAAATTCAAAATATTTTTTTCAAAGAACGTTAAAAAGATATAATATCGACTTGGAAAATTCAAATTCGAGAGTTATAAAATTTTGTACAAACGTTGTTTCCTTCAATTTAGCAGACCACATGTCTCATACTTTGTAGCACCCTGTATATTGGCAAAAAAAATAAAGTCCATGAAAAAAAAAGTCAACAATAATAAAGTATGATTGACGAGAAAATGAAAAAATAATTTCTAAATAAAAAAGCTAACTCAAATTATAAATTTATTATAAAAATTTAATTAAATACGGAATGTTCGTTGAGAACGAATTTCCATGTAAGAGACCAGCAGGTCGTTTCTGGTTTTTTTTATGACCTTTGACGCCTCTGAGAAATCTGAGGTGTTTTTAGGTGTCTCCGAGGTGTTTCTGAGATGTTTTTGAGGTGTTTTTTTAGTTGTTTTTGAGGTGTCTGGGTGTTTTTTAAAATGTTTTTCATGTCTTTGTCTTTGTTCTTGGGCTAAGGTGTCTTCTAAAGTATTTGAGGTGTTTTAGTTTTAGGTGTTTTTGAGATGTCTGCAGATGCGTTTTAGGGTACCTTTCAAGTGTTTTTGAGTAATTTTTGGGAGTCTTTCAAGTGTTTTAGGTGTCTCCGAGGTGGCTTTAGTTTATGAGGTCTTCTTGATATGTTTTCTCATGTTTTAGAGGTGTTCTTAGGTGTCTCCAAAGTATCTTGAGGAGTCTTTGAGGCGTTTTTGGTGTGCCCGAGGTGTGTTTAGGAGTATTAGAGGTGCTTTTTGGTGTATCAGAGGTGTCTTTAGAAGTGTTTGAGATATTTACAGGTCTTTTTGATGTCTCTGAACACTCCGAGGTTTTTAAGAGTCTTTGAGGTATTTTTTGGTGTCTCCGAGGTATCATTGGAAAGTTCATGAGGTATTGAAATGTCTTGAAGTGTTTTTTTAATAATTGTTTTTGATGTCTCTGAGATGTCCTTAGGAGTCTTTGAGGTGTTTTTGAGTATTTTGGAAATGTATTTATATGTTTTTGGTGTGTTTTTTAATAGTTTTTGATGTGTCTGAGATGTCTCAGCATTCTCTGAGGTGTTTCTCCGAGATATCTTTGAAGTGCTTTTGGGGAGTCTTTGAGGAGTTTTAGTGGTGTCCAAGGTGTCTTTAGAAGTTTTTGAGATGTTTTTAGTTCTTTGTGAGATGTTTTTGATGTCTCTGAACACTACGAGGTGTCTTTAAGAGTCTTTGAGGGGTATCTTTGAAAGGTTTTTGGGAGTCTACGAGTTTGTGAGTTTTTTTTTAGTATTTTTGAAACGTCTTTAGATGTTTTTGGTGTGTTTTTTAATAGTTTTTAATTTGTCTGAGATGTCTTAGGATTCTTTGAGATGTTTCAAGTGCCTAGGAGGTGTCATTAAGGTGTTTTTCATGTGTCTTCATTAGTTTTTGAGGTGTTTCGGGGATGTATCTTAGGTGTGGAGGTGTAGGCGCACATCCATTTCCATGAAAATTGAAAATGAAATCAGCGTTGCAAAAAAAATCTTGATTAAAAAAAAAGTGTACTGAATATGACTGAATACAGACTTGAAACCTTGAAAAGATAAGAAATTCTCAATCGATAAACTCAAAAAAAATTATAAGGATTTGTAATAGAAACCCAATCATGGTCAATAAGGGAAAAAAATCTAAATCAAAAAAAAAAGTTGAAAAAACTTTTTTTGAATTGTTTAATTTTAATTATTTCTCTCAGAAATCCAATATATTCTTTTTTTCGTTATTCAACACAATCAAATTGAGATCATCCGACGTGACACTTTGGCCTATTAAATCCTTATTTTACTACAGAGAAATCTTCTTAAATTTATTCAGTGTTCAAGGAAATAACTTGATTAAGGAGTTTTTCTATCAATTTATTATTTTTTCAGGTACTAAATCAGTCATTAGGAATTTAAGCTACACTAACATTTTAGGTTTTTGATGTTAATTTGATTCAAATTTATTAACGACGTATTTTCAAATTAATTGGAGGAACGACTGTAAAATCCAATTTATTTGGAAATATTTTACTGCTTTTTATAAGGTATTTTAATTAGAGTGTAAGCAAGAAAGAGAATATGTAATAAAATGAGAAATTTAAAAAAAAATGATTTTATTTTTCTGATAATTTAAAATCGATTTGAATGAAGAATACGTTGCTAAAAATAGTGATTTTATGTTAAGGCATAGATAATGAGAAATCTGACAAAATTAATAAGGAAAAAGGGATTTAAGAATGTTAATATTTGGTTTTTGAATGTACTGTCAAATAATTAAGATATCTTTGTAGAGCCAAAACTTTTGTTTCCAACCTCATTTCCTGCCAATTTTCCCCTTGATAAACTGTCGCCTAATATCCCATTAATTTTCCTAATGGCCATATTGAACTCGGTGCAATCATCATCGGTGCGTTGACCTTTTTTATTTTCATTCAAAGTGATTCTAAAAATACGTACGTGGAGAATAGTGCGTGCTCCGCATGCCGATCACCAATTTAGTCACCGATTAGACTTTTTATTTCACTTAACAAAAATTATGCGCCTGCTGAACTGATGCTTTGTTTGCACTTGAAAAGATATGCCTAGATGAATGGCGTCTCTAGGGAACACTCTTATTAATTTATTAGCGATTTAGTAGCTGGAAACACATTATATTTTTGCATCTAAAATTGTACAGCACATGTTTCATGTTTTCTTATCATGACAGAGGATATGTTAAGTGTAATTGTTGGTCCGATACCGTTTCGAGAAATTGAATTTCCACGAAGGAACGTGTAGTCTCATATTGTGCTTAATTGACAGAATGATTGACGTGCTTCGTGCAATTGCACTGCGGAAACTTAATAAGGGATATGTCTAGTCACTATTCAGGGTCAGAAAAATGGTGGTTTCCCGAAATTGATTAATTTAAGTGGCTTCGCAAGTTCATTATCTGTTAAGTTCAATTTTATGTCAGACGATGTGAATCGGTCATTATCCTCAGATGTGGACTGTACTGAAATTTAATTTTTCCTTTGTGAAAAACAACAAAATCAAACATTTAAACAGTTTTTGGGAAATTTTTTCTTTTTTATATTTTGTTTAGTTTAACCACTGATAAATTGATAAATGCATTAGAAAAAAAAATAATTTGTTATGGATTAATGAAAACGATTTTGAGTAAATTTATCTCGGAATTATTGCATCAATATATATTATCTTGATGGAGAAAATTCTAATTGAAAATATTAAATCAAATTGGCAAATACAACCGTTGGAGATTTAATAATTCAACAACTACATAATATGAGAACTAATGAAATAAACTAAAGTACCTACAAAAATACTAAAATTTTAACCGATATAATAAAAACTTATTCAATATTTTCACATTGACTATCAATAATTTAACCAGTGAAACAAAAATAAAAAACCAACCCTGGTGGAGATTTTTTATCTTTATTATAAAAAAAAATATTGAAAATTTTGATCTCAATTCCAGATTTTTTCTAACTTTGTTCTTTGTTGATTGTAGTTTGTTTTTTTTATAGCATATTTTCCTAATTTCGTTTTTATTTATATCATCTTATTTTGCCAGGATTGTATTTTAAAACTTTTTCACTTAAAATTCTTTGTTTTATAAAAAACTTTGATGATAACAGTTAATTTTTTTGATCATTGAAGAAAGTAGACCTAGAAGTAGACTCTTTTAAGAGTTATGAGATTTTGTATTTTTTTAAAAAGATTTTTTTAGAGATCTTATTTCACATTTTTTTTATGTTTTCATAATATTTAATTCAATTATAGAAAACATTTCTGAAGGCTAATAAAAAGACAAGTTTTGATGAAAAAAGCCTAAAACGTTTCCAATTATTGTTCTACAAAAAATTTAGTTTCTTTTTATAATTTTATAACACACTTTTGGAATGATATTTTAAAGAGGAAAACGAAATTTGGTATTTTCGACACGTTAATAACGACTTTCGAAGTTTTAATAAATATCATTTTTTCAAGAGACTAGTTTTCGACATGTTTCTCTGTTAAAAATGATGATAGAGAGTCGATTCAAACGTCATATTACTGTAAAATCAATCAGCTTCAATTAAGTTTTTATAGTTTTTTAGAGTTTTCATCAGGTGAAGATTTACAGTTATAAATACAAGAATGCAGCTTCCAACAACAACGTCCGACAAAAATCATCATAACTTTGTTAAAAATTATGATAAAGAATCGATTCAAACGTCAAATCACTGTAAAATCAATCAGCTTCAACTATTTGGAAGTTTTCTAGAGTTTTTATCAGGTGAAGTTTTACACTTATTTATACCCAACTACGTCATCAAATTCCCCATAATTTCGTTGAAAATGATGATAGAGAGTCGATTCAAACGTCAAATTACTGTGAAATCGATCAGCTTCAATAAACAATCTGAAAGTTTTTAAGAGTTTTAATCATGTGAAGTTTCACAGTTATTTATACCCAACTACAACGTCATCAAGTTCCCCAAAATGTTAAAAATAATGACAAAGAGTCGATTCAAACGTCAAATTACTGTGAAATCAATCAGCTTCAATTAACTATTTGGAAGTTTTTTAGAGTTTTTATCAGATGAAATTTCACAGTTATTTATACCCAACTACAACGTCATCAAGTTCCCCAAAATGTTAAAAATAATGAAAAAGAGTCGATTCAAACGTCAAATTACCGTGAAATCAATCAGCTTCAATTAACTATTTGGAAGTTTTTTAGAGTTTTCATCAGATGAAGTTTTACACTTGTTTATACCCAACTACAACATCATCAAATTCTCCATAATTTTGTTAAAAGTGATGATAGAGAGTCGATTCAAACGTCAAATTACTGTAAAATCAATCAGCTTCAATTAACTATTTGGAAGTTTTTTAGAGTTTTTATCAGGTGAAGTTTTACACTTATTTATACCCAATTACGTCATCAAATTCCCCATAATTTTGTTAAAAATGATGATAGAGTCGATTCAAACGTCAAATTACAGTGAAATCAATCAGCTTCAATAAACTATATGAAAGTCACATTAAAGTTTTCAAACCTAGTTTACTTCACTTCAATCCATTTAATTTCGCACAATAATTTTTGAAGCCTTGTTTGTTACAGATGAAGCTTACGATGCCTTCTACGGATTTTTCAATTTCTTTAAAATCTTTTGAAAAGTACAAGGTTTTTGACCTGTTAGGATCCACAGAATGGAGCACTGAGGAAGAAAACACACATTTTCAAAACGTCGGCTTGGATCCAATTGAGTTGACCAATCGATTGGTTTTTCAATCGTTTTTTGGTTTCTTATACAGGGTGTTTCCTAACCTCTGTGACGAAATGAAAGGGGTGATTCTTCGCTTAATTTTAAGACGAAAATGTGGTATAACTTTTTTTCGAATTTCGCTTTGTTTCCAAAATACAGGGTGTTTAATTTTTTTTTTGATTAGTTTTTTATTTTTAATTAATTTATCTTTTACTCGATTTTGTTGAAGTTTGGTAACGGTATTTATAGTGATAACGGGCTCATTTTGCCATGAACAAATAAAAATTATCGAATACAGTGGCGTCCCGAGCGGCACTTCAACCAATATTATTGGGAAAATAATGTACGCCACTGACTCTTTGTGTCATTTTAATTTTTTTCTCAGGTTATTCAACTAACAACTCAACTTTTTGATCTCCTGAATTTTTATCGTATCTTGCCTAATTTTTGAGATAAAAAATTAAATCTAGTTGAGTGAGTTTTATCGCTGATATTGAATATTCTAACAAATACTGGAATCAATTATAATTATTTAATGGAGAATTCAAAAACACTAAATAAATAAAAAAAAATATATATAAAAATAAATAATTATAATAAAAAAAAATAAACACCCTGTATTTTGGAAACAAAGCGAAATTCGAAAAAAAGTTATGCCACATTTTCGTCTTAAAATTAAGCGCAGAATCACCCCTTTCATTTTGTCACAGAGGTTAGAGAACACCCTGTAGATGATTTTGTATATATGTATACTTTTTTGAGTATTCAATCCGTAATAAGTTTTTCCAAGAATTTATGAACATCTGTTCTCAAATTCTGATCCTCTTTAAGCATTAGGAAAAACCTTGATGAACCCTTTCCAATTTATTGGCAATAAATTTAGGTACCGTTTGTCTTGTGTCCTGTGTTAGGGTGTAGAACCAAACCTTTTCCTCAATCCAATGCTTGAATATTGATCAAAATAACTACAAAACTAAAACTATTTTTTTTTTAGTTTGACAATACACGTTTGTTATTAGAAGTTGACGAAAAAGGACAATGAATTATCAACTTTCTATAGGCATTAATCTATGTTGAAAACACGTCAGATACAATAATAATAATAATAATCCAAGAGCGAAGGTAATAATTAAGGTACATTCGATTCTACCTGTCTCCGTATCAAACAATTTCAGCAGTCCCATAAATTGGGGTCTCCGGTGGCCATTGGGGCGAAACGCCCACAGTTTGAATAAAATTATACCCATTTACCTGCGATGCCTAAATAACGCTAAACCCACCAGTTTACAGTTATGAAAAGAAAATTGCTAATCGTGCTCGGTACAGTTTGCGTAAAACAGCTGACTGGGCTTTGACATTTGAATTTGAAGAAACGTGAGCGTGCACACTACAGTTGCTTGGAAACTACTTTCTATATTCACCCCTTGAACTACCATGTGAATCATTAACCCCGTTATTAATAAAACAAATTAAATAAACACAACCTTGAGTGTGGAACTATGCAGTAACCCGTCTAAATATAAGTGGATACTTCACTGATAAGAGATAAGGGGAAAACTTGCACATATTTAACAATACAATATTGATATGGCGTTCGTGGAATAAAGCTAGGATTTTATTCGGCGATATCGATGCCAAAGCCGTGAGCAAACAGATTTTTCACGAGATAACGGTGTTTTGTTTGTCGTTATTTTATTCAAAGGATTTCCGAAAAACGGAATTTTGAACCATAAAAACCGACCATATTTCGGACACATTTTTTACTTTTAGATAAGGCAGGTACAGAGACAACTTTTTTGTTTATTGATATTGTTTCGTATGTTTCTTCGTTTTCGGGGAAAAAATCAAAACCACTTTATTGCATGTCGAAAAATTGGTAAAATAAAGTCGTTTTTATTTTTTTTCTTAAAAACGAAGAAGGATACGAAAAAATATCAAAGTTATATTTTCAGCTGCTACATCTGAAAAAAATGTAAAGTTTCTAAAAAAAAGTCAGTGATGTACATTTTTTGTTAATATCATTCGTGAATCTGCCCCACGGGACGCCACTGGAACTCATATTACCATCTTATTTAGCGTCTTATTACAATGAAAAAGCCAAAATTCAACAAAATCAGCAAAAGGATCTTTGAGATATTGATAATAAATTCGATTTTTTTCCAAACCTTCAACACCCTGTATCTTAAAAACCTATTTAGGACCTTTTTTACTTGAATTTTATTGAGGAATGAGTCTTTCGAATTATTTACGGCCTATTATCAAGTAACACCCTGTATACCTAGTAATTTCAAAAATTACAAAAAAATATTGTCGGTTAGTCAAAAAAACATTGGGCAAAAATGAAAGGGGTGATTCCTGAGATCATTCTAAGAAAAAAAGTTCCAATAAACATACAGAGTGAACCATTTGAGAGCGAGTCACCCTCATAACTTTTAATTTATTGATCGATTTTTTTTTGATATGTAGAGAAGGCAGAGGTGTATTTTGAGGCCATACGTCGCCCAGTTTTTCCCAAAAACCAAGGCCTACTAGAGCATATTTAGAGGCTGAAAAATCCAGAAAAGATATGAGCGATTTTTTTAGAGAAAATCTGACTACGCCACTGGATTTTTCATCCCCTGAAATGGGTCTGTACCAAATTTGATGAGAAAATATTATTTCTGTGTGTATTTTTTTCACTTTTTTTTTGTCAGTCTCGTTTGTTTGTTTTCATTGTATTTTGACAATAGAATATCTATTAAATGTTTATACAGGGTGTCTCACGGTGACCGTCCATTAGAACATCTCGAGAAATAAAGCAATTGGGATTCTGAAAAATTGTATGGAGGGATATTCATAGATGTTCTTCTCAAATGAAATAAAAGCAACGTTGCACGACTTCCGGTTATACCGGTAGTAGGTGTCAACTCGCTTATTTTAAATGGAACACCCTATATATTATTACATTTTTGGATTCTACGTAAAATTCTAGGCAGATTTCATGTATCATGTCCTATACCTAAGTATGAGCGTTTTTGAAATATTTCAGTTTTTATGTCAAAAATGACGTTTGAAGGCTCCTATTTAAATGTGAATTTCACCTATAAGAAAGCCTTCATTATTTAATTTGTATTGGATTTCTTGTTGAAAAAGACCTACTTTAATAGATTTTTCACAGCAATATGAAAACTATTATTACAGGGTGGGCCAAAAATAAGATCAAAAATTAAATTCAGAAAACGGCCAAAAATCAATTTTTTCAAATGGAAACCCATAATTTTGATAATTTTATCTTATTGTGCATTAAAAATAAATGTAGGACATGTTACATGAAATCTGCCTAGAATTTCACGTAGAATCCAAAAATGTAATAATATATAGGGTGTATAACCGGAAGTCGCGCAACGTGGCTATTATTTCATTTGAAGAGAGAATCCTTTTAAACCTCACCATACAAATTTTCAGAATTCCAATCGTTTTATTTCCCGAGATATTCCAATGGACGGTCACCGTGTTTAATATTGTTTTTCTGATAGATTTGCTTTCGCAAGAGTTTCGAGGTAAAATACTTCTTGGTGCATAAAAAAATTAATCGTCAATTTGTTCATGAAATTTGGTACAGATCCATTCCAGGGTATGAAGAATCCAGTGGCGTAGACAGATTTTTTCTAAAAAAATGGCTGATATATTTTCTGGATTTTTCAACCTTAAATATGCTCTAGTAGGCCTTGGTTTTTGAAAAAAATTGGGCGACGTATGGCCTCAAAATTAACTTTTCCACTTTCCACATTTCAAAAAAAAAAACTTAAATCGCTCCATAAATGAAAATGTTATTGGGCTGGCCCGCTTTCAATCAATGGGTCACTCTGTAGGTTTTTTCAAAAAATTATGTTATCTTAGCCGCTCTCAACGCCACTGGACCCATTTTTTATTCAACTATTATGGTCAAAATTACCCCCTTATTACTTACAACAACGCTGCCAAGTTTCAAACAAATCGATCAAAATTTAACTGATTTTTTAAAAAATAATTGATTAAAAAAAAACTTCGTCACCCTCTATCATTGAAACGATGCGTTTTCAAACTTACGTTTATTATAACTTTTTTTCTTAGAATGACGTCAGAAATGAATCCTTTCATTTTTGCCCAAAGTTTTTCAACACCCTGCATATCTAGCTGACGTTTTGTCAATTTATGTGTTCATCTTCAGGGCTATAAGGCAATAATATTGCGAAAAAATTCAGGGTGAGTTTCCCCAATTAAAAATAATAAGAAAACTTCATATAAAGGTGTGTCCGGAAATGCTTCGTTGCAGAGCTACAGGGTGTTGAAGTTTTATTTTTATTTTTGTTTTTTCTAAATAATATTTGAACCAATGTCTATATTTCCATAAAAATCGGTATTTGAGGGTTTCTTTTTATGCGGAATTCGAATTTTATCTCAGTTTGGCTCTAACTTGTAGAGGGCGCCACCTACACTCATTTGTCCTGACATGTACAGCCATAACTTTTTTGGACGTAACCGTATGACATATTTCTCCTTCAAGTTAGCAGTCACCATTTTTTTTCATTTATTGACAATGACAGTGATTTTTTCATTTTACGTTAAGGCATGTTCTATTGGTGTGTACAAAACATAAAGCACTGTTCACATTATTAAATAAATATTTGCGTTAGTTAGACTAGTAATATTGTATTGAGTAAATGTTTAGGAACATATCAATTTTGTAATAAATATAACCTTTTGTTTTATAAAAGTTTGTATTTTATACTAGCAGAGTCGCGGGTTTAACAGCTAGTCTACAATATTTTTGGACGATTTTTGAGTCATAAGAAAATGTATGCAAATGGTCCATCACTACATCAACAATAATGCACCATAACCCCCAAATCTGTTAAAACAAAAAAGGGAAAATACCCCTCATCATCCACTCTCAAAAGGGGCTGATTCTTTTATTATAAAGCAACCCATAAATTTCCATACAAAATTCCCAATGAACCCCATCATTACCAATTTATGCACGAGGGGCAAAAAACAGCAACCACGCCCGTCTTACGTCGAAGATCTAATTTATCCTCTCTGCAGTCCATAATAAACGTGTGTGTGTTGTCCAATTTCCCAAACAGGTTTGCCTATTGAAAGTTAGAAATTAACTCAGACTCGCCAACAAACAACTAATGGCATGTTAAACAAACGGGGTCATCTCACTTGTTAATTTCTTGATTATAGCTGTGGATTTATTTTGGTGTCGCTCATTCATTTAGGTGTTGGTGAATGGAATTGTGGTGATAGTTATAAAGGCGTAGAAGAGTCAACTGTGTTTTAGACTGATTTATGAAAAATAGCGATTTTCGTCGTGGACATTGATAATATCTTCGCGCGTAAATCCTTGTTATGTTGGTTGCAAGACTGCTAAACTTGTTGGCAACCCTGCACTGAAAACCAGAAGACTCACCTCCCTCAGACCTATTTATCAATGAGCAGAATTTTGTCGTCAAAGCCACGTTTAGATGATCAATAATCCTCAAAAATCAGTTTTGCTGATTTTTTTGGGAAAACCACTGATCAAAATTATATTTAAACTAACTAACATTATCATGGGAGTAAACAATTTTCAGTTGAAAACGTCATTCCCGTCCGCTTTCGCAATGCAATATTGATAAAAGGACTTGACGGTTCTTTTGAAAAAAAAAGTAAAAAAGATTTAATTTGTTACTAAATACAGCAAAGAGCTCTTGTACTTAAAAATGTCTATGTAACTGAGTAGTGTGATCGTCATTCCCGTCCGCTTTCGCAATGCAATATTGATAAAAGGACTTGGCGGTTCTTTTGAAAAAAAAAAGTAAAAAAAGATTCAATTTGTTACTTAATACAGCAAAGAGCTCTTGTGCTTAAAAGTGTCTATGTAACTGAGTAGTGTGATCGTCATTCCCGTCCGCTTTCGCAATGCAATATTGATAAAAGGACTTGGCAGTTCTTTTGAAAAAAAAACCTTTAATTTGTTACTTAATACAGCAAAGAGCTCTTGTACTTAAAAGTGTCTATGTAACTGAGTAGTGTGATCGTCATTCCCGTCCGTTTTCGCAATAAAATATTGATAAAAGGACTTGGCGGTTCTCTTGAAAAAAAAAAGTAAAAAAGATTTAATTTGTTACTAAATACAGCAAAGAGCTCTTTTGCTTAAAAGTGTCTATGTAACTGAGTAGTGTGATCGTCATTCCCGTCCGCTTTCGCAATGCAATATTAATAAAAGGACTTGGCGGTTCCCTTGAGAAAAAAAGTAAAAAAGATCTAATTTGTTACTAAATACAGCAAAGAGCTCTTGTACTTAAAAGTGTCTATGTAACTGAGTAGTGTGATCGTCATTCCCGTCCGCTTTCACAATGCAATATTGATAAAACGACTTGGCGGTTCCCTTGAAAAAAAAAGTAAAAAAGATTTAATTTGTTACTTAATACAGCAAAGTGCTCTTGTGCTTAAAAGTGTCTATGTAACTGAGTAGTGTGATCGTCATTCCCGTCCGCTTTCGCAATGCAATATTGATAAAACGACTTGGCGGTTCCCTTGAAAAAAAAAGTAAAAATAAATTAAATTTGTTACTAAATACAGCAAAGAGCTCTTGTGCTTAAAAGTGTCTATGTAACTGAGTAGTGTGATCGTCATTCCCGTCCGCTTTCGCAATGCAATATTGATAAAACGACTTGGCGGTTCCCTTGAGAAAAAAAGTAAAAAAGATCTAATTTGTTACTAAATACAGCAAAGAGCTCTTGTACTTAAAAGTGTCTATGAAACTGAGTAGTGTGATCGTCATTCCCGTCCGCTTTCGCAATGCAATATTGATAAAAGGACTTGGCGGTTCCCTTGAAAAAAAAAGTAAAAAAGATTTAATTTGTTACTTAATACAGCAAAGAGCTCTTGTGCTTAAAAGTGTCTATGTAACTGAGTAGTGTGATCGTCATTCCCGTCCGCTTTCGCAATGCAATATTGATAAAACGACTTGGCGGTTCCCTTGAAAAAAAAAGTAAAAATAAATTAAATTTGTTACTAAATACAGCAAAGAGCTCTTGTGCTTAAAAGTGTCTATGTAACTGAGTAGTGTGATCGTCATTCCCGTCCGCTTTCGCAATGCAATATTAATAAAAGGACTTGGCGGTTATCTTGAAAAAAAAAAAGTAAAAAAGATTTAATTTGTTACTAAATATAGCAAAGAGACTCGTACTTGAAAGTGTCTATGCAACTGAGTAGTGTGATCGTCATTCCCGTCCGCTTTCGCAATGCAATATTGATAAAAGGACTTGGCGGTTCCCTTGAAAAAAAACCTTTAATTTGTTACTAAATACAGCAAAGAGCTTTTGTGCTTAAAAGTGTCTATGTTACTTAGTAGTGTGATCGTCATTCCCGTCCTGAATACATTTTTTTTTATGAAAGATCAAATTCTATAACTACTGTTACATTATTCTTATTCACCATTTGCTGTTAATTTTGATCAACTTAACAAAATGGGAAAAATAGTCAAAAGATCATTCCCGTTAATAAATAATAATTTAATTCCAATAGATTGTTGATGTTTTTGAGAAAGCCTGAAATATTATTTCATTGTGCATTTTATTGTTATTATCAAGGTTATTATCGAGGTTATTATAGATCAAGTTCTTGTTATATTTTTTTAAATTTTGAACTACATGCTAAGTACCATCAGATTTTTTTTTTATTTGCACTAATTTATATTAAGAATGTGATTTTCAAAGGCTGATGTGAAAGTAATAAGAATAGGATGATTTGTGTTGTTACTATATAGCTCAGAATGTGTTTAATAATATTTTTTCAATACAGAAACGTCATTCCCGTCCATATATGTATGTAGTACATCACTCCCATCTTTAATAGATCTAGAAAAACTTGAATATTTTGTAAAATGCAGAAAACGTGTTTTCTAGAAAGGTGATAGGAATGCATTTAGAAGCTTCAAATTAGAATCTTCAGTAAAAGTGTAAACTAAAAGTATTCAAGATTTAGTTTCAAATCTATGTAATTCTGGTCAAAAATTTAAAATAAAGGTAGTTAACTCTTGGAAAAGTTCACGTTTTTAAAATAAGAAAATCGAAATTTTCTCTTCGTGGATCGTATTTTTTTACAAGCAAATTTTGTTATCAAGAACGAGTTTTTCCTCCTGAAAAAATGAAATTTTGTATCCATTTGTATTCTTGTGAACCCTATCCACGGACAGTTCGTATACAGGGTGTCCGGGAAATTGTGGGACATATCTACGGAGATACGGACCTCGAAAGGACGCCACTGGAAATCAATTTTTCTTGAATAGCTTTTTAACCAATTAATATAATTTGATGAAAATTTGATGTGATAAACAGTAAACATTACCTCTTAAAATACTGCCCTTAATAATTACCTGGTTTAGTTTACCAGGGGCGGACTAGGTTGTACACAAAAAAAAGTACTCCTGTTCACTATCGATAAAATGAACCGTTTACGAGAAAAAAAAAACAATTTTTATTGAAAAAAAAAACTCGAAAAAAGCCATGACGAAGTGTGTTCTTGACAAAATTATTCAAAAAAACGTTTTTTCGAATTTTGCATTGTTTTTTGATATTAATTTTCATAAACATTTCGAGGAAAATATAGGTTTAAATTTAAAAAAAAAAAAATCGTCAAGAACAGCACTGCATTATGGCTAGTTTTGTTTTTTTTTCAATAAAAATATGTTTTTTTCTCGAAAACGGTTCATTATATCGATAATGAACAAGAGTACTTTTTTTGTAGCCGAATGTTCAGGCCGAGGTTCAGGCTATCTAAATTTATTTTTTTCAAGTCTTTATCATACAGGGTGTTGAAAATTCAAGCATTAAAAAGTACAACCTAGTCCGCCCCTGGTAAACTAAACAAGCTAATCATGTTTTAAGAGCAGTATTTTAAGAGGTTCATTTGTAGAAATTCACTCAGCCATAAAAACTTTGTACAAAATAAGACAAATGTATGAAAATCAAGGTAAAAGTACCCTAAACTATAAACATAATAATAATAGAAAAACTACTTTTTTATTTTGTATTTTCCATTTTCTACTGGGCATACATTTTAAACCAACTCTAGGTATGTCTACTGCCTTTAAAATACCGGCATTTAGCGATTACGATATACAACAAACAACGAACAAGGTTTAAATGTCAAAGTTGTCAATTAGCACGAGAAGTAAATATTTGTTTCTATATTTGATAACAGTTTCATAATTTAGTTCGATTTTTTGATAAATTCACTACCTAAGCCGTTTATGATCATTGCCAAAATAAACAGCATTGTAGTGGCAATAAAATACAAATCCTAAATTTTAGTTGGCAATTTACAAATTTACATTTCTTTATACTGGGTAGGTATTTCAATAGAAAGCCTAGACAACATTTTCAACGTAGAGAGTAACTTGAATTTTGATAGGATTATTCCCGGGATTATTGATTTGGCAACGTTGAGGTTGTTGGTAGCAGATGGCTTCTCCATTTGTATAGATGTTGTTGATGACAATTGGCAACATGTTCAATGTGATTGTTTTGATTATTTGATGGAAAAAATGCTAATTTGACATTAAATAACAAAACAAGTCCCAGGGTTGTGTTCAATACACAGAATTTTCAAAATCATCATTCTCCAACTCGTTCTCCAAATTTCTAAATTTTTTAGAATCCGGTTTTTTCCAATTGGGAATAGAGTAGAGAATCATCATAAAAGTCTGAAACATGTTTGGTATCCTCAAATACTTTAGAACCTTCAACGGTTTTCGAGATATTTAGATTTTAAAAAAAATTGACGCATTAGATTTATTTATCGCAAAATCTAAAAAATAAAAAACTGAACAAAATGTAGTTGATTTTCAATAACATTATTGTTCTTCAATTCTGTTCAATAGAACATCAGCTAGATTTTATAATTTTTTTTTGTCCGTATCAACTTATCACACAGGGTTGTACCAAAAAGTGATTATTCTGAGGATTTTTCGAAAGTGTAGAAAGACGTGTGGGCGGCGCCCTCTACAAGTAAGAGCTATATTAAAAATAGATAGATAGAATTCGTCATACCAACCGGATACCATTTTTACATACCATTTACATTATCATAGATTTTATTCAAAAAATAGAAAAATTAAATAAAAACTTTAACTCCCTATGATTCAAAAACGATGGCCTTGCGAACATATATTTCGAGCTGTATTTATATAAACTTTTATGATTATTTTTGGGCCCTGAATCCGTACCTGAAGTATTGACATTTCCTCATGAATCACCCTGTACATTAAGCTGAAGATCCATATTTTATCATACATCGATTTTTAACTTGAATGAAACCGATATGCCAACTGCAAAAATTTCCAGATAGATAATAATGATAATATAAAAAAGTAATTCACTACATTGCAATGTTACCAAATTGATGGTTTTTGACAAAAAAAACTTATACAGCACCGTTGCCAAAAATCTATAAAAATAAATGAGAAAGTCTGCACTGTAATCAAAAACAAATAATAACTGTTGATCTGTGGTAACTTAAAAGACCGTTGCACTATTACCAAAGCCAAAGCCCCAAAATGATGAATAAGAAGGTAAATTCCAGTGACCTAGTTTCAGACATTTTCACCCCAATTTCCACCCTTTTTTGACCAATTGTGATTTAGGTATTCAAAGGGAGGCACATTTTTCAATTTTTCACTAAAACATCCCCAAAAAACTCACCTGCCAAGTGGTTTAGCATCCACTTCATACACCTCCGAAATATGCTGTTTTTGGACAACACTGCCCAAAACGTCCTCATCCAACTGCAACAGCCCGTCGTTGGACGTTTTATAATCCAACATTTTAATCGAAAAATCCACAAAAACGCACTTTTCAGTTAAAAAAAATCACTGCAAACAGGACAGGTAAGAGAACTGTCCTACTACCTGACCAGCTGCCTATGCCTGTTAAGGTTATGTTTTATCAACGTCTTTTTCTGTCAAAACGACGCACGGCACTGCAAATTAGGGATGTTTTTTTACATGTTCGGAGTCACTCCAACTTGAACGGAAAAAACGCACACGAATTTAAATATCAATGAAAACATGAAACTACACAATCAAGCCGAACTACCCGTAGCGCTCGCTTGCTATGTCGTTCTTGCCCACATGAATGCGACTGACTGGACTGATTAGTTGCAAGAAGAAACAATTTCAAACCGTTCTCTCCATTCCCTTTTCATGAGGTCGCGTGGTCGAGTTTGGTATTTTACCGCCATCTGTAGGAGGCGCTTGTAAGTGGCGTTACGAGCTAACTTCACGATTTCGCTTGGATGAGAATGGGCGTTTTCCTATGGTCTGCGCTGGTGTATTGTGGAAGGTAACCCCGAATGTTATGGACAAAATTAGTTCATTCACCATGTGGATGAGAATATTATATACCTACCTAATTTATGCGAGTTTTGTGCCCTGCATGATGCATGTTAGTAACAATAATTGGACATTTAGTTACATAGTCAAAGAAATACAGAAAATGTAGTCCATCGAGTGTCGTCAATTTAACTTCTTTTCGTTCTTGTTTGTCTTCACTTAGTTCTCCAGTCTTTTTCTTTTTGGTTTCTAGTCATCTTCATCAAAAAAGGATTGAAAGCGTGCAGTATATCCACAATAAAATGATTTTTAATCTAAAGCTTTGTTCATAATACAAGAATCTAGGTACCTATTTGTGAATCCCGAATTGCAAAGCCGAATAATTATAATTATAATATAATATATAATTTACTGGAGAATTACAACTCCTGGTTTGACATTATAATAGTAGAATACTATACTTTTTCTATGATTATTCAATAATTGAAGCGAACTTTGAAATATTCAATTTCATTTGGACGGCACTTTTCGAGAACTAGTTTACTTAAAGCAAAGAAATGCATACTATCGTACCTGGAAGGGATTCGTCAATTGCTGACACGATACAGACGTGAGGCAAATTAGATTGATGAATAACAGCGCGGGTTGCATAACTAGGTGGGGTATTCCTTCATCTCGAATAAGCAATAAATGGTTGCATAAGTTTTCACAATAATTACTGTGATCATTTTGATTTATATTTAAGCATTGAAATGCATACAGTTGCATACTATCGTACCTGGAAGGGACTCGTCAATTGCCAAATTAAGTACTGTAAATTTGAGACAAGTGCGACAGAAAGAGGTGTTAGGGGAGTACCTTTCTCTGATTTCTGTCTCACCTTCTGTCAAAGGGCACTTCCGGAAACAGTGATCCGAAATCCCCTATCATCAGTTGTCTTCTTTTTATTAACGTGATTGGATCACTATTTTCTTGTATCAAATGAATATTATTAAATTGTCGATTCTGTTTTGAACATAACAGGTGTGCTTGTTGTGCTCCACTAGTGCACCCCACTTAGTTATGCAACCCGCAGTGTTATTCATCAATCTAATTTGCCTCACTTTTGAATCGTGTCAGGGCATATGTCAGGGCCTTTCCAGGTCGTATTCATTGCAATGACTCAAATTGAGGTAAGGTTGTTATGTTGTTACATTGAACTCAAGATCAGTATACAAGAAGTTGCCTCACTCCGCCTGAGGTAAAGACGAAAGGGGGGAAATATGACGTCATTTGTGGATAGCGGTCTGAAACAGTCCGCATTCTTGACAGAATTTCTGTCATTCCTGTCATGCAATTGAATCGGACTGCATTGTGTCGTGTCATGTGTCATTCGATCAATGATTGATGAAACGTTGAATTTCTTGCTAATTTTATCATTTAAATGAAAATAAAATATTAATAGAGGTGTAAAATTATCTTTTGGGACATTATTATTGTATATTATTGGTCAAGGAAGCGAAAATACTGCTGCAAATGTGAATATTTTCTATAATATGTATATTCAAATAAATCAATGCTCAGATTTCAACAACTTTTTATCTATTAGTTCATATTAGACCTACCTTATTCTACTAAGAAACTATTGAAATATAATAAAAGCTTAATGTACGTAAAATACACATAAAGTAGACAGTTGAACTGAGTTTAACACATGTAAACAAACTCTATTATGATCATTTCTAGACACACCTACCTTTAAAACACTTTATTTGATAGACGAATCCAAGGATAAGACACCTATAAACAGTTTTCAAAACGTAAATGGATAATTTCACGAAAGAAAAACCATCGACAGCAAAAAATCTCTCGTCCACCACGAAATAAATAGTGAGGTTATGACATTGATAAATGAAATTCTTGATTTTATGTTGGAATGGTTCGAGAAATGGCCGCAGTGGCGCTACAGTAGACACAAATGACGTCATGACCGAAAAGTGAGGCAACCTCTTATGTTTAGAAGTTAAGGCATTTTTTCTTTTGTATAACAATAATTATTATTCTTATTGATTTAAATTTGTAACGTGCTTAGCTGTAAAAATTGTACCTGTACCAGTTGACTTTGACAAGTAGCTGAGACTGATTTATCATAAAAACTGTCCATTGCAAATACAGAATAAAAATTCAACAAAAATAAAAACAACGAGGTTCTTCTTTACCTTCCTCGATTTGGTAAGAAACCCCGAAAATTATACATGGTCCTTCTTCAGCCAGATAGCCAACGAAGATAGTGGAAAACCAGGTCAGTTCTTTCCATATTATCTATTATTCTGCCGAATCATTTTGATGCAATCTGGAGCCAGTTATTGAAGAGATCAGCCTCGCATCCTCGGAATAGCTACAATATCTCGTTTCTTGTAGTTATTTTATGCTAGTGACAGTGACATTGACTAGTTGTGTGCTTTAATTATCGATACGTTATCGAAAATCCTCGGACTTGCGTGTAAATACGTAGGTATCAATCTCGTTTTTATAATATATTATCTCGATGTACTACAATACCAGATCGCTCTCACTTGTAAATTGTCAGGACGCATAAAATTCCTCGTAATAACAATCAAATTCTAGACGAGTTTCCTAGAATTTCCCGTACACGTACTACATTCTCGTTTTTATAATATTAAGCGTGCTTATACCTAGTAAGTCAGCACATTATCTCGATAAATACCTATTCTCGAAGTAAAATATTATGTCGGAATCAGAAGAACGATTACCTGATTTCGATTTAAAGCGAATTAAAAATGCCCGCTCACAACTTAAAAGAGAGCTCACTCGGTTTCGAACTTTCATAGGAAAGATTGAAACAGATGATGGTTCAATTGATCAGTTGCGAGTGCGACACGACTCGATAAAATCTATTCTTGAAAAGTTCAAGACTGTGCAGACAGAATTCGAGGAATTGATGTTAAGTGCATTTCCCAATGATTTTAACGAGGAAGAAGGCAATGAGGAACGCGATGCTTTCGAAACGAATTTTTATCAAGCTTTAGCGATTTCTCAGTCGATTCTTGATACACATAATGTATCTCGAACGCAGTCTTCATTTATCGGCGGCCCAAGTCATGATGGTGCATTGCTTGGTCAAACGCTTCAGAACCAAGATAACATTTTTTTGGCGGCAGGAGCTAGCTCTGGCGGAGCTACGTTGCCGAACGTGGCAGCAAGATTACCGCAGTTAAAATTACCCGAGTTCAACGGAGATTATAGCGAATGGCAACGATTTCGTGATATGTTTATCGCAATAGTACACAATAATACTGTACTTTCGGATGTTCAGCGTTTCTACTATTTAGAAGCGTCTCTGAAAGGCGAACCGAAAAATATAA
This sequence comes from Orchestes rusci, assembly GCA_958502075.1. Taxonomy (NCBI): domain Eukaryota; kingdom Metazoa; phylum Arthropoda; class Insecta; order Coleoptera; family Curculionidae; genus Orchestes; species Orchestes rusci. The sequence goes on along the minus strand of OY293304.1, from coordinate 3,883,203 downwards.
TCAGCGCGTTAGCACTGACTGATGCAAATTATGAGACAGCGTGGGAGCTTCTAGAAAAACGGTATCATAACAAAAGGATTATGATAAATGCACATATAAAGGGAATCATGAATATGCCTAGCGTAAGCAAAGAATCGCACACGGAACTTAGACAGCTGTCGAACACGTTTTTTAAAAATTTTAGATCCCTCGAATCGTTAGGAGAGAAGGTCGGCACTTGGAACACCATTTTAATATACATCTTAATCTCTAAATTAGATAACCAATCTAAACGAGAATGGGAACAATATGCAAAGGATAAAGATTCTCCTACGGTAGATGACTTTAACAAATTTTTAACTCAGCGTTGTCAAATATTAGAGACAACGGATTCAAATAAATCATTATCTGTTCCAAAAAATAGACGTTTTCCCGAACCACGGTCGCTTCTAACAACAAATGATAACAATAAAAATAACTACCGTCCCAGATGCAATTTTTGTAAAGGCTCACATTTAATTTACTTTTGCGAGAAATTTAAGGCGCTACCGGTAAAAGAGCGATTGAATCAGATAAAAAGGTTAGGTATGTGTTCCAACTGCCTACGAGTGGGTCACATAATATCCGAATGTCGCTCACAAGGATGCAAAGTGTGCAGCTTAAAACACGCGACGTTATTGCATCAAGCTTCGGAACAAACAAATCCTGATAATTTGACAAATCAGATAAATAGTTTGCAAATAAGTCACAACTCGAACGATAATACAGAGTCTTGGAGTAAACCGGGAAGTTCAAATTGTACTTCTTTTGATAACACGATAACTAACCATACGGCGATGTCAAATTATTCGATAAATGGCGAATCCTATGTTTTATTATCCACGGCAGTAGTTAATGTTTTCGATTCGACTAATAAAACTATAACTTGCCGAGTGTTGCTCGATAGCGGTTCCCAAGCTAATTTTATCACGGAAAACTTACTTAAAAAATTAAATTTGCAGACAAATACGATTAATTTGCCCGTATCTGGCGTCGGACAAATTCAAACAAATATAACCAAGCAAGTTTTCATACAAATATCGTCAATGCACAATTTGTTTAAAACTAAGTTATCGTTTTTGGTGATTGATGAAATCACTGACTTGGTACCTCAAAATAAATGTAATATTGAAAGTTTCAATATTTTAAACGAATTGAACTTGGCCGATCCTAATTTCAACATTCCAGCAAATATAGACATGTTGATTGGGGCTTCGGTCTTTTTTGATTTGTTATGTATAGGACAGATAAAACTCGGTAAAAATCTGCCTATTCTACAGAAAACAGTATTGGGCTGCCTGAAAGAAAACGCATTAGAAAAATCATCTCGATATCCAGTTGAAAGTAAATTAATCAATTCAGATTTTTACATGGACGATCTGTTAACAGGTTGCCAAACCGAAAAAGAACTGATCGGCATTTGTAAAAACTTGATTCATATATTTAAGGAATTTGGATTCGAGATTCGCAAATTTCAAAGTAATTCTCGGGAAGTACTAGAGCAGATCGGTTTGTCCAATGATGCATCTCGATATTTGATAACGGATGATAATTGTACTAAAACTCTATATAGGGGTGTCTTGGTTACCTTCGATTGATTCTTTCGAATATACTGGTCAACAATTGATACCGATTGCAAATTACGTCACAAAACGGTCAATCCTGTCATTTATCGCGAAAATATTTGCCCCTCTTGGATTGTTGGGTCCTATAATTGTGTGTGCAAAAATCATACTTCAGCGATTGTGGCAGTTAAAAGTTAACTGGGACGAGTCTATTCCCCAAGAACTTCATTATACTTGGTCGTCATTTTGTAAACAAATATCACAAGTTCAATTAATTCACATACCGAGAAGTGTACTCGTACAAAGTCCGATAAACATACAGATTCATGCCTTTTGTGACTCGAGTGAATATGCTTATGGCTGTTCAATGTATATAAGATCTACTGACGTAAACAATGAAATTAAAACTTCACTGTTGTGTGCCAAATCTCGCGTAGCACCTCTAAAATCTGTAACTTTACCACGCTTAGAGTTGCTAGGTGCTCTTCTTTTGTCTCAATTAGTCAGCAAATGTTTAAATATCTTAGATTTAAAAATAGATTCTGTATTTTTGTATACAGATTCTACGACTGTCTTGCAGTGGCTCTTGTGTGAGCCAAGAACGTGGCAAAATTTTATTGCAAATCGAGTATCGGAAATACAACGATTGACGAACATAAAGGATTGGCATTATATCACTAGCGCAGAAAATCCTAGTGATATTATCTCACGCGGTACTACGGTAACGGAGTTGATTGAATCAGACTTATGGTGGCACGGACCAAGGTTCTTATCGAGAACGTCCGAGTATTGGCCACAAAATACCAACATATCACATTTTTCTCGTTTTCCATCGGATGTACCAGAATTTAGAAAAATGAAACTAATTCCTAGTTTGTCATTACATTGTAAAACAGATCTCGATATTAGAGACTTTTTTAATCGATATTCTAGTTTTTCAAAATTAAGAAGAGTTTTAGCCTTATGTTTTAGGTTCATAAATAACATAAGGGCACGGATAAATGTTAAACAAAATAGACAAGGTTCACAAGAAATTAAAACTGAATATTTAACGCACAGCGAAATTACTGTTAGTACTGAATGTTTAATAGGACATGCGCAAAGAGAAGCATTTGCTGAGGAAATTTCTTTACTAAAACGAAATCGAGAAATAAGTCCTAATAGTAAACTGAAATCGCTTGCACCGTTTCTCGACGATAACAACTTAATTAGAGTTGGTGGACGATTAATAAACTCCCGATTGTCAATTGACAATAAATTTCCGCTAGTTCTTCCGGCTAATCATATACTTACTCAACGAATTATTGAATACGAACACAAACGAACATTACACTCTGGTGCGCAGTGCACTCTCGCACATATTCGACAAAAATATTGGCCTTTAAACGCTAAACAGGTGATTCGAAAAATTATTCGGAAATGCATCACGTGTTTCAGGGCAAATCCACCAAAGCCAATAGTTCCTATAATGGGAAATTTACCAAGTACTCGCGTCGTTCCCTCTCGACCTTTTTCCTCGGTAGCTGTTGATTACGCTGGCCCGTTTGAGTTAAAGGACGGGAAGTTACGTACCAAGAAAATCATCAAGGCGTATGTAAGCATTTTCGTATGCCAGGCCACGAAGGCAGTTCATATCGAGGTCGTGTCGGACTTGTCAAGTGATGGATTTTTGAGCATGCTCAAAAGATTTGCTTCGAGAAGGGGTATTCCATTAAACGTCTATACCGACAATGCAACTTGCTTTGTGGGTAGTAAAAATGAGTTGATTAAAATAACGAATTTGACGCAAAATGATCTTTTTCAAGATTATATCACGAACTCTAATATAACCTGGCACTTCATGCCAGCGAGGTCTCCTCATTTCGGTGGGTTACAGGAAGCAGCTATAAAATCCTGCAAACACCATTTAAAACGGGTACTAAATCAAGCACGATTTCATTACGAGGAGTTTTATACACTGACAACTCAGATAGAGGCGATTTTAAATTCACGGCCCTTGATACCTATGTCATCCGACCCAAACGATCTTGAAGCGCTAACGCCGGCACATTTTCTTATCGGTCAATCGCTAACTGCTGTACCGGAACAAAACTGGACTGATTCAAATGTAAATTTTACTAGACGATATAAGCATCTACAACTGATCAGTCAACATTTTTGGACTCGTTGGCAGAAGGAATATTTGAATTCTCTGCAGCAACGAAACAAATGGCAGTCCAATGCAGACTCGCAGATGTATGTTGGTCGTCTAGTGCTTATGAAGGAGGATAATGTGCCGTCTTTGTACTGGTCTCTAGCCAGGATAGTTGGTGTTCATCCTGGGAAAGACAATGCTGTGAGAGTAGTCACTGTCAAGGCTAAGGGCGGTACTTATAAACGTTCAGTGACAAAGTTAAGTCTATTGCCGATAGATACAGACTTTTAATCCTCACTTTCAATAGACAATCAATATGCGGGTCCCTAGGTTAATATTTGTTACATACCTCGGATTCGTCAATCAATTAATTATTAAATTGTTTAATGGACTCTATATTCTATAGTTAGATTTAGAATAAATCAAGCTGCTGTAATTAGTTGTTTGCTTCGATGATGTAATTTGAAGTATAATCTAAGGCTTACCCTTCAAGGGGGGCGCTATGTTTAGAAGTTAAGGCATTTTTTCTTTTGTATAACAATAATTATTATTCTTATTGATTTAAATTTGTAACGTGCTTAGCTGTAAAAATTGTACCTGTACCAGTTGACTTTGACAAGTAGCTGAGACTGATTTATCATAAAAACTGTCCATTGCAAATACAGAATAAAAATTCAACAAAAATAAAAACAACGAGGTTCTTCTTTACCTTCCTCGATTTGGTAAGAAACCCCGAAAATTATACATCTTATATAGAAACCTTGCATTGAACTCACGTAGTATCGAGTTCAATGTGTTGTTAACACAATGTGACAATGACTATAAAACAAGTATGGACGGTCAAATGGGCTGTTTCAAAATGATGTATTTGAAGGTTGACATTTTGTGAATGTTCTGATTGGCTCTAGGACAGTGGAGTAATGAGATTAAATCATTTCATTGGTTAAAAACAATTGATTAATGAAAAAAAGTCACTGGTATGAGTAACGAGTTAAATTAACCAATAGAAAGTGGATGTTTAATACTATTGTTATTGTTGTTGAAGACAAATAATAAAAAAAGACGAAGAACTCGGATCATTTGGTACCAGTGATATTTTAAGTACCTACCTATAGAAAACAACAAGTCATCATATTATCATAATCAACTTCAATTTACTATACAGAATGGCCGCTTCGTTTTGTACCACCTCCTTATGTGAAAATCTGGGAACTTATACAGGGTGTTTCGGTTCAACGGCCATATCTCAGAAACTAATCGAGTTGAAAGTTCAGAAAAAGAGGGTGCAATTGAAATATAAAAATTAATTAACAACGTGCGAAACTTTCATTTTACCACACGTTGTTGTTAGCAAGGTTTATTCTGTGAAATGTGGCAAGATGCTAGAGAAAAGTTTTTATTTCTTGTAAACTTTTGGATATTTTGTCACCGAATAGTTGTAGATCAAATAATACCAAAGTCTATATATTCCAATAAGTCCGGTCACTCCTTTGTTCTTTTCGAAAACGCCGTCGTTTTTTGCGTGAGGCCATAAATCATAGTCATTGCTGGTTCACGAGCAAATACGAGGGGTCGGGCGACGAATTTATTTCGAATGAGTTTACAAGGTGCACTCGAAATGAATAGAATAATGCAATAGCAAATGTATGTATTTTGGTTTTGAAAAAACAAACATTTTTTTAATTTGTTTCTTTTTTTCCATTTATATTGTCAAACATAAATAATCCTAACATTCTATATTCAATATTTCATCTCATTTTATTTTGAATAATTTCACAATATGGAGGAAAATGTACTTGATAGAATTTTCTCGATGTGGAAAATTGAATTAAGTACAATCTATAAGTAATCCATTTAAATATTGCAACAATTGCGAGCAACGACCTCGCCTATGAGCCAAAGTTGTTTTTTAAAATATGATTTCCGGAATAATTTGATTGACAATATCATAATATAATCGTTTTTATAATTAAATGTTGACTTGAAAAAGAAATTGCTAAAATTTGGGATGAACGATTAGATTAGCTGAGTTACCTTTACGAAAATGAAAGAAGGGAAAATTGGGAATCAAATGAAAAATACAAATAGTGTTTATTTACATACAAATTTAATTCTAAATAATAATAATTAGGTACTACATATTTTGCAAAATTTTCAGTTTTGGATTTTGCTTATACCTTTTTTGGGTCCTTAATGAAGTGTTTGCAAATTTTAAGGAGTAATAAATTCGTACCCTTGTATATAGCGACAACAAATAGTCATGTGGGAAACTGGGACAAGGATGAGTATATGGTATAGTAGAAAACATTTCTTTCAACTTAAATCCTACACTATCCTGCATTGAATTAATATTTTCCCGAAAAATATTTTCCAATGATATAAGGTGTTCATTGAAGCATCGCGGGGGAACTGTCAGTCCCCCAAATCGTCCCTGATTTCCTTCGTACGCTTTTTTTTCACAAAATTTTGAGGATTCGTCAGAACTGTCCTTATTTACAAAGTTCACACAAATATCGCACTGATGTTTAATGAGACATTTTCGTAGGAAATATCCACCTACATAAACCAATGCATTGCCCTCCTCTGTATGTAGATTCCGGAAGTCATTGGTTTGAATATCCAAAACTGGCAAAGATTTTCTCCCCGTCGTACTCAAAAATTCACTTTTTTTTAGAAAATCTGGAGTAATTTTCAGCAAAATCTCATTTGCGTCCTCTAAACAATTAGAACCCTCTTTTTCATCACAATATCGCAAAGCAAATAACTTCTTGTAGGCCCGAGTAAATTGAATAGGAGTTGGATTTTTTACATTACCAGTAATTTTCCAAACAGTCCTGGTTCAGGTTACGAGTAAGAAGAAATTTATAGTTTTTCTTCTGCAGAACTTTCCATAAGTGCAAGATTGAAGAAATAGTAAGTCTCCAGCCATAAATAAATTTGAGGGTTCTGGTCACATCACAAATTCTTTGTTTTTATTTTTCTTCCTCTTCATCACCTTTAAATTCAAAAATAGCTCATCCATCTCTTTGAGAAACGCAAACGCTGCTTTTCTGTTCCCATAAATGCTTGATAAGATTTTAAGGAGCTAGAGTTTAAAACGTCAAAAAGCTTGTTCATATTATTAATGAAATTTGCTGACACTTTGGCTATTTCAGGGATTTTCTTATATTCAATATACGTATGCATAGCAACAGCAACTGAGTGGCTGAAGATTTGAGAAGCAAATTTCACCCTCATTTTTTGGAAACTATTCGGGTTTAAATGTACATCCGTTAATCTTTGTGCTAGACGGAATTGTTTTCTTTTATCCAGATCGTACGTTTTTTGTAAAAAACGTTTGTCCGTGATACCATCTTTAAGATGGAAATGGGAAGAAAACAAATTATTCCTGGTAGATTTCAAAAGATGTGGCACATCGAACAAATAGTAGATCGGGTCTTCGTCAACCAAGAAATAAGGTGCTTCCACTGTTAATTTCAAGCAGGTCTTCACTAATTTAAAGAAGTTGGGGCCCTGGTCCGATGTAACAGCGAGAACATTTAAACCTATGCTCTTAAGTTTTCTTATTGCCTCAAATATGATTTTTTTCAAATCTTCACAATCGGTGGAATTGTTTGTAAAGAAATATGCAATAGGCTGTTTCCACTTTGCGGATATCCCTCTTGCCATAACTACCAAAGCACTCGTAGCTATATTTGAAGATCTCTTGTTATGAAGTTCTTCAAATCCTACTATTTTGTCTCTAGTGAGATTATAGAACAGATTTGGTTTAATTGACATTTCGTCAATACAAATTATACAGTCCTTAGATTTCTCCGACATTGATGGAACCATCAACTCTAGAATTTTGAAAACAAATTCTTGGAAACCCTCAAAGATATTCCAATTTTGGGTGATTCGTCTTAGAGTGCTTGGTGAGGGCAGTCTTACCCATTTTGATAGATTTTTGTAGGCTTTAGGTCCCAGCAAATATATAATTAAAGCAAATTGTTTGAAATCGTTCGAATACCTTCCTCCTTTCGGGGATTTATCCAATAGTGATAATTGATTTTTTAATACCATAATAGCCTCAGGCGGATAGCGTTCTTCCAAATATTCCAAAATGTTTGGAAGACGCGTCTATGTAGTTATTTAAATCAGTGGTCTTTCTGCGTTTTTTACGGGATCTTTGTAGCTGAACTATTTTCCTCTTCAGGGCTTGCTTTCTGGGAGTGTCGCTTGAGAGATTAGGAGTGGTTTGACATGATTGATCTGCAAAAAATGTCATATTCACTTTTTTGTAGCTAATATCAACCATGATATTATACAGTATGTCCCTTGATAGGTGTTACAAGAGGACAGATGGACTGAAAGTTTAAAGATACGACAAAAAGTAATTCTTGATAAAGGTTTTTGCTTGGTCTAAAAATAACACATCTCTTGAAAAATATATCAAAATATACAGGGAGACAAAAAAATGATTATTCTCTATCACATCATGTAATCAGAACACCTAATAATTTCATGACATAATAATTACAACAAACCTTGTCAATGTCAACTAGTTAATCGTCAGACCACTCGGTCGATCGATTGACTCGACTAGCACAGCTCGTGTCAATGTCAAATTATTAATTTTAGCATTGATTTAATCCAGTACTATTTTTTTCGACAGATGATATTTTTAGATCAAGCAAAAACTTTTATCAAGAATGACTTTTTGTCGTATCTTTAATTTTCTTGTCCATTTTATGTCCTCTTGAAAAACGTATCCGGGGACATGCAGTGTAGATGAAAACATTGACGATTTAGGAAAATGTAGAGTGTGATAAATTCAAATTAAATATGCGAACGATGTACAAGGCAAGATTTAGTAATTTTATGATTCTTACAGAAAAATGGAGATTGGTATTTCAACGTACACCCAGACTGGCGCGAATTATTCGCTGCCATGGCGAATGTCTCTAATTTTTGACATAACTTTCACGTATTTGCATGTAGAATGTGTCAAAGATCAGATCAATCCGCTGCGACTGCGAATAGTTCGCGCCAGTCTGGGGGTAAAGATAGATTCAAAAAGATAAGGGCCATACATGTCTAGACACAAATGCAATGAATAATGGGCCAATACACAATATTGCGTACCTGTTTCAATTTGCAGGTACCAATATTTCCGGTCTTTGTTCAGTATGGCGCTCCTGGCTCATACTTCTTTGAATTTATCTCTACCTTAATTCGCGCCAGTCTATGGGTACTTTATATAGCCATAATATTAAAGGACCCGCAAAATATCTCACCAAAGATCTTCCCTTCGATAAATGTCTGCCGAAGGCTGCTTTGGGTAGGGACATTGGGGTTATCATGTCGTAAAGGCGGCGACAGTTCTCCCTTTCTTCCATCAGATGTTGATACTGAAAATTATGCGTTGTTTATTACTTACGTTTTATGAATAATAAGAAGTCCAATTATTGAAAAATACCTTTTGTCGTCAATAAATAATAGAAATTTTACCTTCAAAATTTACTGGATCTGTTTGAGTATGATGATCGATTGGGAACCTGGAAAGGCTGGCAGGTTCTTTGGAAGAGACAGTCTCATGTGTTTGTTGAACGTCTTCTATAAAATAGTTATATGAAAATATAGACAAATAACATAAATCAAAAATAATAATTTCAATATACATATTAGGTATACAATGCGAAACACGCAATCTCTGCCGGCAAGAAAAAATGCGAACTCTAAAATAGTCTTGAAGGAAATTAATTAAGTATTATAAAAAATATGTATATCTATATGTATTATATACAATATAATGAAAACATCATACCTTCATGTCGTAGAAGTAACTTTGTAGGAACGGCAGTACTCAATAAACGTTTCCCAGACAAAGTGAATGAATTTTCATCAAAATGAATGCTACATATTCTGATGTTGAAAGCTTCTTTAGGTGTTACGTTTGCATACTTATGCTCTTCAACAAATCCTAGGACGTCTTTCCATTGCAGACACCTTAAAATAACGAAGATTTCAATAAATGTTACAATTTATCCAGCAATTTATACATTTAATACTTGAACAGAAAATAATTTTGAGTTTCAGATTCTCATAGGCTTTAATTAAGTTTATAGCTTACCTGACAGGATCCTTGGGAAAACGGAATAACGAAAATTGTCTATTAATCACACTATGTTTGTTACATGAATCCACACAACAATAACTTCCATGAGGAGCCATCGCACACAAATAAAAACACCACAAATAAGTTCCACAAAATAAAATTTAGGGACACTATTTTTTGACGCACTCGATACAACGCTTGGCTGAGCCACCGTGTAACAGCCAACTGATAAAATGACCAGCCCGGCTGGGAGAACGCCGGGCGAGACGAGGTGGGAAGGCAGGGGGCGGAATTTCGGGCTGGTCGAGAGAGTGAGCAGACTTATTGGAATATATAGACTTTGATAATACTGTATATAATTCGTATGCTAGATAGGTATTACCGCCCTCCAGTGATTACAAACTTCGCCTCACCGGCTCGGTTTGAGATTTTCACACTCGTGCGGTAATACTCTCTATATATGATTGATTTCTCCCTGATACAATTCACAATTTACACAATAAACAATAAACATCAACTCAAATGATACTTCGAAAATTAAAAAATGATAACATTTTTCTAAAACTGAAAGAGATCTAAATCACCCCTCAATAATATTAGTTTGTTAAAAAAAATCACCAGTGTTTTAAAATAAAAGATTATACAATGTGTCCAGAAAAAGGAGGGCCGTCACATGATGGTGGCCCGAAGACAAAACGTCGGATCTAAAATTTAATAACGCCATCCTGAAGAGGGGAAGAAGTGACTATGAGAAAGTTTCAATCATTATCAAAAATCTATTGTAATTCAGCAAAAAAGATAACAATTATTCCAAAATTCATTTTTTTTCCGGATATCTCCGGAACTACAAGGAACTTTTCAGATTTCAAAGCAGGCCCCCCTTATCTTGGGCACGTAGTAATGTTGTAGTGATTCATGCATTTTCCCAAAAACTAACCCAAACTAAAAACCATTTTTGTATCAAGACTTTCACTTCACCTGTCAATAGCCTAGTTTACTCCGACAACTTAGTCTGCGGACCAAGTAGTAAATTCGAACTATATCAGAAACAAATATTTGGTTCGAATGGTGTAAACAGTCGCGGACTAAGCTGGTCCGCTCTTGGTTGGGTATTCGCCAGCAGGTGTACCGAACTAAATTTGGTTCGATCTCGATCAAAATTATGGGGTTATGTTGATTGTGATTATTGTGAATTGTGTTGTTTCTGAGTTTCTAAGGCAAACTGAGCGTACCTACTTATATTTTTTTGGTTACGAATTGTGTTGATAAATAATTTCGACTTGTTTTCGACATTCGACGAATTGCGCGCGTACTCATTTAGTGCACGCGCTGCAAGACGGTGTAAACAGGCGAGAAGCAAGCATTGGTCCTACCGTACTATCCCCACTCACTTGGTCCTATTGGACCGAACTAAACGAGTTATCGTTGTAAACTAGGCTACTACTGTAGTCTGTAGATGTTGTTGGGGTTGATTGAGTGGTACTTATTAAATCGGGGGTATGATGAATCTAGAAAATAATATATGATCTGTGATATTGCGACGAAACATGTGTTCAGCGGACCGACCCTTCTCATAAGTAGTTGGTGGAGGCGCCGGGTCCCACAATGCTGCATCAGCCACCTCCACGTGTAATATCGGCTTGCTTCTAGTTCATTCGTGTTACTAGAATATTCTTACAATCCTGGAGAGGGGATATGTCCGTCATTCGGGAAAGGGAGGCCACTAACGAAATCGGACTAACCAGACTTCGAAATATGGCTTGTCTGAGCATAACCGGTGCAATGAGGACAGAAGTTGCACTGAACATTCTCCTTGCGTTGCCAGAGCTGGCAATCTGGATAAAGAAGGAAGCGATGGCGACATACGTAAGGAAGTATGGAAGGACAGAGGCACATAGGTTGGTCACACTAGATTAGCTTCTATTGTGAGGCGTGATATCCTGTTACTGGCGGCGGGACTGACAGCCACGGATGGAAGACTCAGACTTCACAGAAGCTTTGAGGTACACTTTACATCCAGGGACGAGTGGCAGACTACACTGGCACCTTCTTCTACGCACTCATTTTACAGGATAAGGCAATAGACCTACCCAGGAGCCCCTCCCTATCCTCAATGCGGACTGGGACAAAGTCGTTACCGATGAAGCGATCGAGTGGGCCATAAGTGAGTTCAGTCCATAGAAGGCTGCAGGTCCTGATGGTATTTTCCCGGCGATGATGCAAAGGGTTAGGCACCTGATGCAACCTTGGCTAAAGAACATCTTTGAAACAAGCATCGCCTTGGGACACGTTCCTAACGCTTGGAAAACCGCCAAGGTAGTCTTCATACCCAAAGTCGGGAAGGAGGACTACGAGCTGCCAAAATCCCACAGACCGATTGGTCTAACATCTTTCGAAGCTAAAACCTTGGAAAGATTGATTGATAGGTACTTGACAGAGGAAATCCTTTCAACATTTTCTCTTCATAGGAACCAGCATGCTTACTGCAAGGGCAAAAGCACGGAGTCAGCTCTCCATGCGGTAGTGCAGCTAGCTGAAAAGGCCATCAACGACAAGGCAGTGGCTCTTATTCTTTGACGTCGAAGAAGCTTTTGATAAGGTCAAAACCGGCGCTATTTGCGAGGCGCTCACAAGCAGGGGGGTTCCCTCTTTCAACGTGAGGTGAGTCTGGTCCTCCCTTCGTGACCGCCAAGTAAAAGCGTCCTCAGGAGACTACCAGGTTGAGGCAGAAGTCCAAGGAGGCTGCCCCCAAGGCTGTTGTCTCTCCCCCAGACTATGGTGTCTGGTAATGGACAATCTCCTCACAAGGTTGGATGCAGATGGATTTTACACTCGGGCGTACGCGGACGATGGACTGGTGCTAGTGAGGGATAAACACCTAGGAATCGTCTGTGAGTGGATGAAGCTAGCCTGTAAGATTGTAGAAACATGGTGTGGAAAGATGGGACTGTCAGTAAACCCCTCCAAAACAGAGCTCATTCTCTTCACCAACAGAAGGAATATCCGGGAATTCAAGCCACCCACGATGTACGGGACCACACTGTCACTCAGGCAGGAGGTCAAGTACCTCGGGGTTGTGTTGGACAGCAGGCTAACGTGGAAACCCCACGTTGAAAGGACAATAAAAAAAGGAACAGCAACACTGTGGCTACTGCGTCGAGTGGTCAGAAGACAGTGGGGCCTTAAACCCCAGGTCATGCATTGTCTCTACCAGGCTGTCATCAGGCCGAGGATCTCATACGGATCCGTGGTCTGGTGGCCGGCAACCGATAAGACCACATATGTACTCATGCTAGACCGACTGCAAATGATGGCTTGTTTGGGTACAACAGGCGCAATGAGGACAACTCCTGGAGCAGCACTGAACATCCTCCTTTGACTGCCAGAGCTAGGACTCTGGGTGGAGAGGGAAGCGATGGCTTCCTATAGTAGGATGGTTGCCCAGGAGACATGGAGGAACATGGGAATGGAAGTTGGCCACGCCAGGATATCATCACTGGTGCGGTGCGAGTTACCGCTTTTATCGGCCGGGTTGACACCCACGGATGGTCGCCTCAGACTCCGAAGGAGCTTTGAGGTGCACGTACCGACGAGGGAAGAGTGGCTAACCAAACCGATGGAGACGCCTGGCAACACCCAAGTCTGGTTCATAGATGGCTCCAAGGCTGAACGCACGGGTTCGGGAGCCGGAGTTATCAGGGCTGACAGGAACACTGGTGAAGCTTTTCCCCTTGGAGGACGTGCAACAGTCTTCCAGGTGGAAATATTCGCTTTCCTAGAGGTTGCCTCTAGAGACGAGGTAAAAAGAGGATTGGAGAATAACATTGTTATCTACTCCAACAGTCAATAGGCACTCAAAGCAATCACCAAACCAAGTATAAGCTGCCCGCTGGTCCAAGAGTGTAGGGATGCGCTGCAAATGCTGGGTGAGAACAAGAGTGTCCCAGGGCACGCGGGGATCACCGGCAATGAGCAAGCGGACAAGCTGGCCAAACGAGGATCTGCTACGCGACTGTCCGGACCGGAACCATTTCTAGGCCTTGGTAAACAACTAATCTCACGCACTCTCAACGAATGGGCGTGGGAGACGACAGTTGAGAACTGGAACAGTAACCCATTATACAGGCAGGCCAAAGAGACGATATCAGAACCTCACAGGCCAAGGACGGCCCAATTGCTGAACAAGAGCAGGAAGGCATAACTGAGCACCATCGTTGGCATTCTGACAGGTCATTGCAGGCTCAACAGACACCTGCATTTGTTAGGAATAAGCGAATCTCCCCTATGCCCCCACTGCAGAAGGGCGGAAGAAACCTCATACCACCTGCTGGGAGTTTGCGACAGGTGGGGTCGCATGAGAAGGAAGGACCTAGGAACAGCCAACATCTCCAGGGAACAGATGGGGTACCTGAGCTGGGAAAGTCTGTTCCTATTCACGACGGAAACGGGCCGGTTTGAGTAGTTGGGTTGGCCAAGTGTGGACTAGGCCCACTTGCCGAACTTTGCCCCCCCACCTTTACCATTACCATTACCATTACACTGGCAGAACCACCAGGCAAAACGCAGATCTGGTTCACCGACGGCTCAAAGGCCAGCTCCAAGTCTACAAGAGCTGGTGAATACAGACAGGACAGGAATGCCGGGGAGGCTTTCAATCTCGGAAACTTACAACTGTCTTCCAAGCAGAGGTTTTTGCTATCCTGGAGGTAGCAACTAGGAAAGAGGTTCAAGGAGGGACGGAAGATAACATAGTTATCTATTCTGACAGTCAAGCTTCACTGACGGCATTATGCAAGCCAAGGATCAGCTGTCCGCTGGTTCAAGAATGCAGCAAGAAGATAAAACTGGTTTCGTTACCGGGACATATGGACATTTTCGGAAACGAACGCGCGGACGAGCTAGCTAGACTAGAGTCGTCATCGCCCCAGCCCGGTCCAGAACCATACCTGGGTCTGAGTAAACGATTGATCTCCGAGGCTCTGAATGAGTGGGCTTGGGAGAACACAGTAAAAAACTGGAGGAATAAAACGACTTGTAGGCAAGCCGGAGAGATAATCATACAACTCAACTAACCAAGGACGACCCAGTTGCTGAACAGGAGTTGGAAGGCCCTGAGCATCATCGTAGGCATTTTGACAGGACACTGCAAGCTCAACCCACCTTGCATTTATCAGGAATAGGAAATCACCCTTATTTCCTTAAAGTAGAAGGGTGTAGGAAACCTCCTACCATCATCTACTGGGAGTCTGTGATAGATGGGGAGCAGCAACCATTCCTCGGGTGGAGTTGAGGGACCTGAGCTGGGATGACCTGCTCCGCTTCACAATGAAGACAGGACGACTGGAGTGAAGAGGGTTGGAAGCATGGGGTTGGTGAAAAGGGCCACTTGGCCTACTCGCCGGGCTTTTGTCCCCCCACCCTTACCATTATTGGGAAAGGGAGCTCAGTTGTGATTTAGCGCACATGTCAGACATTTAAAAAAAAATAGACTTTACCTACAGTTCTTTTGAAAAAACTGATAGGCTTTCCAGAATTTTTGATAAAAAACTCACTCTAGATCATGTTTTACACACTAATTATTCATCTACTAAACTGTATAATAACAATAGTATAAGTGACAACCGTTGACATGATTGACCCCACAATGGCATAATTAATTCTGAAAAAACCTCCAGCATGAATAGCAATTTTCCTAGATGTGCTTTGATCAAGCAGAAACTTCAATTCCTTGACAATAAGTGAATTACTTTGAAACATGGTGTTACTACCAAGGTGATTTAGAAGATTGTAGCATATGCGAGATGTTCGCTCTCCTTCTTCTTGAAGACTTTCCCCAGCATAAGCTGCCACTGCTGCTTGGCCCTAAAAAAATAAAATGCGTTTCTAGGCTGAATGATAGTCACAGAGTACTTACAAAACAACATAGCAGCAAAAACAGGTGCCATAAAATGAGACGAGGTGTTATATCTATTCCATTTAGCACCACAGGTCTCAATGACAGCTCCAGAATCACACTGACACAATATAACATATTCACAATGAAACAAATTACCATTGCTGCAAGTCCGAACTTGGATTCGTAAGTAAAATCATCCACTAAATCACAGACCTTATTGAAGAGTCCATTCAAACTCTTCAAAACCTGGAAATTCATTAGAATTCTATCAACCTCCATTTGCTTGGTGGTTGAATAAGGTGGCAAAATCAATGTATCACGTAGTTGTTCAAGCTTGTCGTTGATCATCATGAAGCTTTCTTTATTCCTATTGAAGATGTTGATACCACAAGTGACATAGAAGTTGAGAGTGTAGAACCAGAAGTCTCTGCCTATGAAATATTGATAAATATCCAGACCAAACGCTTGGATTGAATAGTACAAGTTTACTAACATCACCATCACTAGTGTAATCCTCATGAATTGACTTATTTTGTTCATTCTATCGTGTTTCTTATAACTGCCCAATGAATTTTGGAAGGCAAAACTGTAAATTTGCTCCAGTGTTGAGGATCTAATCACGGCTTTGAGGGACAGCAGGTTTTGTATTAATAGTGATAGCTGACTGAGAAATCCCAGCGCTATGATGACGTAGTTTTTAAATTTGTACTGTACTATGAGGTTGTAGCATCCGTATATGCTGTAGATGAATAGACAAGTATCAACTATCATCCAAAATATTGAAAAATATATTGGCAATGATTTGTACTTTGATAATAGTTTCAAGAAAATCAACTCAGCGGGGTCGTTTTTGGTTATGGCCATTATTGTGGATGATTATGTGTGTATGTTTCTGACCGGACTGGTAAAATATAATTGAATATCATGAAACGAAGATAATTAATAGATCCTAATTGCATTGATAAGAAATTATGTCGTTTCAAATCAGATAACTATCGTCATAAAGGACAATGATGTTGGCCATAATTTCTTATCAAGTCACATTTTCTTCGATATGTTTTGGGAAGTTTGATATGCCTTAATTTTCGCCTCACTGACCACCTTGCCCCGTTCTTTGTTAATCTCAGGGTAAAAATTTAAAAAAATACGATAAAGAACAAAGTAACAAAGAGAAAAGTTACAGTTGCTTGATTTCTGGATAGAGCAGGAGGTTTGGTGCGTGAGCAAATTAGGCCCTAGCTCAATGCCGGAGAAGGGTAGGGTAAGCGCCACCGACTTAAAGTCGGAATTCTTCCGCCGAGCACCTTCTCGATCACAGAAATCAAGTTAGAATCTAAGTACTGAATTTTTCCTGAGCTATGCGATCAACATACAGCCAAAAATAATACCAAAAATTCAATGGATAAAAATGTATTTCTTTATCCCTAAGTTTCCCTAAGTGATCACTTTGAACATAAATAAACAAACTTAAAACTAGTAAGGATACTCAGCTACACAGACTTTCTTCCGTCAAAAAAGTTAACAAGGCTAAGGGTAAGCCAGCTCCTGTAGGCGGCCAACTGGTCAACCAGTTGTAGCCGTTGTGTGTAAGTCTCGATGCAAGTAGAGACTACGTCACTGAGATGTGCAGGATTTTGTTCTAGTAGACACGATGGTATTTTCAGCCTGTTTTTTTGTTTGCTGCCGGTGTTTCCCTCTCTCTTCAACTGCGTTATAACATGTTCAGCGAATCGTCTTACCAAAATATCCGTATAAAACGTCTAATGAATCGCCAAAAAGGAATATCGGCACATAAATCACTCAAAACCAAACACGATTCATTAAATAAAGTTGGATTACCTTCCCATAAATCATCATCGTTCCTAACCCGCTAATCTTGTACACATTTACATCTTCGGGACGCTAATCTTATCAGTCACTATAGTAAATGCCAAATAACTTTCGATCTACGTCATCGTTGCCACCAAGCTCGTTGTTATGAAGCTTGCTGGTGGCAATTATGACGTGAATCGAAAGTTGTTTGGCATTTGCTGTAGTTATATATATTTTTAACGTGTCGCAGTATAGGCTCAGTTTAAATATACTTATACATAATAACGGTTCAAGGATATTATCAAATAATCATAGGACAAAAAAATAACCTTGGCAAACTTGCATTTCAGACGGGCGGTTTAAGTTTAAGAATTAAAGTCCCATCAACCAGTCTTTCATTCACCATCAAAAGTCAGAACCATGACTTTGTCTGATTAAAAAGTATTGATTACTTTTCAGCACTTTTTTTATTGAAACAATGAATAATACTTCTGAATAGTTCACTCAATTTTTATTGAATTTGATCTTTATTTTTAAACTCTTGGTATAAGCTAGAGTAATAAGACTGACAAGTGTATAGTTCGTGTCATACCTTAAGAGATGACAATTTTTTTTTCAAAATCTTTGCTAGAATACATATCTTATGATATTTTTCAACATTCATAAGGGCACGCTCAACCACGTGGGTCCGAACCTTTATAAGTGCGCAAACCAAGAAGCTTGACCCCTCCAAACCAGTCTTTCATGGTCGTTTGTTGATTGAACACATGTCCGGGTCGGAAATGTGCGTGAATTGTTTGAATGTCCAATAATTATTGTTAATGATCGTGGTGTGAAGTGCTGGATAGATTGTTTAGTGATTGATGTGCTGTAAATTTATTATTGTGATTGTTGTTGGTGGGTGATAACATGGAGCTTTTTCAACTTTTCATTTGACAAAGAGTCGTGTTTTGATGTGTTACACTTTGAGTGTAACTTCATGACATACAACACTTTGTGGATCGATGTCCATATATGCGTATTGTTTTCTCAGTGTACATTCACTGAGTGAATTTTGAAATTGAGCGTCCATTATTTAACCTCCATAACAAAAAAATGATTTTTGCAAAGATTTCGATTGAATGTAATTTCACAAAATATCCATAAAAAATTTTTCTAAAATTTACCAACATTTTCAGGGTTCCGATGGCCTGGAAACCAAGAATGAGCAAGTGCCTATCATGCTCTACTAAATTATGAACAAATTACATTGGGGTTGTTCCAACCACCCACAAAAACCGTTTCAGAACGTTTTTTTCCAGTCAATCAATCCATCCAACTTTGACAAATGTCTAACTCGTCAAACATTAGGTAGGCCGCTGAAAATTACTGGTTCTGGGACGGTTTTCTGGGGGTGTTGGAATAAACTATCATCAAACACTATTACTGAACATCGAGTGAGTAATAATTATCATAACCCGCTCCGATGTCCTTCTTCTTGTGGACTTTCTATAAAATTGTTTATCCCGCAACAATGATGACACCTTAATTTTTTGAATTACGAAGGACTGTACACTTTTGACACGCGAAGTGACTTTAAACCATCAAGTGGTTGGCAATAGCGATCAGAAGTTCATAGCCGCAAATTTGATTTGCCTGACGAGTGAAACCAGATCCAAAAACCCCGCTTGAAATATTCATGACTAGAATAAATACTTATCTAGGACCGAAACGTTGTCCTAAGAATCAGAGTTGAATTGATCATTTCTACCCTGTGATGTAAGTGGTCACCATTCCATCAACAACATCGCATTACAGATCACTACACTGCTTTTGCGCAGAACGCACCACCGGTTTTGAATGTGAACTAGATCGAGGCGCCAGGAACAGAAATCCACATCATGCCACCCTGAAACCTTGTTGAAATAACATACCTATCAATTGTCATTACATCAATATGAAGACATAACTTCAATTATTGACCCACCATTTGGGGGAAAATACGTACTCACGAAGATTTCAAGTATCAGGATCACAGAAGTGGGCGGAGATCTCCGTCGCCGGCTTTCTCGACAAGTCATGGTAGTGAGCGTCTACTGCCTGGGAAGCTGGGCTTCGCAGTCCCCTGTCAAGAGACGAAATAATCTTTCTCGCGATCAATAGGAAAGATGGAAAACGGAGCTTGTCAAATCGAGATTGCTGAAGCTTGTCGAACTTTGTAGAGTGTTATCTTGAGTTTGTGAACACGCTATCATGAGCACGATAGTGTTTCTGTAAGGCACCCAGGTCCGTTAAGGATCACAAGTCTGGCTCAAGAACGTTTTATTTTATAAACCTGTCGGTACAGCTCTTGGGGTAATGAATCGCTTCAAAGAAGTTCATAATGTTCAAGTATGGTAATCAAATGCTGGATAGTGTCAAGCAACTCTCTTTAATCTTACGTAGTCTACTTTATTTCACATAAACACAAAGTGAGAATTCAGAAAATGTTTACATATTTATCACAAACAACATACTATAATGTCTATGTCTGAACTAAGAAGAAGTTATATTGTGAAAGGGTACCTACAATCTCGGAACCAAATCTAACTTCTCTCTTCAGTCCCCTTGGCCTTGGAGAATTCTTCGACCTATTTCCTGTTGTTGAGAGGGTTAGTGATCGTGTTCTCATTTTGCCTGATGTGCTTCTTTCAAGTCTTGATCCTGAACAAGTGATTATATGGAGTAGTAGTTCCCATGCTCCAGTGTTGGGTAGTTTCTTGAGAAAGTGTTGTAGCAACAAACAATAGCAAAAGATAAATATCCTCAGCCACTCTACTTATTCAGAAGAAACTGTATAATAACAATCGAATACGTAGCCACAGTCGAAATAATCGATCCCAAAATACCCCAGTTCAACTTCAAAAAACCACCCGCATGCAGACAAATCTTCCTGGTTTTGCTCTGATTGAGCAGAAAGTTCAGTTCATTAACAATAAGCAAATCCTCTTCTGATAAGTAAGTGCGATTCAGTTGGTTCAAGAGATTGCAGCAGATACGAGAGGTCCGGTGCCCTTCTTCTTCTAGACTTTCACCAACATATGCTGCCACAGCTGCTTGTGCCTGCAAAAGGAAGTCATGAATGGTTTTGGTCATTCATTGAACTCACAAAGGTGCCGAAAGTTAATAGCTCAAACATTATATATATATATATATATATATATATATATATATATATATATAGTGCAGAAGAGTTACTGTCACATTTAACACCTCTATAGTCAAGCCTTCTCAAACAAAACATTGAGAAACGTGTGTTGATGAAGAGGTGCGCGTCATATCCAAATAGATTATGAATATATTTTGAAGAAGTCACGCAATATCAAAAAATATATGTCATGTATAATCTAAATTACAAGATCATCATGCCCGCAATCATTCAAATCCATTTGTTCAGGCTCTCGCCAGTCTCTGACTTCATTTTGGAAAATTTTTGCGAATTTTTTACAGTTGACATGACGTGACGACGTTTGTGATTTTTGTAGCTTTGATACTGACAGGACAGGATCGAGATGTGGGTGGGGGTGAAACGTTTTGTTTCCACCGATCATGCGCAGTGAAGTCTATTTAAAGATAGTTTTTCAGAAAGTGGATTTGAACCCGCATCCTTTGGATTTGTATATGACTGTCTAAACCACCAAGCCATCGAGCCTTATGAGAATCATATCTAAAATCGGGGTACTGTTGTTGTTGTTGTTGTTTTTTGAGGTATCTTGAAAACACGAATTGATGATGGATCATAATTTGTGATGTATTAATAGTTCTCTCACCAAGAACTGATCAATCATGTTCAATCAATTAAGGTTATTTTATCCAATGTACGTAACAGCAGATTCTACGAAGAAATGGTTTCCGAAGGGCAGCCATCTTAACACAAGTCCCTGATGATGGTTCTTGGTCCTTCACTGTTTGGAATCCAGTATCCTTAGATATTTGACCTCTGAGACCATCTTAGGGGGGTGACTGGTGACTTGGAGGACCCATCCAACTTTTGACCCATCTCGCTTCCGTCAACCAGTTCTAAGATTGGTTAAGACCAAGTTTTTGAAGGGAAACAACATTCTTCACAAAGCAATTTGGGTTCCAAGCAAACAAAAGTACAAATGATGCCATTTTTAGCTTCTTGGAAAGAGGGTACACAGACCTCAATGCTAGGAGAGCTGTTGCGGCAGTCTTCTGTGATTTGTCAAAAGCATTCAACTGCGTTGATCATGGAATACTGCTGCAGAAGATGAATAGATACAGGTTCAGGGGAATTGGATTGGAGTGGTTTCAATCTTTTTTGGGTGGTCGTTCCCAAAGGGTAACGATTGAACTGGCTTTTTCGGAGCCTTCGCGGATCCTTTACGGTGTTCCTGAGGGGTCGGTGCTTGATCCAACCTTGCTCCTGCGGCCGTTTTTCTTTTTTTGTGGATAACACGACGGTTCTCTGGAAGGCTTCGGATGCAAAATCTCTTCACGGTGTCATCTCTGTGGATCTACCTGAATTAAGAAAAACTCACAGGGATGGCGAACGGTCGTTTTGTCATTGGCCCTGGAAAAGTCCACCATCGCAGTTATGATAAGCGTTGCTTGGAATGGTTGAACCCCCTCAGCCAAAATAAAGTGGAACACAACCTGGAAAACCATGTTATAGAAACCCTTATTCACACCACAATCACTAAATCAAACCTAACTTCTCCCTCCAGTCTCTTTGGTCTTGGAGCGTCTTCCACGAATTCTTAGTGGAACTCATCTGGCAATAATCCCAGGTGTCTCCTGGCTGCGAGAGTTCACATTGACCCGTTTTATCATGCAGGGTTGTTGCACTACATCCGATGTTGAGTGTGATCATTTTCTCATTCCTCCTGATGTGGTTCTTTCAAGTCTTGATCCTGTACTAGCAACGCAGCAAAGATACAATCATGTATTCTACGTGGCTTTTTTTTCTGTTCTAGTATTTAGTGTTTTGGAACTCAAAAATGTTGCCACAAATTGTAAAGTGCACGTGCAGTTTTTTTGAGAAAGTATTGTAGCAGGTGATATCAAAGTCAAAACATACACATCTACAGTTTCTTTATTTATTTAGAAGAAACTGTATGATCACAATCGAGTATGTAGCCACCGTCGAAACAATCGACCCCAAAATACTCCAGTTCAACTTCAAAAAACCACCAGCATGGAGACAAATCTTTCTGGTTTTGCTCTGATTGAGCAGAAAGTTCAGTTCATTAACAATGAGTGAATCCTTTTCTGATAAGTAAGTGGGATTCAGTTGGTTCAAGAGATTGCAGCAGATACGAGAGGTCCGGTGCCCTTCTTCTTCTAGACTTTCACCAACATATGCTGCCACAGCTGCTTGTGCCTGCAAAACAAAGTCATGGATGGTTTTGGTCATTGATTGAACTAACAAAGGTGCTCAACGTCAAGACTACCATAATAGTGGTTGATTATTTTCTTTAACCGGAAGTGCCCATGTTTATCAAGACTGGATGTTTTGGGTGCCACATTTGTCGTTGACATTTAGAACTTCGTGTCGAGCGCCTGGACATTATCTCCACTGCTCAATAGCTGCCCGAACAACTTTTTTGCTTGGTGTATCGAATAACTGCGATTTTGCTTCTGGATATGTAGTAGCTTATCGCATATTAATGGAAAGTATGCGATAAAGAAATGCGAGTCATATCCAAATAGATTATGAATTATATTTTGTGTTTGAACGAAAATATAATTTTCAAGAAGTGTCACGCTATATTAGAGAAAAAAAATGTCATGTATGATATTAACAACAACAATCAAAGCACATTCCAAAGGAAACATCTTGCTTAGTTATATTAAAAGAAACAATATTCAAATCTTTTTGATATGCTGAAGGTTCGTCCTAACTCGCAAGTAACACCGAACGGCAGATATGAATTTCCGGCTCCAATATCCTTGTCAGTGGGCACTTTGGAAGGAAATTTCATGACAACTGTTATTTGTGATGGTATTTTGACCCGCTTTATCACGGGAAATTCATTCACTTTGTATTTTGTTGAAAAAAATGCTTAATAATGTAGCAAAAACGATAATAATTGTCCCATCCATTTGGGATTCCAGCCCACTGCAGTTGATCCGGAATTCACTACATGTTTACCGGAGAGCCCCAATCCTGCGCGATGATTCATGCTGTTGGTTCCGGTCTATACTTCTATATTCTTCTACATTCTAGAATTTTTGGATCAGCTTTATAAGCTAGTACATTGTAAACAGTAGGGAACTCTAGTTTCCGTGTTGAGATTTTGATAAGCTGTGATTGTGAACATAGATATTTGTGTTGTTGTGAACCGTGTGCTGTAGTGACTTAAAATAAATAGATTTAAAATGGACAGGAAAAATATTACATTGGTGTCGGAAGTGAGATCTATTGTGTGCTATAGAAACGGACATAAATATTCGCTGCAATGGCTACGAATGGGAGAGAAGCTTGGAGAATCTTCAAGAGCTATGGAAGAGAACTCTAGAAAAGATAAATTCGAAGAGCTATAGAGGAAATCAAGGAACAACTGGCGGACAACAACAATTAATTGAAGGCTCATGTAGCAGAGAAAATCGGAAATCTGAAGACACAACTTGGAGAGACAGCAAAGGCCCTGGAAGATGAAATCGACGAGGTGAGAAGGCAAGTCGCCACAATTATGAAAAAACCGGAGGTAACAATTGGGAGCCAAGGGACACGTACTAAAATGGAAGCTGATACCATCCGAATCCGCAGTTTGATGGCAGCTGTCCTGGAACAATCACCATCGCCAGTTCGAGGCAGCAGCAAGGGCTATGGTCAAAATCAGTTGAAGAACCGCATCCAAAAGTCCAACGAAATACTGCAGGTGTTTGAAGAGAATGTTGCTCGCCTGGCAAGACTGGCTTATCCAACCACACCAAAAAATGTGATGGAGAGGCTGGCAGTAGCCTAGTTTACACCGACAACTTGGTCCGCGGACCAATTACTAAATGCGAACTATATCGGAACCAAATATTTGGATCGAATGGTGTGAACAGTTGCGGACTAACCTGGTCCACTCTTGGTTCGGTATTCGCCAGCAGGTGTACCGAACTAAATTTGGTTCAATCTGGATCAAAATTATGAGGTTATGTTGATTGTCATTAGTGTGAATTGTGTTGGTTCTGAGTTTCTAAGAAAATCTGAGCGTACTTGATTATGTTTTTTTGGTTACGAATTGTGTTGATCAATAATTTCGACTTGTTTTTGACATTTGACGAATTGCGCGCGTACTCATTTAGTTCACGCGTTGCAAGACGGTGTAAACGGGCGAGAAGCACGCATTGGTCCTACCGTACTATTCCCACCCACTTGGTCCTATCGGACCGAACTAAACGAGTTATCGGTGTAAACTGGGCTAGTGCAGGCATTTTTGAATGATCTTTGGGATCAGAAGATAAGGCAGTCCATGATACTTGTCGACGCTCTAGCCCAAGCCTTGGAAATTGAAGCGGCAAAGCAGTCCGCCAGGACACCTGCGCGCGTGCGAAGGATAGAGGAGGATCCCGCACAGGAGGAGACCGTCGACTCTACTGTGAGGAGAGTTGTCAGGGAAGTGGAGTCCTCCAAACGAAGGAAGCTGTGGTGCTGGAATTGTGGAGAGCTTGGCTACATCCGTAGCCGATGCAAGAAGACACCTTCTTCGGCATCGGAAAACCAGAGAGGGTTGATGCGAAGGGGCAATCGTCGACCTCTAACCAGTATGACCCGAAGGTAACTGCCATAGTTGCCTCTTCAGGACTCAAACTGAACAGGGTGTTTGTGGATGGCTTGGTCAATGGAGAGAAACGCACCATGCTGCTGGATTCAGGTGCGACGAAGACTATCATCACAACACCGACAATGATTAAACCAACAAAGTGGCGACTACGGACGACAACGGGAGACTTGGCTAAGATCCATGGTGAAGTGGAGGCAGCAGTCACTCTGGGAAACACCAGCTTCGAACATCCAATGCTGGTTGCTGATATTGAGAAAGAAATCATAATTTGAATGGATATCATGAATTCATGAACAACCGAGGCTTCCAATAAGATTTCAAAAATGGAACACTGAGAACCAACAACGAAGAGGTGATACCTGAACCAAATAGTTTTATCAAAATTGACCAATGAAAAGAGAAAGTTAATTATAAAATGACCACCACATCTCTCAAAATAAAAATGTTCTTCAAGTTTGCAAGAAATAATCTTCAGAAATTATTCTTGACACTATATGGTCCCACTGTACAGAACGAAAACATCAAAAAAACTGCTGTCACTTACCAGCATCCAAGTTACCAAAAATATTTTCCAGAAAATGGTGGTCAAAGATATATCTGCGTAAAATTTTTGAGGTATTACAATTTCGCCTACGATGGCACTTATGTTCTCTAGTAGATTCAACCACATACACAAGAGTAGCATGGAATTCACTATCTTGAATTCCTTATTAAATTCATCCAGAATGTTACACAGTCCGTTATAATATATAGATAATTCTTTAAGTTGGAAAATTTCAATCAGCTCCATTCGCGTGAGTGTTGGATGTGGAAAAGTTTGTTTCAAATACTCAAGATAATCGTTAATATTCGTGAAATTCTCTTTGACTTTATTCATCAACTCAGCACCATAAATAACTGCCAGACTATGGAGATAATACCAAATGAATCTTGGTACAAAATATCCATATGCCCATCCAACAGTGTTTATGGTAAGATACGCTCGGAATGCAATCACAATAAGTGGTACTATTGCGATGATTTTAATGTAGCTGTAACGTTTATTGCCTTTTCTTGCCAGGATGTATTCTTTTTTTATCGCAAAGTTGTAAATTTCCATCAACACTGTTGATCTACCCAACTTCAAAACAATGGAAATGTTTGCCACCAACAAAGCTATTTCGCTGATGAATGGCACAATTACTGCTGTATAGTTACCAAATTTAGCTTTCTTGTAAATCTCAAATTTGCCATATAGACAACAAAAATACAACAATACGTTCAGAATAATCCATGCTGGCTGTATGTATCTCATGGTTCGCTTTTGTATCAGCAAGTTTTCTTCGGACTTATAAATTTCACTCTTCCGACGAATGTTTATTCTGATGACGTGCACTTTCGAGGACATTTCAATGCCCAATGATAATAGCTTGTTGTTTTCACAGCACTTGTAATCTACCCTTTCCAATTAATTGAATAATGGAAATACAAATTGATGATGGATCAAAATTTTTGATGTTATCAATAGTTCTCTTTCCAAGAAATTCAATCTATCAATTTTGTGGTTTTATGCGATAAAGACTTGAAGACACAATGGCAAGACCCTTTTTGATGTCTTCGGACTGGAGATCTTAGAGTCGGATGCCATTAAGGCAATCAACAACGAAATCGGAAGTCCTGGACCTGGCAAATAATATGCTAAAGTCCTAAAATGCACCAACAGCTTACTTATCTCTTTCATCAGATACATAACACCATGTGAAAAAATGCAGAACGTCCTCATATATGGTGTGTCCAAATTCCGTTCTAATGAATCGAGCGATTCGAAAGTTCGAAGGAGGAGCATAAAAGAATTGCACTGTACAAGTGTGAAGAGATAAGCGGAGAAACGCAAATTGACTTTATAAAAGAGCTGGGTATTTCTTCTTCTTCCCAGGACGCAGTCTCCCTCCTAAGGTTGGCGATCCAGCTGGCTATGATGGTGCGGGAAACTGCTATAGATGTCCGTCCGAACCATCGACGCAGATCTTTCTGCCACAGATCGTTTACCCTCGATCTTTCCTTCGATGACGAGTCCGTGGATCTCGTAGCATTCTCCCCTCATGACGTGTCCGATGTATTGGAGCTCTCGCTCTTTGATAGTTGTCAGCAGCTCTCTACCTTTGCTCATTCTCGTTGACGTCTCGTCACTCGTTGACGAGGGCTACAATACCTGGTTGTTAATCCGAAGGATCGTCCGTCTTGGTATCCTGAAGAACACTACCACCCTGGACTTAGCTACGTTCATGTGTAGACCATACTGTGTGTTCCGCGATGAGGTCTATCATGTTCTGGAGATGTAGTACGCAGTTATGGTACTATTGCTGCAGCCCAGCAACAGTTTTTTGCCATATCTGGCTACCCTCAATTGGTTTAGCCTGCGGGCCAACGCAGTTTGCCAGGGTGTGGCGCTTGGAGCCAACAAGTGAGAGCTGGGGACCCCATGTAGACCACTGCATTGGAACCACCGTCGCAATCAAGGGTCATATATGGCTCATCTTGTTGTACCAAGGTCACTCAAGGTCAGTACACTGAACCAAATAGAGGCATTCGTAATGTGGACACTACGAAGAATGCTTCGAATCTCCTGGAAAGAGCACATGTCAAAAGGTGATGTCTTGCTGAGAGCTGGAGTAGAGAGAAAACTCCTGAATTTGGTGAAACACCAAGAAATGTCTTATCTGTGCCACATACTTGGGAGTAGTTGATATTTTGAACTGAAACTCATTCTCCAGGGCAAGACTGAGGGGAGAAGCGGGTCGTAACAACATTCCTGGCTCCATAATATCAGATAATGGTGTGGAATACCAGATGCAGAATCGAAATTTCACCATGCAGCGGACAAGTCAAGAAATGAATTCCTCTAGAAAAGTGCAGTGATTTGTTTCCTCGAATCTTTCATCCGAATCAAGTAGCAGTGAACCTTCCGTGGACGGACTACGCACCGTCTTCAGTCAGGCTCCTTCATCGCCAATTCATGTAACCCCCCAATCTACCCATGTTAAGAAGCTCTTTGGTCTTGCCCTTGACTCAGATTCTTTCCAGGGTACCTTTGCTGTCACCTTTCTCTTTCTCTCCAGTGGACAAGACAGTTGACCAGAGATTTCTCGTCGGCGCCCCGGGTTTTCTCGTTTATGCCTTTTCACTTTCGCTTTTGAACTAATTCTTCATAACCTGTGATAGTATGATGGTCATGATTTCTGTTTCGTAGCTAGTGCTCAATCCTCGTGTACCTAGAGCCAAAAAAAAATGTTGACCCGTGTAGCTCATTTCGTATTATCATTAAGACAGTTTAAGCGAATTTCTTGGAAGATTCTCGTATACACTAGAACCAAACACTCTAAGGAAGGAATAATTCTAGTCACAGAAGAACAAAAACTGATTTCGCAGAACTAAAAACTCCAGGGTTAAAATAAGGTGTCCACAAGAAAATCCATCAACAGATGACCAGACTTTCTGCCGACTGGGGTTGTTAGCCCTTTGACGAGTGACTTCAAAACTAGCACATTTTTGGCCCGGCAATCCCACACTTTGGTTTCCTCAAGTAGAGTCGCAGTTTACCTTGGAGGTATCACTCAAGATTCTCTCAAATACAGTCATGTCACTTCACAATTGGATAACACCTACGCTGCGGAGGTTGAGGACATCATCCTAATCCTCCAGCTACTCAAACGTCATTTCATAGATCGTTTTTACAAATCAGCGGAACTGCGAGTACGCCAAGTTTTGTCTCAAGAGGAGTTAAGAGACCGTACAATTCACAGTTCCTCAGACACCTTCCTGGACTTGCAGACTCAAGTTCCACAACAGTTCAAGTTCCACTTTGTGGACTGACCGGCTACCTTCACAGTTACATGCCATCATTGCAACTCAGTCAGGATCTGACCTAGATGTAGTTGCTAACCTGGCAGACAAAGTTCACGAGGTGACCCAAGTTTCACGTGTTAACTCCGTCACTACAAATCAGAACGCGACTTTTCAGGATCTGAAGCAGCAGATCGTGTATCTAGCGCATCAGGTCACCAGTTTGACCACCCGTTCTTCATCACCACATCCACGGAGCCGTTCTCATT
Organism: Orchestes rusci; assembly: GCA_958502075.1. NCBI lineage: Eukaryota > Metazoa > Arthropoda > Insecta > Coleoptera > Curculionidae > Orchestes > Orchestes rusci. The sequence goes on along the minus strand of OY293304.1, from coordinate 3,853,833 downwards.
CTCGTCAATCACATTCCCAAACTCCCATGACAGTGGATTCAGCTCAGTCAGTAACACCATTCCTTGCTGGTATCACAGGCGTCTCGGCAAACATGCTCGCAACTGCAAGCCACCCTGCGATCTATCGTAAAACTCCAACGGCAGTCATTGATGGCGGATGGTAACTGCCTTGTGGAACTTCACGGATCGTGATACACGTACCCCAATCGACACTGGTTCAGACTTGTGCGTCTATCCAAAATCTCTCGTTCGTGGTCGTTCAAATCGGATTTCATGCTTGAAGGCCGACTTTTCTCAATCTACACAGATCACAAACCACTAATCTACGCCTTCCAGCAAATGCTCGACTCTTTCACGCCACGACAGCCACGCATCTCCTTGGACAGTTTTCAACAGACATTCGTCACGTTTCCGGCTCGTAGAACCCAAACTAACCCAAACTAACCCAAATCATTAGACTTCACCAAACTGGCCACAGCACAGGACACTGACTCGGAACTACAAGAGCTATTGCAATCTCCAGCTCTCTCATTCCTGAAGCTAGATCGTTGCCCTGTACCCGGAACTTTGGTGACTCCGTACTGCGACTCCTGGTTTTCGGCACGCCATTTTCACATCTTTATACTCCTCAAGTCATCCCGGAAGCAATGCTACCACCCAGCTGATTGCCGAGCGTTTCTTCTGGCCACTTCCGTGAATGGGCCAAGGCTTGCCAAGCCTTTCAACGGTGCATGCTCACACGGCACGTCAAATCGCCGTTGAGTAACTTCGCTGTCACTCCTGGTCGGTTCCAGAACATTCACATTGACCTAATCGGACTCATGCCCAGTGCTTCTGGATTCCGCTACTGTTTGAGAGCAGGGGATCGGTACTCCTGTTGGCCAGAGGCAACACCGCTTGTAGACATCACAGCCGAATCCATTGCACGTGCATTCTTCTCCATGTGGATTGCACGTTATGGTTGCGCTGTTCAAGTGACTACGGATCGAGAATCCCAGCTCAACACACGACAGCATACCACGGAATGGTTAAACGGTTCCATCGCCATCTAAAGGCCACTCTGATGTCAATTGGATGAAGAGCCTACCTATAGTTCTCCTAGGATTACGTTCAGTCTACCGCTCCGACCTGCAAGCTTCAGTCGCTGAGTTATTGTATGGTGAACCGCTCCGCCTGCCCACAGAGTTACTCGTTCCACCAGTTCGACCTCCTCTAGCACAGCCCGATTTCGTTTCCCAGCTTCGGCAGCATTTCGAAGCTTTGCGCCTGATTCCCGCTTCACGTCACACTGAGCCACGTGCTTTTGTCTACAAGGACTTGTCTCCGGTGACACATGTTTTTCTTCGCCAGGATGCTGTTCGAGCGTCCTTGGAACCTTACGTTGTGGTAGATCGCAGTCCAAAAACCTACCCCCTCTTGATTCGTGGTAAGCACGTTAGCGTATCAATCGACCGCTTGAAGCCAGCTCACCTTCTACCATCGAACATCAAAACCCTTCACTTCCATTTTCGGATGACTTTCACTTTCCAATTACATTAATATATCGCAGTATCCAGTTCCCACAGATCCTATATAACAATGATTAAATTTACTCACCAAGGTACATAGTGCCAAAAATATTTTCCAGAAAATGGTGCTCCAAGGTATATCGTCATCTCCGTAAAGTGGATGAAGCATTGTAATCTCGCCTACAATGACACTAACGCTCTCCAGTAGGTTCAATATCATACACAAAAGTAGCATGGAAATGATCAGCTTGTATTCTTTATTAAACTCATCCAGAATATCACACAGCCTGCCATAATATCTGGATAAATCTTTCAGTTGGAAAATGTCAAACACCTCGATTTGCGTAATGCTTGAAGAAGGAAATGTCATTTTCCGATGCTCCAGATAATCGTTGATAATTGTAATATTCTCTATGACTCTATTTGTCAATTTGGCTCCATAAACCATAGCCAGATTGAGAAAATAATACCACATAGATCTTGGTATGAAATACCCATATCTCCAACCCACTGCGTTTATACTAAAACACACTCGATATACAAGCACAATAAGTGGTACTATTGTCAACATTGTAATGTAGTTGTGACGTAAATTGCGTTTCTTTGTTAAAATGTATTCTTTTTTTATATCAAAATTGTAAATTTTCTTTGACACTGTGGCTCCACCCAACTTCAAAACACAGAAAATGTTTGCTATCAACAATGCTGCTTCGCTGACGAATGGCACATATACTGTTGTATAGTTACCCATTTTCGCTTTCTTGTATAACTCATATTTGCCATATAAACAATAGAAATACAATGATATGTTCAGTACTATCCACAGGGGCTGTATGTATTTTATAGCCCACATGCACTTCGGTATTCGCTCTAGTATCAGCAATTCTATACCATGTTCGTTAGAGTTATACGTCTGACTTTTTTTATGAACATTCATTCCGGCAACGTGTACTTTCCTAGACATTTTGATGAAGAATGATAATGGGTTGTTGTGCACACTCCACTTGATAGTATAACCCTTTCCAACTAATTAATCGAACTGAAAAGTGATGATGGATCATAATTTGTGATATTATTAGTTCTCTATCCAATGACTGAGCAATAGATCAATTTTGTAATTGTATGTAATGAACAGAAACTATGGCTTGTAAGATTATTCTCTAGCACCAAACAATTGAGAGTCAAACTAACTCATAATTGTGATACATGTGGGAACCTCTTTGAACTCGAAAAGTCAGGTGCAAAAATTAAATCCAGACGATGGTCTAGCTAGAGGACCTTCCAAAAGGAGGTTCAATACGAATCCCGACTCCTCTTCCGGAAAAAAGCATGGAGCATGTTTTCCAGAAACAAATGCCATAGCGGATAGATGAAGATGTTTGAGCGGGTGGCTCACGCCAAAACCTGCTTAGGCCTCCCGGGCCCGTTGCAACCCACAATTGATGGAAGTGGGATAATTAAAGGCACAACGCTTTCGCGAAGCTCAGCAGGTTCCTCAAATAGATCCCTTCCAATTCCTGAAGTGTTGTGGGTTTGGCTCCGAAGTATTCCATCCTGGTGCTACGAAGAGCCGGACATTCCATTGGGACGTCTTCAAGGCACCACCTGTTAAGGTGAACCTTCAGGTGATAGACCGACCATTGTGTGGAGGTCTTCTCTGCTTATATTCTTGCCCACAATAGCCTTTGATGCTGAAGTGCTATCTGAACAAATGTTGAAAGTTCTCCGATTTGTGCCGCTCTCAAGAATTGCGTTATGGCAAAGATTTCGGCCTGTAGGATCGAAGCGTGAGTCCCTTCCATCATCATCATCATTATTAGCGCTTCAACCCTGAGTGATCACAACTTTTCTCCAGATGGTACGGTCTTCCATCATTCGTGTCTCAAAAGGGATATTCATTTTCTGTAGGTCTGACCTAATGTTATCTCTCCAACGCATTCTGGGAACATTCGAGTGGCCTTTTTCCTGGGCCTCTTCCCATGCCAGTCTCACCAGCCTATCCCCATGGAGCCTTTGCACGTGTTCTGCTCATCTTAATCGTTGGGATTAAGTCTCTTGTACGATATCGCCATCATTGTTTAGTTCTTGGATTTCGGCATTGGTCCGTGTCCGGGTCATGATGGTGTCCAAGAATTTTTAAGAGGATTTTTCTTTCGAAACATCTTAATTTCTCCTCGTTTGCTTTGGTCATTGTCCACGTTTAACCTCCGTATGTTATTATAGAGTGTGGATCTCACGTCCTGAAACCAGCTTGGTATTCGCCCAGTATGGTTTCTGCTTATGGGGTTAGTCTGTGTAGTAGTATGTTTGAGAGTACCTTATATGCGGTGTTTATTAGGGAGATTCCTCTGTAGTTGGAGCACTTTGATTCATCCTCTTTTTTGTGAATGGGTATGATGATGTAGTATTTCAGAAACTCTGTGGGTATCATATCCGATCCAGGTGCCTTGGAGTTCGTCATTTGGTTCAGTGCCTTCTGTGTTTCTTCAAAGGAGGTTATCATTGGATATGTTAGGTGGATTGTGTCTTCATATTGTTGGGTTGAGGCATTGAAATCTTTATTTGGAGCATGTGCTGAGATGATTGGGATGTTGTACCATAGGCTTTTAAGTCTGATATAGCACAATCTTTCGCTTATTGGTTCAAAAAACCAGTTCCTCTCTGATTACAAATTCATGCCTTCCGTCATCGTTTCCGCTGAAGAAAACAACAGATTTGCTTATCTTCAAGTTTCTATTCTCTGGCCATCTTATTTCTTGGACTGCTGTTATATTCATTCCTATGCTTTCAAGTTGTTGGACGGCGTTTATAGAGGCTCCGGGTCTATACCAACTCTGGACGTTCCAGGTTCCAATATTGGGGTAATTGGCCCGCCGCTTACCGGGCTTGGGACCGGCATCGTCATCCGACAGACTACTCAGATCATCCATCAGGGGCAAAGGCGGAGTCCCTGCTTTTGCAGAATCCTGCTCCTGTGCCTCTCTGATGCTTGGAGTAATCAGAAAATCACCCCGACCCCTCCCGTATTTGAGCTGGTCTGTTCTGATCCGTCCAATCCTCCAGTCTAGGAATAATCAGCTCAAGCGAGCTACCAGCAAAATAAATTGGAGTCATGTAGTCGGAGAGCATTAGCAGCACTCCATCCTTTAGCTGGGGTTTACTCATGGTCCCTTACTCCTCAGCTTCGAGACAGTACATACGATATGCTGTCCTGAGTGCAACACTCTCTACAAACAGGTGCAGTGGATTATCTCCTGCGCCTGTTATACTGATGCATCTTATTCTTTGGACCTTATCCAGTTGCCGCTGGATGTATGCTTTCTTAGTCGCGGGTCACCATAGTATGCCTCCGTAGATGATCAGAGGTCTGATAACCACAGAAAAGATCCAGTGAACTATTCTGGGTTTCAGTCCCCATGTTGTCCCTATAGCTCTTTATTACATGCCCATAAAGAGCACAATATATGTTTTTTAGGACGCGCCTCTTCTCTGAACATCTGGAACTGATGAGCAAGCACTCTTTATTTTTGATGGCGGATAACATTTGAAGCAATTTTCATGGATCATATAAACTTTGTCATCGGGATTTTGTCCCCTTGTTGAATTTGTGGAAGTTTGAGGTAAGTCAGATTCTAAGCCGCTCGAAATATCAAAACATGACAACATTTTATTTATTACTACTCAACGGTGAAACTAGTTGTGTTTCCTATAACATAAAATATTGTGAAGTGACAACATGAAAAGATGTTTTTGCTCTTAGTTATAGTATCTAGACTACATTCCTCACTTATTAAGAAGAAATTGTATAATAACGATAGAATAAGTAGCAACGGTCGATATAATCGACCCCAAAATGCCCCAGTTCATCTTCAGAAAACCACCAGCATGCAGATAAATCTTCCTGGTTTTGCTCTGATCCAGCAGAAAGTTCAATTCTTTGACAATGAGCGCGTCATTTTCAGACAAATTGCTACGATTCAGTTGATTCAAGAGCGTGAAACAGATGCGCGACGTGCGCTCTCCTTCTTCTTCCAGGCTTTCACCAACATAGGCTGCTACTGCTGCTTGTCCCTGGAATGAAAAATATATTTTAGAGATTAAACTCGAATTATTATTACATTTGTATTCCTGAAATATAAATCAGGCATACGTCAAAAAAATTCTGTTCGCTGATTGATTAGGAATTGACGAAAATCAATCAATTTACTCTTCCCAGCGAATAAATGATGTTTTTTGCTCCGTTCTTTCTCCATATGACGTCAACCTTGGGGCGACTGTCAAATTGATGACGTTACATGGATATGCCCTATAACAATACTAAGTCCGCACAGGCGCCACCTGGTGTTGATTTTGAAATATGTCAAATAACGTATGACGACAAAGTTCAAAACTATACTATCAACACGTGCGCCACCTAGTGAAAATACCTATGACTCATGTTGCTATGAAAACTAGTGACAGATAACTAAACTGACTTTTCAGAAGCGCCACCTGGTAGTTGATGTGTTGATTATTAATCATTATAAATCATTCCTAAATAAACCCTGAAACCCTTTTTAAGTGAGGGCTTGACAAAAGAAGCAAATTTCTTGCTTCACATTGGGATGATGATTTTCCATTTACATCACACTGGTCAACAAAATTTCGTCACGAATATTTGAACGAATTTCGTGAATTTCAGGCCTGCTAAATTCATGAATGAAAGTGGTTTTCCCTATTGGCTCTAGTTTTTGAGATAATTTATACCATCAATCTTTTAAAATTCTGACAAAATATAAAAATATTTGCCAAAACTTATTTTTTTTCGTCTACAATTTTGAGTAGAATCAAAACATAAATGTTATTTTATATTCTTGGGAGCATTTCATTTGAAAACACACAGATCTCAGTCCAAAATGTACACCCAAAGAACAAAGAAAAATTACCAATATATAAAAAAACGGATTCAAAAAGCATAAACAGATTGATGAAATAAAAAAAAAGTTAATAAGTGAGAGAAAATTATTATTATCCAAATGCAATAAAAGCAAATAAACTCAATAAAAATCCCACTCAAGGTTATTTGAAAAGTGAAAAAATAATTAGAAAGTATTAAAATTAGGAAAAATACAATAAAAAGGCAAAAGATGCATTAAACTGAAAAAAATACTTGATACAGATAAAATTACAAAATGAGCAGTGATTGTTGGTTGATCAGTTCTGAATCAAGAATCGGTCAAGTAGAAATAAAGCTTAATACATCAACATTTTCAATAAAAGAAAAGTGAAAGAGTCTAAATCTGTGAAAAGTACAAAAGGCTTTGACAAATAAGTAGAAAACATCATTGCCATAGATATAACTTGTACTATTCAAAATAATTTATTTACACACACTATTTATGTACATACACTTACACTAATTTATGTTTCGAACTCATTCATTCACGACTTATAGTTGAACTGACTCTTATACCCGCAATTATTCACGATAGACCGCTGGAATTTTTGAAAATTCTTGACGTACTGCTCTATTCGCTTTTGCAATGTCGATTGATAGACAGCGATATCCCGCACTGTGTGGACAAGCTTCAACAGCTCACATCGCTGTTAATGGACATATTCTACCACACTGCTCCCTCCTTGGAGCATTTTACCCCAAAATATCTCTATGTCGGTATCATCAGCCCAAGTGAGTTTGGTCAAATTGCAGCGCCAGATGCTTGACTTGTACATCTTATAGTTCTCCTGCCTCTGTTTGCTTAGCATCTGCAGGTTTTTTTTGTTTCTCCCCAGAGAGCTAGGTTACTGGCAGGACATTTTTGGTGGCGATGATAATTGTTCCATTACAGCTTGCTATCAAACTGAGGGGCTATCCTGGGAACTCTGACGGTATCAGCTTCTATCTTTGTTAGTTCGTCTTCCAGGTTCCCTATTTCTTTCACGACATGATCCTTTGGATAGTTGTAGTTTTCTACCAGCTATTCCTTGATTTTCTCCATAGCTCTAGAAAATTCCTCAGATTTCTCTTCCATAGGTCTAGAAGATTCCTCGGACTTTCTCCCCAGCATCTGATTGATGATTATATCAGGTGGGTAAACAGGGCAATTCCTGTGGAGCTTATTCGGCTGTTGTACTGGGGGCAATCCATTCTAAGTAACCTTCAAACCGCATCGAACTGGTTTTATGAAATGACCGGTTCACAAATCAATTTGTAGAAGTGTTCTTTTCCAGTACCATTTTCACAAAGCTCGGACGACACCCTCTGTTGTTTACGTGGTAGAGGAGAATCGTTGATTTTCACAAAACTCGGGCGCCACCCTCTTTATTTTACGTGGTAGAGGAAAATCGTTGATTTTCACAAAACTCGGGCGCCACCCTCTGTATTTTAAGTGGTGGAGGCCCCAGGAAAACTCACCAGCAAATTATGACTTGAAAGTCATGTTTTCCCACCCGGCTACCCACTTTATCACAACACCTTTGTACTTGAGAGAAGTCCTACCTCGTGGTTTGAAAAAGTAAAAGCCATTTTAAACAGAAAAACGGGCTTTAAAAGATCGCGAAACGGGTTGGAGATCAACTGACGCGAACTGTCGTCGGCGAGCAAGTGCTAATTTTCCTGGGTACTGAATCCGGAACGCCTGAACCACCTTGCTCGATTTCGATATATTTTTAGGTTGGGAACCCCGGTTTAGTTGAATGTCGTACAATTCCTGCTGACGCGCAGCTATAGAGAAATAAAATCGTTGTTCGAGTGATTCCTGGAAAACCAAGTTTGATTGTTTCGGATAGTTACTGATCAGTCAATCTTTGAATGTTACACGGCAAACATTATTTTAAAGAAAATACGACTTGTTTGTTTTGAAAAACTTTTATGTATGGTTTGGGTTTTGGTAAGGTATTGTAATATTTTTCGCTATAGAAAACACTTCTCCAGTTTTAATGTATTTATTTAAAGTCACTAAAGCACAATCACAACACCACAAATATGTATGTTCACAATCAGAGCTTATTTATGTTTCACGATCAAAATCTGAACTGAACTAACTCCAAATGGCAGATCTCATTATATACCCTCGCCAGGATTAAAAGAACATTCTCGTGATCCGTAGAAAAGCGTAGAATGTTCGACGCCATCTAGTTTCGCTAGAATGTACCAGAAGCCAATCGATCCAAACGATTCTACACTTTGTGGTGAATGCGCTGTATTCCCCATGTGCTAAACACATGTTTTGTCACAGTTTGAATGACAAAAATTTTTAAAAAAGGTGGAAAAATAAATAAATGAAGACTGTTTAAAGGAACTAAGCCTAAAATTTCAAAAAAGTAAACTTCGAGAGTCAATTTTTAAACATAGCTCGAAAAGGCTTGAAATTTATAGACAAAAAATGGGAAAATGATGAAAACAAAAATTAACAAAAAGCCAATGAGTGAATTATTAATAATATTCGAAAACCCATAAAATCACTTGAAGAATTTTTAAAATAAAAATACCCAAAAAGGTGATGTGCAAATGAAAATTTGCCAAATATTTTATAAATAAGCAAGAAAAAATGGCACAAAATTGAAACTATATAATCGGAAAAAATCACTTTAAAAAAAAGTTAATACAATGTTGAAGAACCATTAAATACCCAAATACTATGAGTGACAATAAAAAAAAATATATTGACATGAAAATTGTAAAAAGAAAATCAAACAATGTCAGATAAAAATAAATGAATGAAAATGAGCCTGACAGAAACCTTGCTCAAGATGATTCGAAAAGGGCAAAAAGAATTGTTTTCAAAAGTTAAAAATTAAAAATCAGAAAAATAAATGCCGTTGTGTATAATCGTTGCTAATTATAATTGATAAAAGTGAAATATAAAAAAGAAAAAAGGAAAAAGCTCGGGAAAATGCCTGAGAAGAAAAAAAATCATAACAAATTTTGAAGATATGTACTCTCGAGGAATGAAGAAAAATTAACTTGATAGAAAAAACTCTTTTGAAACCCGTGAAAATGATTGTAGAAAAAAAAACGTTAAAAGTGAAAAAAAATTATTTAAAAGAATGGAATTTAATGATAAAATAGGACAAATAATTGTAGTAATTGGAACGAAAAGGATGAAACAAATTAAAAAAATTTATAATAAAAATGAATTCAGGGGAGATTAAATCCAGCAATTATTCTTTTCAATTAGAAAGAAACCGATCTCTTAAAAAAAAATGAGGGCATTCACTATATAGAAAAAATCATTCACGTGTAAGCAATGTAAAATAAAAAATAATATTAGTGAAAAAAAAACGATAAAAATGAAACATTAAAACATGATTCACTCAAGTGTAAAATTTATTTGTAAAAAGTAATTTACAAAACAAATCAAATGATTTGAGTAAGTTTTTTGCCTGCGTTACATTCAATTTCACTTCGAAGTGGAAGTGGCAGATTTCCGCTTGCCAAACGAGATACATATCAGTAATCTTGATTCATTTATAGATGATAAGAGTTTTCAAGAGAAGTTGAAAGATTGAAGATTAAAGATTATTTTTTTTGTCAAGCGGGTGAAAGAGGAGGATTTTTATTATAAAATATACTCACCATAGAGTAACCACCCAAGAACAGATGCCATAAAATAGCTGCCCAATGAACATCAACGCCATTAATAATCGTGGGATGCGTAGAACATTCCAAAATCATGTTTAAAGCCACAAGTAGCATCATGATGATACTGAGCATCATGAACAAAAGTGAAAACCTAATTTCACTGTTAAATACATCAAAAATATCACAAATCCTATTAAAATGCCCATTCAATTTACACAACATTTTGTAGTTCATGAAGCCTTTGATCGATTCCAGTTGTTTGTTGTTTGAAGCTGGCGCAGATAATGCACGCCCTAGATCTTCAAGTTCTTCATTGATCAAAAAGAAGTTTTCTTTGATCTTGCTGCAAAGGCTCAGCATAATTACAAAGAATACATTGAGAAAACAGAACCACGAGTCTCTGAGAAGTAAGTACTGATAGATTGTTAATCCCACAGTTGAGATTGCTTGGTACCAGTTACTTAAAACTGCAACGAAAGGTATGATTTTTACCACAGTCAACAGGATATTCCTCCGTTTACAGCCTTTATTTTTCATAAGGTCGTTTTTAAAAGCAAATTTGAATACCCGATTTAGTTGTTGGGTTCTGGAAAGAAGCCTGAGGCTCTGCAGGTTTGCACACAGCAGTATATTCTGGCTGAACCCTGACAGGCCTATGATGCAGAAGTTGGTGAAAAATTTTGGTACAACGTAGACTTGGTAGTTTCCGTAAATGCTGTAGCAGTGCAAAACGATGTTCACTGCCAACAAAAACTTCAAAATATATTTTGTGGCTTTCTCGTTGTATAACAAAAGTTTCAACAGAATCAGCTCGAGTGAGTTTTCGTAATTTTTTTTATTAGGCACTTTTAGCGGATGTACTTGATTCGACATTTTTTGTTAACTGAATGAATTAATTTTATAGATCAATAATGAATTAAACGTATTATGCAACGATGATTATATAGATCCTAATTGCATTGATAGCGTCTTTTGTTTGGTTCAAATCGGATAATTATATAATGATTTTACAATAGTTGGAAAATGATGTAGGTGAACACAGAAAATATGGAATTTGTACACAGTGGCTGTATTTCACCCTCCCCTGTTTATTTATCGAACTGTACGCAAGGAACTTGAGAACATTCCGGGTTGACGCTGACGGGTGAGTGCTTCCGAGCCTAGAATGATTTTTTTTCATCCGAAGTGATGATTCTTTTACCACTCAGTACTAGAATAAGCGATTTGGTAACTGAATCTGGTTACTGAATAAGATAATCATTTTTCTTGATCGGCGGGCAGTTAATTACTGACGTTACCACCTAACATTTTTTCAATCAATATGGGAGTGTTACATACCGATTTCCTACTTACTTTATCCCAGTTAGTTTACCTGAGGTTTGTCTTTTTTTTCGGTGGCGTAAGTCGATGAGACATGAGGGCTGTCTGAAAAAATTGTTCACGTGGGTTTCCTGAGATTTGTTCTGTGTTCCCAGAGCTGATTTTTGAGAGCTGTTTTGCTGGTGACGTTGGAAAATAAGGTTTGTACCGAGAAAATACTTTTCTTCCGTGGATTTTCCAAAAGTTCTTCTGTTTTTCCGGCATACTCCTGGTGGCGCTGGAAAATAAGGTCTGTCCCCGGAAGAATTCGTTTCTCCTTTAACTGATTTCCGTTGGTTTACGTGAGAGTTGCAAGTTGATCTCTTTTTCCGGTGGCGTATGTTGTTGAGAAAACACTGATGATTTTTGAGACCCATTTTCTTAATTTTGGCGTTGAGAAATGAGGGCTGTCCCGTGTCACGCTCTTTGTTTCTCTTGGAGTAGTACAAAAAAAAAGATGAGGTAACAAAGAAAAGAGAACAAACAAAAAATTACTTGATTTCTGGAATGAGAAGGTGGTTTACTGCGTGGGCAAATTAGGCCCCAGCTCAATGCCGGAGAGAGGGTAGGATGAGCGCCACCGACTCAAGACTGAATAAGTCGGAATTCTCCCGATGTTCCGGGCACCTTCCCAATCACAGAAATTATCAAATTAAAAATTAATTTACCAAGTCTATGAGCAACATAAAGCCAAATAACAACACGAAAATTCAATGGATAAAAATGTATTACTTTATCCCTAGTGTCTCTAAAGTGATCACTTTGAACAAAAATTCATGATAATTTTTTTTAGTTTAAATCTATAGCGATACCAATAAGTCAATCACGGCAACACAGCCTTTTTCTGTTGAAAGTGGCTTGAATGGTGCAGTCTCAGCTTTCCTTACTGGTGGCGTTGAGAAATAAGGGCTGTCCCGAGGAAATTCTTTTCTCTTTAACAAAAACCGTGGGTATTCTAATGGTTCTTTTGTTTTTCCGGTGACGTTGAGAGGACAGGACTGAATTTTAAGACCTGTTTTCTCTACCAGAGGCGTATGGGAAATAAGGGTTGTCTCAGCGGATTCTTTTTCTCCTGTACCTGATTTTCGAGGTTTTTATAAGAGTTGTTCTGTGTTCCAAGTGCTGATTTTTGAGAGCTGTTTTGCTGGTGACGTTGGGAAATAAGGTTTGTACCGAGAAAATACTTTTCTTCTTTACCTAATCCGTGCATTTTCCGGAAGTTCTTCTGTTTTTCGGGTATGTAGTGTGGAGGAGAGGACTGAATTTCAAGACCAATTTTCTTTACCAGTGGCGTATGTCGTTGAGAAATAAGGGCTGTCCCGGTGGATTCCTCCCTGCTTTACCCGATTTTCTTGTGTTTTCTGAGAGTTGTTCTGTGTTCCCAGGGTTAATTTTTTAGACCTGTTCTTTTCATTGGTGGCGTTGAGAAGTAAGGGCTGTTCCGAGGAAATTCTTTTCTCTTTCACCTCATCCGAGGGTTTTCAGAAAGTTCTTTTGTTGATGTTCTTGAGGTAACAGGACTGAATCTTAAGACCAGTTTTCTCCACCATTGCCGTATGTCGTTGGGAAATCAAAGCTGTCGCGGCAGATTTCTTTTTCCCTTTACCAGATTTTCGTGGGTTTTCTGAGACTTGTTCAGTGTTCCCAGGGCTGATTTTCGACACCACACTACTTTCTACTGGTGACGCTGGAAAATAAGGGCTGTCTCCGGAAGAATTCTTTTCTCCTTTAACTGATTTCCGTTGGTTTACGTGAGAGTTGCAAGTTGATCTCTTTTTCCGGTGGCGTATGTTGTTGAGAAAACACTGATGATTTTTGAGACCCATTTTCTTAATTTTGGCGTTGAGAAATGAGGGCTGTCCCGTGCCACGCTCTTTGTTTCTCTTGGAGAAGTACAAAAAAAAAGATGAGGTAACAAAGAAAAGAGGACAAACAAAAAAAGTTACTTGATTTCTGGAATGAGAGGGTGGTTTACTGCGTGGGCAAATTAGGCCCTAGCTCAATGCCGGAGAGAGGGTAGGATGAACGCCACCGACTCAAGACTGAATAAGTCGGAATTCGCCCAATGTTCCGGGCACCTTCCCAATCACAGAAATTATCAAATTGAAAATTAATTTACCAAGTCTATGAGCAACATAAAGCCAAATAACAACACGGAAATTCAATGGATAAAAATGTATTACTTTATCCCTAGTGTCTCTGAAGTGATCACTTCAAACAAAAATACATGATAATTTTTTTTTTTAAATCTATAGCGATACCAATAAGTCAATCACGGCAACACAGCCTTTTTCTGTTGAAAGGGGCTTGACAATGGTGCCTTAGCAGTCTCAGCTTTCCTTACTGGTGGCGTTGAGAAATAAGGGCTGTCCCGAGGAAATTCTTTTCTCTTTTACAAAAACCGTGGGTATTCTGATAGTTCTTTTGTTTTTCCGGTGACGTTGAGAAGACAGGACTGAATTTTAAGACCTGTTTTCTCTACCAGAGGCGTATGGGAAATAAGGGTTGTCTCAGCGGATTCTTTTCTCCTGTACCTGATTTTCGAGGTTTTTATAAGAGTTGTTCTGTGTTCCCAGTGCTGATTTTTGAGACCTGTCTATGTTATTGGTGACGTTGGGAAATAAGGGCTGTCAAAAAAAAATCTCTTTCACCTAATTCGTGAGTTTTCTGAAAGCTCTTCTGTTTTTTTCGGTGACATATGTCGTTGGAAGAACAGGGATGATTTTCGAGACCTGTTCTCCTCACCGGTGGCATATTTCTCTGGAAAATAATTGCTATTGCGGTTATTCTTTCCTCCTCCACCTGATTTCCGTGGCTTTCCTGAATTGTTCCTGTTTTTCCGATGACTTATGTTGTTGGGAGGACAGGGATAATTTTTGAAACCTGAAAATAAGGGATGTTCCTGGAGGAATTCTTCCCTCCTTTACCTATTTTTTTTTGGGTTTTCTCAAAGTCCTGTTTTTCTGGTGGAGTTGTTGAGAGGAGACGCCTGATTTTTAAGACCTGTTTCATTGACGAATGGCATAAAGGAAGGGAAATAAGGTCTATCTCCGGCGGAATACTTTCCTCCTCTACCTGATTTCTGTAGGTTTCCTGTGAGATGTTCGGTTTTTCCGGTGGCGTATGTTCTTGGATCATTGAGAAATAATGGCGGTCTCCAGTGGAATTCTTTCTGGAGCGAAAGATTTGACAAATTAATTCTTTATATTTAATCACGAAATTCAACGGGAACACGGCAGCAGAAAATCAAAAATTCTTGACCTTTGCTACAGCTCTTTCGAACATCTAATACAACGGACAGAGGTCAGGAAATCAAGGAAGATGAAGTATCCACAAACATCCGGATATCTTCAATAAAAAAAGAAACTCACAAAATTGAGCCTCATCCTGAGAGTTTTCTGTTTTCCCGGTGGCGTATGTCGTTGTGAGGACAAGGCTGATTCTTGGGAGATTCCTTCCGAGTTAACCCAAGTTAAGTGATTCTTCTGAGAGTTTTTTCCTCACTGGTGGCGTATGTCGCTGAGGGGTAGGCTACCTTATCCCAGTAAGTTCACTCGAGATTTGTTATGTTTCCCGGTGGCATATACGTTGGGAAATAACGGATGTCTCTGGAGAAATTATTTCCTCCTTCATCTGATTGCCGCGGGTTTCCCGAATTTGTTCTGTTATACCGCTGGCGTATGTTGTTGGGTGGACGGGGCTGATTTTTGGTACCTGTGTTCCTTACCGGTGACGTACCTCAATGAGAAATAAGCGCCGCCTCTTTGAATGTTTTTTAGTCTATCATTGTTTTTGCATATGAATTTCTTCTTGTTCCCTCAATGTTGTCTATTTAAGGTTCTGATTTTATTTTTGTTGTGATTTCGGAAGTTATCAAAAATCTCGACTTTGGTGAATCTGATTAGAAAAAATCCTGTTCCACTGCTCAAGTTGGACAAAACTGCTTCCATTATTTCATATTGTCACTGTGTCCCATCACAGTGGGTCAAAAATAGAAAAAAAAAGAATATTGAATCTGTTTCACTCTGCAAGTTGGACAAGACTAACCGCACTTGCTGTGTCACAGAGTGGGTCAAAATTATCAAGAATCCTGTTTTTTTTTTAATTCTTGATGTGAGGTCCAAGTTGGACAAAACTACCCCGATCAAAAATCAAGGGCTGAGTGGATTTTTTTTTCTCATGAAACCTCAATTTAATTCACGCGGAACAAGTAGCTTTGCTGAAAGGGTTATTTTTGGCGCGGTAAATAAGGATAATTCATACTGTATATTCACAACTTGATAGGTCATGATGCACATCTTTTAGTTAATCATTACTGTTAAATGTTACTGTCACTGTTCGTAGAAGGTAAGTAAAAAATGATAATGATATCAAAGTGCTCACCATAGAATAAATCACCAAAGTCAGCTCAACAGCAAAAGCCTCTTTTCCCTCCGTCGAATGAAAATAGCTCTTTGAATCACTCATAGCAAATTCAACTCCAATAGCTACGACAAAGTTCGAATTCACAATCAAACACACAATAATCGTAGCTGTGCTGCTCTTCAAGCGCTTATTCAGTTCATCCAGTATATCACACAAATGATGATAGTTATGAGATAGCTGCACTAATTGCTTTGATCTCGAAGATACTTGTGCTACTGAGCAATTTTTCAGCCTCTTTTGCTTGCCCAAGTCGTTATTCAACGCACTAAAGCTCTGTTTGACTTTGTTTGTGAACAAAATGAATCTGTAGAAGCTAAAATTGAGGAGGTAATACCAGATGTATCGTGGCAGGAAAAATGTTTGGTACTGCCAGTTGGTGGAGTCGGTGGAACAAATAATCAGTGAAAGTGGTGCCAGTGATAACAACATCAGCACCCGTGAATAAGCTATGACATCATCCATTTTGTCAACTTTTCCAAGTATAATCTGAGCCTCGTTTACCTTGTCAGTCAGTTTTGTTATCAATCTACCCCTTCCAAGTAAAGTGCCCAATATAATGGCGGAAAGCATCAGGAAGTCACTGAGGATTCCCAGAACCACAACAACTAATCCGCTGGCAACCAGCAATATATCTATTGCTATTATTTTTCCAATCAGCGTGTGCACGAACATGACAACGTTGACTACAGTTACCATAATTTTTAAAAAATTGTATGTTTTTTTGTTGCTGATGATGGCTTGGAACAGGTTCATTTCAAGACTTGTTATCTGAACGGTTTATTTTATAATGCCTTTGGTCATTAGAAGTCGATAAGAATCAAATAATGCACATAATGAATAGAAATTGGAAACTAATGAAAATTAAATTGTTCGATTGGTGTTTTGTCAAAAGAAGACTTTCGATAATGATGATATGGCCATTGTGACGCACTTGGAGGTTTTCGGTGATCTCAAACGGAGGTTGGAGAATATTTTACAAAAACTCGGGCGCCACCCCCTGGATCTCACTTGTCTATGGGTTAGCCTCTGAACAGTGGAGAAGAACAGAGTAACGGAATTGAATGGAAAACACGTCAAACTATCATGACACAAATTGAATGAGCCACAGTCACGGCGATTTCCTCTTTAATCCGTTCGTTTTGAACCAGAGATGGATTTTCCTTATCCTCCAATTCATCATTTATATTTTCACATTTACACTGGAAATTAAGTGCTTCTCTCAAAATATTAAATAATGTTCTTTCAATGTTTTGTTGTTCTTTCAGCTCTTGAGACATTGATGAAAGAGGAGATGAAGGAGCACCATGGTCACATGATTTATCGGATTCATTTACCAAAATCTCTTCCACATTCAAGACCAAGTTAAAAGTAAAAATCACCGTAATTAAAAAGTGTGAATCATATACCACCAAGTTGTGAAGATTTTAAAATGTTGATCTAAACAACGCCATTATGTCTTACTTCGGTTATATTCATACAGGGCAAGTCGAGAGGAAATGTAGAAAAACCCAAATGTTTTTTTTCTCTACGTTCCACTTTCATCAACATGTTCACTAGATTAGAGTATGGCATGCTTAAGACTACTAAATATAACCAGGAAATCGTTAATATATTAACTTACCAGATAAAAGCATATCATATCCCTCTGAATAATGAAGAAACTCATTATTTCTTGGAAACTGTAGTAACATTTACTCATTGGAAAGCTCTAGTTTGAAAGGGGACATCATACCAGGAAGTTGTATATCATATCCCTCCAAGTTATGATGAAACCTCACTAAAGCACTGCTGTGTTGCCATATTTCAACACAAAAACAAATTCAGTACAGAGTAGTTGAATCAATTAAGATTTACTGGTAATAGTTAATAGGGTTCTAGAGAATTGGGGGCACATGGCAACGTCGCTGAACAAAAGTAAATATTTTTATGACGAAGATGTTGGCGACACCTTTGTTTTGTTGATTGTCTTGTTATTATAAATCGATATTTTATGTGTGCATGGCTATTAAGAGCATAAATTCATTTTCAAGAATATTTCAATCCCAAATATGTTTGTTTCTTCTAGCCCTCTCCTCATATAAATGACTGGGGGAGTAGATAAGCAAGGCCGGTTCAACAGCAATTTCGACCATTTTTACATGTAAATCTCCATAAGGAAATCGCAGGTCCATCCTACCCTTCTTAGAACCGTTCAAGGTCATCGCATAAGTGGTTGCGTCACAACGTTCTCCAGGTAGACCACCTGATTGGAAGTCCCCACCTGATTGGAGGTCCCCATTTGATTGGAAGATCCCATCTGATTGAAAGTCGCCATCTGCGGAAGTCCCCCAGGTGGGTGAATGTGTGTACTATGACTCACCTTTTTTTAGCCTCCGTTGGGTTTCGAACCCGAGCCTTCTGGATGTTAGTCCTATGCGCTAACCAATACTCTATTGGAGCTTTAATAAATATTTGCGTGGATTTGAGTTTAGTATGAGAAGCGCTGTCAACTTGTCATTTTCAAATATCGGGCACGTATGTTCTGTGCTTCGAAAACGATGTGCTCCCGAATGGCTCGGCGGGCTGTCTCTTGATGCTGCTACACAATAGAGTGAAGAGTGAGCCTCCTAATTGTTACTTGTTTGGTGATATAATCCATTATTTCAAGTGTCGCTAATTAATTAATTTATCAACTAATTCCTAATGTTGTCATGGCTTCATGCATGGCCACCTTTAGTTCTATAAACTGGGTGATAATTTGTAGGACAATGAGGAAAATTTGATCGCCTCCCATTCCTTTATTATAAGTTTTAGACCCAACAAACCTTATATCAAAATGATCGTACGAGATGGAAGAAATGATTACAATTCTTACATACACGGTGTTCCATTAAAAAAAATACAAGTCTAGTTCACCACAATCTTTTTGGGACACAATAGTCATATTTTCAAAACATAGCCTTTTTGACCAACTATAATTCACCTACAAAAGAAAATTAAAATTATCATTTTCCCACAAATTATACAAGGTTGCTTTGGACCATGACCATGGCCCAAATTATAATAATATAATTCATTTTCGAAACAAAGTTTGAATTTGAATGTTTGCTTGTCAGCTCGACGTGAACTCACTTGAAACTGTTCTCTTCAGTCTGACTTAGACCCATAGCCATACTGATGAGTCCTAGCAGGACGAAACGTATATGGATTGGTCATGGTCAGACTGAGGACCAGTTTCAAGATTTTCCTTTTTGTTTCTGAATTATGTTAATAGATTTTGAATGAGCATCAAAAACGGCAATTTTCTTTAGTTTAACCTTGAAGCACTTACTTCGGGGATAGCTAGAATTATAACCTTTTTAGAAAACCGTAGAAGAACATCGTCAATCTTACACAATCTCATCAGAACCAAGAGATTTAATTGATGGTTTTCTACAGAACATGGCCATCAGTGATGATGAGTCTTTCTCAGGTATGACAATCAGGTTCAATAGAAATTCAGTGCCTTGAATCACGTTTTTTTTTAAGATCAGCAACTGATTTCTGTATGCATGGACTTGTTTATGGCTGGTACAGAAACAACTAGCAACAGTCTGGGTAAGTTTCCATGTCGTCAATAAAAAGTGAAGCGGTTCTAAGTTTTCTTTTACAGGTTTTGCCATGATGTACATGATTTTATATCCAGAAATTCAAAAAAAGGTGCAGGAAGAGCTGGATAAATATGTCGGCAGAAATCGATCGCCTTTGTTAGAAGATCAGATCAAGTAAGACATTTTAAATTGATGTTTCCATCTTCTTCTTCATGCAGTATACACTCAATATTCCAGCCTGAAATTCACACAAGCAGTTATTATGGAGCTTCGCCGAATCACCAACCTCAGCAACCTTGGTCTCCCCCATAGAGCTACAAGAGACAGCGATCTAATGGACTACTCCATACCCAAGGACACAGTCATTCTTACTAATTTCTACAGTGTCCATATGGATGAGGAAAAATGGGAAGACCCTGAACAATTCAAGCCTGAAAGATTCTTGGACTGTCATGGAAAGTTGAGGGTGGATGATGAGAACTTTATACCGTTTGGTTTGGGTGAGTACGACTATAATCAAACCAAAACTTGTTGATATTTGACTATTTCAGGAAAAAGGAGATGTTTGGGAGAACTCCTTGGCAAAAACAGCGTTTTCTTATTTTTTACTTCGATTATTCATAATTTCACTCTTGAGCCTGTGGATGGGTTTTATCCTAAGAGCAAACCTTTTGATGGGTTCACTTTGGCACCTCAACCGTTCAAAGTTAGGTTCATAAAGAGAGATTGATGATTACCTATTCATTGTTAGCAACTTTATTATTGATTAATCTTCGGGTTTATCAGAAATTATAGTAAAAAGTGCCAATTGATATCAATTATATATTCATTGTCTTTCAATTTGAATCATGAATTTAGTTTGCATTAATAAAATTATTGTATGAATGTGTGATATTATTGTTTCGTTTTAGGTTAGGTCTAACGTCAATCTAAAACTCGATCCAAAATAAGTCATCAGCGGGCAAAATTAACAACAAGTTTGCAGTCGGCCTGCAACCTCATTGAGCTTACGCGCAAAGTTAACTGATAATAAACAGTTGAACCACTTTCTTTCGGATAGCCCAGGACCCATTAGTTCGGAACGTTAGTCGGCCGCTCTAAACATGTTTTGCTGGGCGGGCTTCATTGACGCGCGGCCGCTTGTGATACGGGTGTTTCAAATGAGCCGACGACAAGTGACTTATTGTACAGCTTTCACTCGTTAATTTTCTGACAACTTTTTATGTACAGTCACTTATTTATATTTCTTTAACAATGCCCGTTTTCAATCAATGCAACGATCACTAAAACACAACTAACTAATGGCGGTTGCGCTTTCTTCTATATACTCCAGTCCCTTCGCCGGAAATGCCTGAATATTGAAGAAGACTGTAGAACCTTCCATGCGCTCTGGTTTCGCTGGAATGTACTAGAAGTCAATCTATACACAGTGGTGAAGAAATAAGAATGCCGCTGTTATGGGTCAAATACTGGCGAGTTCGGGTCTATGGACCATCTGTGAAAAGGGTCCCGGTCGGTCCACCCACAGGACACATAAATGAAATGGTGAGCTCCACGAAATGATCAAAATAAAATGTATTGTGACGAAACATGCCCAGTGGAACAAACTTCCAAGGCGGTCGACAGCGGACACGACGTTACAACCATTGCATCTCGCCATCGAATAACTCGGCTTTTGTCCCGTTTGTCACAAGCTCAAACCACTGTTAAGTTCTAGAATAGCAAGGTTTATTCGATTGCCTACACCTAGAATATTGGAGAACTTTCGCCATCTATCGAGGCATTGAAGAGGCTCTATATAAAAAGCTCCGCCATTCGGACAGGGAGTTCAGTTATCGATTAGCCGCGAATTATAAATCGTTACAACATAAATATACGCTGCGATTGTGAACATAAATATTTGTGGTTTTGTCAGTGACTTTAAATAAATTAATTAAAACTGGTCAAGTGTTTTCTATGGCGAAACTCGTTACATTGGTGTCAAAAGTGGGATTTATTGTGTGCTATAGAAACGGACATAAATATTCACTGTGATGGCTGCAAAACTAGTGTTTTTAACCGGATTGAAGGTCGCCGAGTTGAAGAGAGAGCTGGAGGAGCGTGACCTGAATAGTAGTGGTAAGAAAACTGATCTACAAACAAGGCTTCGTGAGGCTTCAATGGAAGAAGGCATGGATCCTGATACGTTCCAATTTGAGATTCCCGATCCAAACGCAGTAGTTGAGAAATTGTCCAAGAACTTGAAGGATCACTTGGAAGAGAAGTTTAATGAATTTCTTGAGCCATGGAAGAGAACTCGAGGAAAATGGAGGAGAAGCTCGAAGAATCTTCCAGAGCTATGGAAGAAATCAAGGAGCAACTGGCGGATAACTACATCTGTTTGAAGGCTCATGTAGCAGAGGAAATCGGATTTCTGGAGAATCAACTCGGAAAGACTGCAAAGGCTCTGGAAGACGAAATCGACGAAGTGAGAAGGCAAGTAATCATGCAACAACCGGAAGTTACTATCGGGAACCACGGTGCGAGTGCCAAGATGGAGTCTGATACCGTGCGAGTCCACATGAAAGCCCCTCAGTTTGATGGCAAGCTGTCCTGGAACAATTACCATGGCCAGTTCGAGGCAGCAGCAAGGGCAAATGGATGGACCGCAACAGAGAAAGCTCTGGCACTAACTCTGGCGCTTCGTGGGGAGGCAACGGAGACCCTGCAGACACTGAACACCCAGGAACAGGAGGACTACGATGTGCTCGTCAAGCATCTGGAGCTGCGGTATGGTCAAACTCATTTGGAGCATGTCTACCATTCCCAGTTGAAGAACCGCATCCAAAAGTCCAACGAAACCATGCGGATGTTGCTCGCCTTGCACGACTGGCTTATCCAACCATGCCAGAAAACGTTATGGAAAGGCTTGCAGTTCAGGCCTTCTTGGATGGACTGCGGGACCAGGAGATAAGGATGTCCTTGATTCTTCATCGTCCTGTCAATCTGGTGGATGCGCTGGTAAAAGCGTTGGAACTCGAAGCGGCAAAGCAGTGCTGCAAGCTTCCTGTGCGAAGGATGGAGGAACAGGATGTTCCGGAGGAGGACAGCTTCGGCGCAAATGTGAGGAGAGTCCTCAAGGAAATGGAGGTTTCCAAGCGAAAGGAGCGACGATGCTGGAATTGTGGAGAGCTTGGGCATATGCGTAGCCACTGTAGGACAGAGATACGGGCACCTGCGTTGGCATTGGAAAACAAGGATCATCGAGCGAGATCAAGCCTCAAGAGCTTGGATGGCTTGTCCAGGAGACCAGAGCTTTCTCACAAAGCCAAGGAAAAGAAAGCGAGCGTTCGCAGGACAACTGTAGTGGATGATTCCTGGCAGTCTAAGGCACTTCGCGAGGACCAGGAGAAAGATCTAGATCTAAAGCTCATCATTGGATGGAAGCTAGCAGGCCAACGACCAACTTGGCAAGAAGTCGCACGATTTTGAACTGCAGTGAAATCCTACTGGGCTCAATGGGACTCACTGGTTATTAGCGACGGCATCCTGATGAGACTGGTGAAAAATCTGGATGGCACGGAAGATCGGAGGCAGTTAGTCGTTCCTGGAAACAGACAGGCAGAGGTGATGAGAGAGGTCCATGATGGCGTCACAGGTGGACATCTGGGTGTAACCAAGACGCTGGGAAAGCTGCGAGAACGGTTTTACTGGGTCAACTGTCAAGCCGATGTGAAGGAATGGTGCAGAAAATGTGCCGTATGTGCGGCAAGTAACGGACCCCAGAAACGGCCAAAAGCTCCTATGCGCCAATACAACGTGGGAAGCCCCTTTGAAAGGATCGCAATCGACGTGGCTGGACCATTTCCTGAATCGGACAAAGGAAATAAATACATCTTGGTCGCCATGGATTACTTCAGCAAGTGGGCTGAAGCGTATGCCTTGCCAAACCAGGAGGCGGCTACCGTTGCCGATGTCTTGATTAAGGAATGGTTTTGCCGTTTCGGTGTCCCGTTGGAGCTGCATTCGGACCAGGGCAGGAACTTTAAATCGACGCTATTCCAGAATGTCTGCGATATCTTGAAGATCAAGAAGACAAGGACAACGGCGTTGCACCCACAATCCGATGGCATGGTGGAGCGAATGAACAGGACCATCAACCGACACTTGGCCAAAGTTGTCTCTGACCACCAAAGAGACTGGGACGAACACCTCCACCTATTCCTCTTGGCATACCGATCTGCAGTTCATGAATCCACAGGCGAAACCCCATCAAGGATCATCATGGGTCGTGAACTCCGGCTGCCCTGCGACCTGAAGTTTGAATGTCCACCTGGTGAAGATGTCGCTGGGGAAGATTACGCAAGCAATCTTCGAAGAAAGATGGACGACATTCATCAACGAGTCCATTTGAACATCCAGCGTGCCAGCGACCGGATGAAGGAGGCCTATGACGTAAACGCCAAGAAAGGCGGGTTCCAGGTTGGAGATCTGGTTTGGCTTCACAACCCACAGAGGCGACGTGCCTTCTCCCCAAAACTGCAAAGTTCTTGGGAGGGCCCGTATGAGATTCTGGAGCGAATCAATGACGTCGTCTACCGGATAAAGAAACCACCACGAGGGAAGCCGAGGGTTGTTCATTTCAACCGTTTAGCTCGGTATGCTGGAAACCATGACGATCAGGACGCTGAAGTGAGGCAGATCAGGTCACCCAAGAAAGACATGTCATTGGAAACTTCCATGTTTCTACACTCCAATGGCCAGAAAGTCCAGAATGGCGTTGTCCAAGAAAGGCAGCTGGATTTGTTCAAAGCACCGGCCGAATATTCGTTGGCTCACTGGGTCACTGAAGACCTTGGTATGAGGAGTGGTCTTGCTGCTGCTTTCAAGCGGAGATTTGGACAACTGGAACATCTACGACGACAAAGGTGGGAAAAGAACTGGAAATCATGGAAGGTACACGACATCTGTTCTACCTTGTGACAAAGAAGCTTCCACAACATCTGACCACCTACAGTGATGTCTGGAAAGCCCTCACTCATCTTTGTGAATTGATGCAGTCACAGGACCCGACTCATTTGGCCATTCCGAAGATGAATGACCGCGTGGACTGGCGTATGGTGAGAAGCATGCTGGAAGTGATCTTCAAGGAGAGTGGCGTTGATAGCTTGGTGTGCTGCTATCCTTTCAGAAGGACGAACCAGAAGACAGTGGACTGTTATTTCCACCGAACATCACGCTGCAGGTTTGGGGACAGTTGCCGATATCGACATGAGGACATTTCGGGACGAAATGCTCTAAGGAGGGAGCAATGTGACGAAACATGCCCAGTGGAACAAACTTCCAAGGCGTTCGACAGCGGACTCGACGTTACAACCATTGCATCTCGCCATCGAATAACTCGGCTTTTGTCCCGTTTGTCACAAGCCCAAACCACTGTTAAGTTCTAGAATAGCAAGGTTTATTCGATTGCCTACACCTAGAATATTGGAGAACTTTCGCCATCTATCGAGGCATTGAAGAGGCTCTATATAAGAAGCTTCGCCATTCGGACAGGGAGTTCAGTTATCGATTAGCCGCGAATTATAAATCGTTACAACATAAATATACGCTGCGATTGTGAACATAAATATTTGTGGTTGTGTCAGTGACTTTAAATAAATTAATTAAAACTGGACAAGTGTTTTCTATAGCGAGACTCGTTACAGTATGAATGTATTATTTTTATTAGGATAGCGATTTAACTAGGCCTGGTATATGGCTTCGTTTCGATTGATATTTAAAATACTATACTTCACATTTTGAAATAATATTAATTAATAAAATTTTACAGGGTGTCCCTGAAATGACTGTACAACGTTTATCCTAGTATTCCTTAACCAAAAATGAGGCGATCTAGGCAAACTTACCTATATCCAAAAATGCTTCTTTGAGCCTGCAGATGGCGTCAAAGATTCAAACAGAAATGGGTTTCCTACATTTTTCGAAAACGTGCAGATCGATTTTTGGTACCTAGTTTTGGACCATGAAATTACGTTTTTTGTTTCTATAGCGACCGGTTATGATTAACCGGTAGTGTTATAAACGTGACGTCACATGCAGTTATTTGTTTTGATTTTTTTTGGACTTTTTGCTAATTCAGATGCTTTTATCTAATAGCTCAATGCATTGTGGAAATTCAAGAAAAAAAAAACAAATAACTGAATGTGACGTCACGTTTGTAACACTTTCGGTTGGTTATAACCGGTCGCTATAAAAACAAAAAACGTGGTACTATGGTCCAAGACCATATACCAAAAATTATCGAGATCGATCTGCACGTTTTCGAGAAATGTAGAAAAAAACCAAAATTTTTTTGAATCTTTGACGCCCTCTGTAGGCTTAACGAAGCATTTTTGGATATAGGTAGGTTTGCCTAGGTCGCCTTATTTTTGGTCAAGTTTTTTGTGATTAAACGTTGTACAGTCATTTCAGGGACACCCTGTATACACGGTGTTTATTAATTGAATGCCGATACTTAAGGGTGATAGTCCTTGGATGATTTTAAGACAAAAAGTTCATATGAACATAGGTACGCAAGAGCTTGATTTTCAAGATACAGGGTGTTGAAATATTAAAAAATGAATGATTTTTTCATAACAACTTTGATACTATTCCAGATATCTTTATGAAATTTGGTACACGTCTTCTATGCATCAAAATGCATTTTGTGATGTACAAACAATTTCATTATTTTTACCAGTGGCGTCCGTACGGGCTTTGCACTCAATATTTTTGGAGAAAAAAACTTGTACGCCACTGCTTCCTGTCAAAATAAAAAATATTTTTAAAATCTCTATTTATTTCTGAGCCAATTTGTTCTCCTGATTTTTTCCGTCCGGCGCATGGTTTTCGCTTAAAAAAATAAAATCTACTTAATTGCATTGACACCCTGCTGTGTCATCCAATATTTTCAAATCAGTGGCGCCCTCTCTAACATTCCCATACATTTTGATGCATAGAAGACGTGTACCAAATTTCAAAAAGATATCTGGAATAGTATCAAAGTGATGATAAAAAAAAGATTTTTTTTTTACATTTCAACACCCTGTATCTTAAAATATATGCTCTTGCGGACCTATATCCATATGAACTTTTTGTCTTGAAATCATTCAAGGATTATCACCCTCAAGTATCGGCATCCAATTAACAAACACCCTGTATAGTGCCGTACAAGTAATATTTGCTGACGATGTAATTTTACAGGGCCAAAACGGCGTCATTGGTATTTGTGTTTTTTGTGTAGTACATCATTGGAAAAGGTACAATTTTTTTAAATGATAATAAAAAATCCAGGTCCGTATTTTAGAGAATCAAGTAGTTACTCGCGACCAAATTTAAAATTTGTCTTGAAGATTTATAGTTTCTTGAAAATTTAACGAAATCAATTTACCCTGTATCTATCGCAATCTCAAATTTAAAAAAAAAATGCATCACAGAGTGATTCAATCAATGAGCATCAAGAAAAAAAACTCTGAAACAAGTGCTATACTGTTTTAGAGATATAGCAATAATATAGTATCTATAACTTAAACTAAAAAACTTGAAAAATATGTAAAAAACGCATTTTATGTTGATACTTCTGAAAAAAAACCTCTGTGCACTATGTGCGCATATCTTGAGTGAAACTTCCCAACCTTGAAAAGCTCGATTAGAGGAACCCCAAAAAACCAAAGAACTTGAAGAAATCCAAAAGAACCCGAAAGATCCTGAAAGAACCATGAATAAACCAAAAGTACCTCAAAAAACCCCAAAGAACCAAATAAAAAACGATCAAACCGAAAGACACCAAAGAATCCGAAAGAACCCTAAAAAAGTACATGAAAAAACCTTGAAGAACCTCGAATCAAAGAATCCGAAAGTACCCCAGAAAACTTCAAAAAATCTCTAAGAACTCGAAAAACCTGAAAGAGCCCAAAAGAATTCCAACCTTTGACTATATACCCCATCCCAACGACCAAAAAAAAACGAAAAACCCCGAAATAACATGAATCATCTTGCAATTATAGTATATTGTAGTCCTAGGCGGTAAAGTGACATTTTTCCAAGCTGACAGAAGAACTGTCGGACACTCTTCTTGAAGCCTGGAAAAATCACTTTATCGCCGTGGTCTACAAATTATTTTTCTGCTGACAAAAAAACAATAAGAAAAGTACAGGACTTTATAAAAAAAGCATGCCCGAGCTGGGGTCTGAACCCAGGTCTTTCCGCACGCCAGGCTAAGATCGAACCACTGAGCCACCGGGGCCGGAAATACTCAAATTTCAGGTTTCAGCCGCCATGTTGCATTTGTCTTGTATTTTGTATTAGTCACTGTAAAACAAACAGCGACGTAAAAGTGTGAACTTTACTTTGTATCCTGAATGTATAGGATTTAATTTACTCAGAATCCATAAGAAATATCTGAATAGGATGGTATTACATTCCATTGTATATTAATATACCTTTTGTGCTTCAATCACATGCACTCAGAAAATAATCCTGTAACGCACTCTATTAGAAATAGTTGAAACAAATTTTACCGCCCAGCCATTTTTCACTACTTTGTCGGCCTAGCCTTAGAAAGTCCCACTTTCTCATCGTCTCTTTGGCGTCAGTTAAATTCATTTTCTGTAAAAATCCTAATAACAACCTCATAAACAAATAACTATGGGTATCATAGCAATCATATGACGCTAGGTCATATGGCCACCTTGAAATTATAATCTTTTCGCGCGTTAAGAATTAAAGGAGAATCCGAAAGAAAGAACCTCAATAAATCAAGTTTTCTTATGCAGAATTACCCCTTTCATTGATTAGGGGTTGTTCATGAACACCCTGTATAAATCAACTATTCCTTTTCATTGCTTAATCTTATCTAACTCGAGCCAGATAAAAAAAACTTATGTGGCTCTGAGCTTCCGTACAATCATAATCGCAAAAAAAGTTCAAAAGTTATCAACAATTATTGAGATATTTTCCCAAAATCCGACATTCTTTCGATATACTCATAGTCGAAATGAGGTCCATTGCCAAAATCACTATATTTATCATATTGATGATTTTAGTAGGTTCAGCCATTATTTTTATACTTTCCAAATCATCAGTTCCATCTAAACATAAAAATCTTGAGGTTTGTGATAGATCAGGGCTAGATAATATAACTGCTTCACTAACCTACCGTTTGGAATTGGCCCAACAAGTAAATTTCTACTCGCTGAGAAATGAGTCGGAGATTTTTGCTGTGAATTTGAGTTTGCCCGTTTTATGTGAAGGTGAGTCGAATGTGATCATTAAGATATTTTATGAATTTTGATATAAGCATAATCAGAAATTTTCAACTTTGGTAGTGGATCCAAAACGACCAAATTACAATTATTTGATTGTTTCGTACGTGGTAGGTCCTGTGGAGGTGACTAGGACTATTTATCACTTTATCAATCAAAGGGGAAAATATTCATTGTATTCCAGGAATGATCAGTGACTTTCCAGAACTAATACAACTTTATATTCGCAACGCCAATTTGACGAAGATAGATCCAGGCACATTTCAACGGGTAGATAAGTTGAAAGATGTGACAATTAAAAAAACCCTTTTAACAACCATACAGAAGGGAGTTTTCAATCCAGTTAAGTCTCTTGTTGTACGTATTTTGATTATTGTCATTTTCACTCTTGTATATATATCTCATATTTCAGGGAATATACCTTGAAGACAATCACATCTCTACCATCCAACAGGGAGCATTTTCGGATATGCCCAAGTTAATTATTATAAGTCTTTCAAGAAACAAAATCACCAGTCTCAATGGAAATATTTTCAATGGAAGCCCCAAAATAAGCTTCATCGATATAGGAAAAAACCAAATCAGCAGAATTGATCAAAATGCTTTCAACGACCTTGAATTAGATGAAAGAGTTGTTCGGTTAAGTTTCTTCATGAACCACAACTTTATTGAGTATTTTGATCCAAGATCTCTGCAGAACATATCTTTTCCAATCGATTTACATTTGGAACGCAATAAGATCGCTGAGTATACGGATATAATACTAAACTGCAAAAATTGTAGAATGGTTGACTTGAGACATAATAGAATCACTGATGTTCCAGACAAATTACTGAAAAATATTGCATCACGTGAGATTGAGGTTTACTTGCAAGAAAATAATCTACCATGCAATATTACTGATGGACTTGAAGATATGGATAATATACGGAAATCTCGCTTACGAAAAAACCTGTTCCTCTGTTACTGATCAGAGAAAATATTATGTTGGCTTTGAACTGTGTCCAAATATGTAATAAAGCATTAATATTTATCATTACGTATTATTTGATTGCTGTTAATCTTGTATCTCCTTGCTTTAAGATCGAATCTTTTGTATTTAGTTTTGAACCTATTACTATTTATGTACACCTACTTGAATTATATTTGCACTATTTATGTTGTGTTTACTTCACCTGATTCACGACAGATGGCGATTTTACAGCGGCCACAATTAACGCGCTACAATGGCAATAACATGATGTAAGTTCATATTAGCGGCGATGGGTGGCAACAAATTAAAAATTCTGGATTTCTCCAAATTTTTTGAGATAAGAAATCACAAACATCCAAGCAGAATCAAATTCCCAAAATTACGCAATATTCTTTGAAATCGACCAATCGACCAAGAATATGAGAACATTGGAGACTGAAAAGGAAAATCTTGAACTGTTTCCTCAGTCTGACCATGACCAATCCATATACGTCTCGTCCTACTAGGACTCATCAGTATGGCAAGCAAATGAAATGTGAAAAGTTGTAGTACATAACGCCATCTATCGGCAGAATTTGTCAATCTTAGGATGGAAATTCCCATCAATCTAATGAAAGACATCTACCATTTGGTCGCCAAAGTGTCTACAACGGGTTAATGGGTAAACCTCCCGGGAAAGCAAAAAAGGAAAATCTTTAAACTGTTTCCTTAGTCTGACCATGACCAATCCATATACGTTTCGTCCTACTAGGGCTCATCAGTATGGCTATGGGTCTAAGTCAAACTGAAGAGAACAGTTTCAAGTGAGTTCACGTCTAGCTGACAAGCAAATGAGATGTGAAAAGTTGTAGTACATTAGATTGGTGGAAATTTCCATCCTAAGATTGACAAATTCTGCCGATAGATGGGGTTATGTACTACAACTTTTCACATTGGAAACTGACTTGACTAAGGCAGTTTTAAAAACTTTCTCATCTTGATTGAGTAGAAATTTTAATGGACCTTGGCATAGCCCAATACATCCAGAGAAAAAAAAAAGCAATCAGTACGATTTAACATTTCCATTTTAATCCAAGTAAACGAAACACTTTAATCCGTACATCAACAAATGAATTTTCCATTGATGTGAAATTTGCTGTACGGGTCTGGGTTAATTCAAAGGCCAATCTATGTATTTACAAGCAAAATTTACTAACAAAAATTATATATACAAGCGATCTAAGATCTTTTGTCCCAACCATAGATATAGCCAGCTACTATAGCAAAAATTGTAAAAGCTTGAGCTCCAACTCTGGTTCTCATCATGTACTGTGACATTTGCTTTCTGCCATGTCTAAAGCTCCAGATACCATAACAGAGAGCTGCTGTTGTAGCTGCAGTTCCTGAAAAAATGAATTACATTGATGGTTAAAGCTTATCGTAACACCTGATCCACAGAACACATATACAAAGTTTAGAAGACGAACTGACGTATAACAAAGCGCCACGGAATGCAGGGGATGCGAATCGAACTATCAGACTTGGATGATGTATTATTAAAGATTTCTGCAATATATTATACAGATTTCTATACATAAAAGCACTGACTTTGACTTGGACTTTGAAACTATCTTTATTTGTTAAATAAAGACAAACACTTTGAATGAATGTATTTTTTTCGGTTTTCTCTTGAATGTCCAGATGGGCTTCCCTGGTTGATGTGTTCTGCGCTGCGGGGCGCTGACCCTGTGTGATGGTGACTATAAGAAAATGCCACTCACTCCGGATGTCCGGGGAAGCGGTGCATGGCTCCATGTGGCGTAGGACGGCTCCTCAAGGAAAACTTCTTCTGTTTCTTCCCCTTTGTTCAACCTTTTCAGGTTGGTGTCACTTAGCCTCACTGTATGATTTGTTGTGGTATACTTTGGGTTAGTTTGTTCATCTGGCAGAAAGTTTTCTGCTTATTTGACTGCCCTTATTTGGTGCAGGATGCATTTCTCGCCACTTTCTGATGGCGTCTGGAAGATTGATGAGCCTCTCGTTTTCCTGGTTGTATGCTGCGTTCTTGGAGGTTTTTTGGAGGATTACCAGGGCATTTTTCCACTTAGTGACTTCATTTCATCCATAAAGAATTCCCTATATGAAGAGGTTTTTCGTAAATGAGCAATGGCGATATTATGTTGGGGACCAGTCCATCCACTATACAGCGCTCAAGTCGCCGTTCATGACAAGATTGTCACTTGAATGTCAAGTTGAGTTTTCGAGTTTGGCAGTGTCAGTCTTAGGAAGAAGAGCAAATCATACTTCATGAGATATCTAAGAAACCCTACTCTACTTCGACGACATAGAGTTGTGCAATCACAGTGGACAAGAGAGTATAGTGAATGTCTTCTGCATCAGTGGTGTTGAGTCTTGTTTCAGATGAGACAGCAAATTAATCACCATCCGCCAGAGTAGGCATGACAAGATGATGATGCTATCAGACCCATCTTCAATCCTCTTCTCAACGAATTGGGCAAGAATTTTGACTTTATCCAGATCAAACACTCTCGTAAATTACTAACTTTTTCATCCAAGATGAGTGAGGAATGGGAAGAGGTCTTTGTCGCATTGAATAAGCCATATTGTCAGGTTCAAGTTCTTTACGACTATGTATGTTTGAGAAACTTGAATTCCAGCTGAGTCTTATATATGCCTACCTGATATCGATTTCCTCAAGTTTTGATGATCCATGCATGCGGTCCCACCGAATTATGGTGTCATCAACACTGTGAATCTACCTGTAATATCTACGTCCATTTCAGAGGCGGACTTGAATAGGATCTTGGGGAACTCCAGAGCAATTCTTCATAACCTTTGACTGATGCCAACAGACCCTCTGAACATATAAGATTAAAACTACTTCCCTGTAGCCATAGGAGAAGAGCTTTTGAAGCAAAATTTCGTGATTTACATCGTAGAATACCTTTGACGGGTCACAGGATAGATAACATTCGAACATCACCTTACCAAAAAAATCGGATGCTTCCCAATGCGACGACCACTGAATGATAAGCCTTATGTCTCTCGTCCTCAAGGTCTATCTCCGTGTCATCCACACTCGTGTATTCACCAGGTGTGACACAGTTTGGATCTAGGAACGGAGTGAGAACCCGTGAGGCTCTTTTCTCACACAACGATGTAGAGACATGAATGTCGATATATCATCGAGATTCTCAAATTTACCGTCGTCGATGAGGGAGATCTGAGCATCATCACGCAGCTGTACTGGAATCAGACTGCAGAGATTAGAGTGGAGGCCACAACATCTAATAGAAATTAGGAGGGGTGTGTCCTGTCCCCTCGTCAATATATA
The DNA here is from genome assembly GCA_958502075.1 of Orchestes rusci. Lineage (NCBI taxonomy): Eukaryota > Metazoa > Arthropoda > Insecta > Coleoptera > Curculionidae > Orchestes > Orchestes rusci. Next base: position 3,820,818 of record OY293304.1, on the reverse strand, counting down.
CTCGGAGGCAGTGTTCCGAGAAGCACTGGAGGATGTGAGAGAGGTCATAAAGATCAACGGCACCCTCATTGATAATATACGTTTCGCTGACGATCCAGAAAATGATGGACCTCATCATGGAACACAGCACACAGTATGGTCTACACATAAACATAGCCAAGACCAAGGTGGTGGTGTTCTCCAAAATACCAAGACGGACGATTCTACGAATTAACAGAACACATATACAAAGTTTTAAAAAAAAAGTGAGTGGAGAGCGCAGTCTAAAAGTGAAAGCTTTAATTCGCATCCACGGAGAGGCGCTGATGTGCCTTAAGTTCGTTAGATCTTGACAAGATGGCGGTACGTAGATTGCCACATGACTGCTTATTAACTTGTCATGATGAGAGATGAAGTCATCTGAATGTCACCTTCCATCTTCATGTTGTCTTTCATGCTTTGATTCCTCTCTAAGAGGAAAAATGTCTTGGTGGTAGTCCTCATCAAAAAACCTCTAAGAACGCAGGATACAACCCGGAATACTAGAGGCTCATCAATCTTCCAGCCACCATTGGAAAAGTGGCGAGAAATGCATCCTTTACCAAATAATGGAAGTATACCACAACAAATCAAACAGTGAGGCTAAGTGACACCAACCTGAAAAGGTCGAACAAAGGGGAAGAAACAGAAGAAGTTTTCCTTGAGGAGCCGTCCTACGCCACTTGGAGCCATGCACCGCTTCCCCAGACCTCCGGAGTGAGTCGCATTTTCTCATAGTCATCCCACACTGACCCTATTCCCAGATGGTTCTGGACATTCAAGAGAAAACCGAAAAAACTACATTTATTCAAAGTTTTTGTCTTTATTCAACATATAAAGACAGTTTCAAAGTCTAAGTCGAAGTCAGTGCTTTTTTGTATAGAAATCTGTTCATTATATTGCAGAAATCTTTAATAATACATTATACAGGTCTGATAGTTCGATTCGCATCCACTGTATTCCGTGGCGCATTGTTCCGTAAAATTTTATACGTCAGATTGTCTTCTAAACTTTGTATAATATAATATGTATTCGATAATTTTGATGATAAGGAAAATAAAAAAAGAAACTCAAGTAGATATGCTCTGTAGTTTTGTTTTTGTTTTTGACAAAAAAAAAAGTGACATTTTGTGTCATAATCATAAACACAAAAAAAACAATTTTACTGAAAAATCACACAAAAACGAACTTGAATTTGAATTAATCATTCTTTTTTTTAGGTTTCACTGACCACGGAAGCAGATTCGTTTCCGAAACGTTTGATATTGATAGGTTTTATTATTTACTAATAGAATTTTTTTCAGAGTGTGGCGAAATACCCAAAAAAATCTTATAAAAGAAACTTTATATTAGCATATTCATATACAGGATGTAGTCTTAAATCAGAAATGGTACAAACATTTGAAAAAAATTAGGTTTCAGTTTTCCATTTTTATCCATTGTTTGAAGTCAAAAATTGCCTAAAATTGGCACTTTTAGCATGAAACTCGGCTAGAAATGTATCATTTCAAGCAACTTCAATACCGCATATCTAGATTATGAAAATTTTCAATCGTAGTGTGATTTTCAGGATCGGTATAATCTTTGCCCCTCTTTCGAATGGAGTTAATAAGTATCTATTTTTTTCTAAAACCACTCTGTAAATTCGTCAAGGGTAATTTTTTTTTCTTCCAAAGGTAAAAAAGACACAATGACTTTGTAAAAGAAAAGTCCGAGCACCTAAACTGGGAAAAAGAATAGAGTACTAATTTATGTGAGACCCTGTAGAAATGGGGAAAAAACAGGGGGGTCCAAGATTTTTGGAGGTGTGTGTGTATTAGTAATCAATTCATTCAATTTTTGTGAAAACATTGCTTTTACTTACTGATACCATTATTGAAAAAAAACAATCTACGGCCTTTATTAATGTTGTAATCACCAATTAAAGAACGCCAACCAACATCCATTACTCTGACGTCACAGAATACATTATTTATCTCCGTCTGGCGTATAATAATATAATATACAGGGTTTTTCACTTGAAACTCCGCACGTCAATATCTCGGAAACGAACAGGAATATTTGATTTCTGTAAAAAGTAGTCAATGTATGGGGTCGAGTAGTTATTTTTCACAGTTAAAAAAATTCGACGCCTACCAAGAGTGAAGCGTCGCGACGCATAGAAAATATTAATCGATTGCAGGGACTTTGAAATTACGCGCATGCAAAAGTACGAGTTATTTATAAACTTTTTTGTTATTCAGTCGAACTCATTTATTCTACTCAGTTTTGAGATATACAGTGTGTCCAAGATAAGGATGTCTATCATGAGGATCTTGAAAACCGTGAGAGATACAGGGTCGGTTGAATGGAGGCAAAGTTGCGTATTTTGATGCTTAACAAAATGCCGTTTTGAAAGCCAAGATATTCCGACTAAGTCCGAAATTATCCGAAAAAAAACCGAAATTTTTCAAAATTGTTTTCTGACCACATTTGAAGAGATATTTTGAAATGAATGGAACTTCTTCATTGCAACTTTTTGCCTTCAACAAGATAGCGTTATTAAATTGAAGAACCGACGTTTCGTCTATCATCATCAACTTTGTTTTTTTAAATACGGCCCTGGATTTTTTATTTCGAATTTTGAGAGCCTCTTATGTTCCTGAATCAACAATGTACCGCACTTCTCAAAAAAGAGGTGGTTGTTTTTAATCCTATTAAAAATGTATTTTTTGTCTCCCTCTAACACATGAGTTCTCATGGAAAAATCCATCAACATAATTTTTTTTAATAATTGCGATACATTGTCGGTTTAGGAACATAAGAGGTCCTCAAAATCCGTGATAAAAAATCCAGGACCGTATTTAAAAAAACAAAGTTGATGATGGCTGCTCATAGACGAAACGTCAGTTCTTCAATTCAATAACGCTATCTTGTAAAGGGCAAAAAGTGGCAATGAAGAATTTCCATTCATTTCAAAATATCTCTTCAAATGTGGTCAGAAAAAAATGAAAACAATTTTGAAAAATTTCGGTTTTTTTCGAATAATTTCGGAAAAACCCTGTATAATAATATGATCCTGTCTAATTTTTTTTCATATTTTCAAAAAATATATAAATTGTCCATTGCATTGAGAACATCGAGATAAATCATGCGAATGGATGGACAGTTTGCATACATTTTCAAATGACTTGAAATTTTATATACCTACGTATTCTACACAATATTTGAAAGTCATCAGTGAAAAAAATTTCCGAAATACTCGAAAATATACTAACCCCCATATGCACCGTAGAAATCTAATCCGGATGAAGACTTCATCGCGATTATTTTCCATTAGGTGGTATGGAAGATAATCGCGATAAAGACTTCATCCGGATTAGATTTCTACGGTGCATATGGGGGTAAATAAATAAAAAGGAAACGCAAATTTCACTGTATGATCGAAAACGGGGTGGAGCTAAATTACCCTCTCTCGAGAAAGAGAGCTATTACAGTCAATACGCCAGACGGAGATAGAAAATGTGTTTCGTGACGTAGTGGATGTTGATTGGCGCTCTTTAATCGGTGATCACTACATTATTAGAGGTCTTAGGTTGATTTTTAAAACATCAATGGCATCAGTACTTTCTAATCCATATATTTTTCATATTTCCAAATAATGTGCAAATTGTCCATTGTGAAAATAAACAAACACGAGATTCTGCCACTGAAACTTACGAGAAAATTTAACATGATTTGTATACAAGCTTCTGATGGTGGTTTTTGTGAATATTTCCGAAACCCATCATAATAAAATGACGAAATTTCGCACATTTACTAAACTTCTTATTTCCGATTGAAAAATGTGTTTAAAATAGAAGGGACGAAGTATTATATCCCCAATTTGTTTGCTTCTGTAATTTGTCGAGATATGACCACGGCACATGAAAATTTGGATTTTTTCCAGATAAAGCGTAAGAAATTCAATCTTACCAATGGGGACAGCCGGGTTTTCCTTACACTTTCTTATCAGTTTATCAAATTTACTCTCTTGTGGTAGTTCATCATCCATTTCTTTGTGAAGACTGAGCCAATCAAACTTCGCCAAATCCTCCTCAGTCAGTGCAATCGAAGATTTCTGATCTGTAGACATATTTGAGTATTTTATAGAAGGACTTAGGCGGCAAAATTTGATTTTTATGTAGTCTTCAAATCTTCACTCAAAAAATACGTAAGAATGTAAATAAATGGACATAACCTAAGATTGTCTTCTTTCGTTTGGTATTCCAATGGCAGATGCTTTGGTCGAGTGAGGCGTTTTCTTGTGGCATTTCTTTGACGAGTGGGGTCCGTAGTCCATAGATTGGACACACCAATACAACTATTATTAGTATTTTCGTTTGAAGGTATTAGTGGTGAAAAGTGCAAAATTAAAATCGGTTATTAATTACAAAACGGTTATCAAAATATCAGAATTTTGGCATTAAATGCAATATTTTTTTGGATGGATGGACTTATGATATGCTTATGAGGAATATCAATTCATTTGCGCAAAGTCAAAAATCCGGCTCATTCATCATTTTTTATAATAAAAAATAAATAATTCACGGTATTTGGGGAGCAAAAAGTTGTTTTTTTAAGGTTCGTTTTGAGTTAGGTGAAAGGTGAAAATGGATATCGCGTGAGCAACATCCGAGAACATATTCAAAAATAATCTTCATGTTTTGGCGAATGTGTCAATGTCAAGTGCATAGGCCATTTCAGAACATAACCTTAAAGTCAGCTGATTGTACCGTAAACAAACATCAACCTCTAATTGACACTTTTTTCCTTCATTTTCTGAGACTTTTTCGAAATGCCAAGTGTGCAATATGATTTTGTTGAGATTCTGATCCTGAAAAGCTGTCAAATGAGTGATTATCTCGTGAAGTTAGAAGCTAGTAGCCCAGGAGTTTTGATTTAATACAAACACAAAATTTCGATTGTGAACAACATACACCCTTTTTAGTTGAAATGATTCAGACTTAGATGCAAGCCCTCAGGGCTTTCCAAAAATGACTAATTAGTCATTTGGTGCTTACCACAAGTTATTATATTGCATAGCATAGGCAGTTAAAAGCTCATAAAAGTTTGAATGATGCTTTCAAACATTTCGAGGCCGGGTTTTGTAGTCACTGTGGAAGTTGCAAGTTTGCAGACCATATTATTATCAGAGCTAAACAAAGTTATATTTACATCATCAGCCCTTTTTTCTTTATGTCTTGATAACAATTTAATTGATTCGTTTTTAATATATGTATTAGTCACGGTACAAGCTGTCAATTTTGACGTTATGTTGACAGGTTTCTGGAATGGCCTATAGACCGATTCCATGTGACGTAGAAAACATCTGATTGCTGAAAAAGCATGTTACACGTTTACAGTAATTTTTTTTTTGAAGAACAGAGACAGTTAAAATTTTAGGTTGAAGTCGTCAAGGTTGTCAAAGTCACGCTTACGCCAAATTTCGTTCCCGTTTGCCAAGCGGAAATTTGACAGTTGTCACTTTCAGGAATCAGCTGAGATTCGTGACGTACTTGGAAACGATCTATTGAAGTGATGGAGTTTTTGGTAGCCAAAAATTGTTGTTTTTTAGTTCAAATAGCTGTTTTTTTCCGTGATTTTGTAATCTTTATAGACACCAAAATGTGTCCATATAAGCAAAATAGGTTATTGTTCAATGGGAAAAGACCGTTTTTTGAACGATTACTTTAAAAACGAACCAGAAAAACATCAACAAAATCATGATGAAAAATCAAATGGATTTTTTTTTTAATAATAATAATAATAACAATAAATGCATTCATTCTCTCCAGTTACGAAATACAGAAAAAATGCTTAGACTAATTTATTACAGACAGACACTTAGCCGAGATTGTTCTTCTGAGATCTGAAAAACTGTTGTAGCGTTTTAAAAATATGCATTGAATAATAATAAAAAACAATAGATTGTGCAAAACTTGCTGTTTGATTATCAGCAAGAGAAGGATAAATATAGGAAATTGCGTTATTTAGATATGCAATCTAAAAGAAGTCAAAAATTGGCAATTTTGGCTAAAAGCTTGAGAAATGTATCGTTTTTAACAACTTTGAAACCGCATATCTAGACTATAAAATTGTCAATCGTAGTGTTATTTTCAGGATCGGCATATTTTTTTCCACTCTTTTGAATGGATTTATCCATTTTTTCATTAAACCACTTCATAAAACCGGCAATGGCGGCTTTTTTCTTTTCAGAGATCAAAAAGGCACAACGACTTTTCAACAAAAAGAAAGCCTGAGTACCTAAACTGGGAAAAAGAATAGGGTACTTATTTATGTGACCAGATTTTTGATATCTGTAGAAAGGGGGGAGTTAGAGACTTTTGGCGATTATGCATCAATTCCCCAAATTGGAATAACGACAAAAGTAGCTGAATAACAGAAAAAAAAAACCATACACACTACCACAGACGATCTCACCATACCGAAACGCACTTTTCGATTCATGGATAATCTCAAAAATCAAATTGAATCTGTGAAGGCAAAGCGATATTCTTCCAATACAAACAAAAAAAAATCTCATAAATAGTTATCATTTCTTTTTTTCCTGGGAGTGTAATTAAAATCGCCATTACCTTTTTTATATTCAATCAGGTTAAGATAACGAGTTGTAATTTTCACATGAAAAATGCAGGTGCTTTAAGCTTTCTGCTTTTATAGCTCCTCACTTGAGCTATGGCATCGAAATTGATAATTTTGTTGACCATGTGTCTGAATTTATCAATGGGCCACAAAATTGCATTTTTGATGGACTATTTGCAAAAAATTGATGGTCCCAGAAATGTGGAGAGTCATCTTTGTTGGAGTCAAGGTGAATCCTATCATATCGCAAGAAATGTAGTTCAATTGATTTATTAATAGAAAAAAGGGGTGATCTTCAGAAGATGCTCAGCAACATTGAATATGCAAATATTTTGAAAACAACTGAGCTTTTGGAAGACGAGCTTGATCTGTTTTATCGGACATTCATTACAGACATGGAGTGTCCGTTTTTTGACGAACTTATGGAAATGGTGAGTTTTTCATTAATGTTTTCTTTAATACCGTCTATATATGCAGGCTTTCATAAAAGAACTGTACAAATATCCTCACAAATGGATGATTTTTGGCAACGTATCCAACCTTGTATCAAAAAAGTTGTACCTACCATTGAATAGCTATATAACTGTAGTCGAGGAGATCCAACCAGGCACTTTCTCAATAAAATCAGTGTATCAATTGAATGCTCAATCAGACTATTTCCAAGAAAGCCTGGGAACATGGACTAGAGGCAATATATTATTAAATAAATTGAGCATCATCGTCAATAGGACAAACTTACACAAGATGCCATTAAGAGTATCCTACGTGATGTTAGACAACAGTAGCCTATATGGGATTTACGACAACAGGTCATTTCAACATTTAATTATATTCGGGTTTGACTTGCTATTTGCAGAAACAAGCACGTGGATAAGTTAACGAAAATCAACTACCTCATGTTCAATTTGTTCGTCGACATCTGGAACATGACCCATGATGTCATAATCCAGCAAAATTGGGGATTGGAGTTCCACCCAGTCAAGCTGTATTCCAAAGGAATGCTTGGAGATCTATGCTATGGAAAAGCTGACGTTGCTGGAACTTTATCTTTCACTCCTCCAGACCGTTTTAAATATTTCAGATACCTTGTTTCGACTTTGAAAGGTTTTTCTTTATATTTCGTTTTTATGGCACCACCATTGCCAGTTCAATCTAACTTGTTCGCTTTGCCTTTTGATAAAAGTGCTTGGATAGGGTGTTTTGTGGTACTTTGTTTGTGTTTTACGGTTATTTTTACTATTTTTCGTTGGGAGGCTGAAGAGAGGAGTTTTGTAGAAGATAGGGATGCACAAGAAGAGAACACTGCTGGACTATGTGATATATTGATGATGCAGGTATTGTTACCATCGTACCATCGACCGAAATTTAGTTTTAATAAAAAATATTTCAGGTAGGCGTAGTCTGTCAAATGGACTACTTCCATGAGCCGCGAAGCTCATCAGGAAAGATTGCAACTTTCACTTTCCTCATTGTCTTCAGCTATCTATACACGGCGTTTTCAGCAAGAATCGTGATTCTCCTTCAATCAACAGCCGAAAATTTGAATGACGTCAAAGACTTGTACGAGGCAAAAATGGACATGGGAGTTGAGGACAATCCTTACAACAGATTCTATTTCACTGTAGGTTGTCACAAACTCGAATTTATTATTGTTTCACTTTCCCTTGCAAGAAACCTCATAAAAGGACAAATGAAGAGCTGCGTGCATTGCTCTACGAAAGTAAAATAGCCCCAAGAGGTACTAACCCGAACTTTTATTCCGCCACTGAAGGAATGAGAATGGTGCAGCAATCAATGTTTGCCTTTCACGTGGAACTCAGTACTGCCAGTAACCTAATTGAAGCGTCCTTTACTGACAAGGAACGTTGCGCTATCCGCATGGTTGAGACAATTTTCAAAGCTGATTCCCCTCATTTGTCTTGTCCTAGAAATTCTACCTTGACCGAATTTCTTCTTATTGGGTATTGAGATTGTTTGTGAAATCTTACACTGAAATTATTTTTTTTCAGATTTCACAGACTTTTCGAAACGGGACTTCATTCAAGAGAAAGTCGTAGAAAATTCTCGAAAGTCCCCAAATGTACTGGCAAAGGGAGCATCTTCGTTAGTGTCGGTATGGTAGAATCTTATTTCGCCTATGAGATTTTTGCCGCAGGAGTTTTTCTGAGTCTGTTTGTTTTTTTGATGGAAAATGTTATGAATCGTTATTGGGAAACTGTTAATAAGAAGAGATTGTCGAATGTAGTACCTACTTCACATGGAATGTAATGTAGTTATCATATTTAGATGTCGTATAGTGTCACAAACATAAATAGTAGATCAATGTTGTAATAGAAGGAAATAGACAAGCCTTGCTCTCAATGTTGATATCTAGGATCAGAAAACGGACTTCTGTTGAATTGGGGAAGAAAAAAGTTCTTATTTATCAATAATTGCAGTAAGGTGAAGAAGGAAGTATGTTTTTTTTTTTCATCAGAGTAGTTATTTTTTTTGGATCATGGCAGAATTTCTGCTCTGTTTTATTTAGTCACTCTGTTCAAGGCTCAATCTAGCTTAGCCTCTGATAAGAAATACTTGCCACCCAGCACCATACTTTTCGTTTTCTCATCTTGGAGAGGTTTTTAGCTCAGCTTTGGTAAGATTCTTGGTGAGATACTTTCGGGTGGACTCAAAGAGCTGGAGATGGCAGACCAGACCACGCTGTAGATTGATGACCTGGGTTTGGAAACCCTTCAATGGAGATTTAGGTATAGGTGTGGTGGCATCCAATACTAAAAACCAAAATATTTCGATAACTACTTACTCTAGCGGATTAACACAAGAGTACGTTTTTGCTTAAAAATGTCCAGAAGATCATTCCGAGAAAAAAGCTTTGCCCAATTCAAATCATCAGAAAGGCAGTGTGCAGCGCCCTCTAAAGGACACAACGAAGAGGTTTTGCATCCCGCAAAACCCCCGGGGTACCAATTTTTAAAGCGATACGTTGGAAAATGTTCACCCATTTTGAAAAATTCAATTTATATTGTTTCACTTTAGCATCCTCTATATAAGATATAAGAAACTGAGCAATTTTGGAATAAGGTAGGTTTGCTCTGAATTGGCTCATTTTAACGTCAGGAATATGTGGTAAGATTATGTAAGGATCTCTTGCAGACACCCGGTATAAAAGAACAGTCACATTTTGCTATGTGTCTCTCATATGACCATCGTCGGTTCTTTAAAGTACAAAATTATGGAGCTTCAGCAAATTTTGGAACTAGTGATGATCACAAAGGATTAGATTGGAACTGTCGATAGAATGAAGAGTAACTATGTACCGGTTATTGGTCAATTCAGTGTGATCGCGGGGAATCGGGCAAGTTTCCGCCTGTTCACATCAACCAAGATTTTAGGATTGTTAACATCTAATTCAAAAATCAAAATGCTGTACGATCCGTCGATTAATATTATTTAACTAGGTACTATGACCGTCGTTAGGTGTGTTTGCCAACATTTGAAAGGCCATGACAATTCGGGTACTTACGCCCAAAATTAAAATTCATAAGCTATAGATGAGGCTTCGGAGGTAAACATTTTGTCCATTGTCAACCAAAATTCATGGATTTCAAAAAGGAAGATTGCAGAGGAAAATGATACTTTCCAAAGGGCAGCTGTGAGAGTTTTTAAAAAATCAAAAATCATCAGTTTCTCAAATTTCACTCAATCTGGCCCACTTTGTATATACGTTATGGAGATATCGTAACGCTTATACAGTAAAGCGATTTCAGGAAAATAACATACTTACGCGCATAACGTGCATGTTATGCGTATGCTGTATCATTTAAATTACGTGAATATACGTTACGTTAAATATACCGTGAAATGTTGTAGCACCGAACGCCATCTATCGGAAGATTTAATTATAACATGAACGTTATGCGCCTAATATGTTATTTTCCTGAAATCGCTATGCTGTATCAGCGTTTACGTTATCTACATAACGTATATACCTTATATTCGAATGTTATTTGTCGAATCAACAGGCTTCGTATAAGGTATGCAGTTAACATGCTGTTATGAGTTAACGTATGGAAACTTGGAGCGTTTTACTGTTTGACGATACAAATTCCTGAGAAAGGCACCAGTATGGGTTTTAGTGTGGTTTTGCGTTTAGCTATTGCAGAAGAATTAATTAGAGAAAGGAATTGAAAAGTCAACGAGTTTATGGGATAGAAGGAACCAAAAAGTGAGGCTAAATATTTGATAATTAATTAATGATAATAATACTCATCCTATCCGCACATCTAAAAGCCCCTGCATGCGTATATCTTACAAAGCATATCTGTCCATGTTTTTTTTTAGACATCAGATCTCCACAATTTTCCATGTAGACTTCCAGTGAATGATGATGTGATTTCTTCTGCCATCATTGTTTTATAGTAGTGATGATTTTCAGTTGGAGAAAAGTGAGTTTTTTTAGGATGCTACTATTCCACCAGTCCCATGCATGCACTGCTAAATTCCACGGCTTCACGACGTGTATTAACTTTTCATTCGATATCTAAAAGCTCAATTTATTCCATTATGAAACTAATAAATATTACACTATTTGACTTAGGTACCTTTCTTCATTATTCCGCATTTTTTTGCGGTCTGTTGGCCTCTTGAATTTTTTGAATTTGCGAAAATGTTTTCCATAAAATACTGGAGTTTTGTTGCCTTCAACGGCTTCGTTTTTCCGTTAAGAGTGACTCTGTTCTCTTCACCGAACTCTAAAAGATCCTCGTATTGTTCTTCTTTCATATTTTTTCAATCTCAACATTTTGGCACGCAGAGTTGTGATTCAAACTGAACCGTTAAAACCGTACGCATGCGATCGATGAGCTGCTAAATTATTCCATCTTTTTCTAACTTGTACCCTTTGCACTTCGCGCTATCTCTCTTACTGGTGAAAAAACTTGTTTCCTTTTTAACAGTCGAGATATAACGGACAAGATAACATAGATGTAAAATCCGTGATACAGCATAGCATTTTCGGCATCTCACTGTGACGGGCCCCGGATTCAATTCCCGACGGGGATGAGGGAATCGTTGATGTTAAACAAAATGCTCGAGCACCACCCCCTGTATTTATGTGGTAGAGGGCCCACAGTGCCTATCGGGTAGCTTTTAGACAGTGAGGAAAGTCCAGGCGTTCGTTATTTCCAAAATTTCGCAAACTTCCACCCTGAAATGGTTTACCTGAACTTTCTTGAAATAAAACCTCGGTGTTGATGAAGATTAATCAATCAGTCTATTTGTCCCACTTATTGTTACAATTGGACTGGTTCCCAACCAGTCAAAAATAAAAGAAAAAAACAAAATCAAATCAACAATAATCTGATCTTTGATCAGCAAAGGATAATCAAAAATATCACATAAGAAATAATTTACAGAGATAATCAGTCTAATCTCTCCCGGCGAAGAATCAAAATTACAGCTAAATGAAACCTGAATTTGCAGTCTAAAACCGGCAAAATAAAATCGTGAGGAGAGGTGTGTAACGCAGATAATTTAAAACGACGGATCGGGTTTTCACGGCGAAATAATAATCAGAAACTAACAGTCGTTTTGAAGAATTTAGACTTTTCCAACGATGTAGAGAAAAAAAATGTATCGGGTAGATTGACGCGATCGAGTTATTTCCACGAGGAGAAAAACGGGTTTAGAGGCATAGAAAAGCAGCGGGAAATTTATTGACAAACGTTGGAAATTTTGCACACACGGGTCGTAACTCCAGAGGCCTCTCTTTGACGATTTTCCCGAAACTATCTCAAGAAATTTTATAGAAAAGAAGCTGACGGTTGAAAAGAAAAACGCGGTGTTGAACATTAGTTTAAAATTTCTCACCCAGCTAAGCTCGTTCCCCTGACAGTAAAAATAAAATAATAAATTTTCCCAAACAGATACGAATCTGGAAGGATCCTGAGAATCTGGAGAAAATACCAGATTCACCAAATCTTTCCTGAAATCCGCAAGGATTTCCGTGAGTCCGAAGAAAATACGAGATCCGAAAATTTCCAGATATCGTAATTATTTTTCCCACCCCTGTTAATTAACTTACTTACAACGCGGCACTGGTTTGAGAGAATTTCGGTAATACGTCATGATTATCGATGAACCGTTCCTACCTCGTGTTCTGTTTTCCAACCAAAATTGGGGGATCTACTTGAATTGTGCGCGAAATAAATAACGTTTGTCAGCCGGTTTGGGAGCTAAATAATTAATTTGTTTGATGCAAGAAACTAAGAACGAGTATTTTTGGTCAGAAATTAATTAATGGATTATTACTTATTACGTTGTCAACATTATTTTAGAAAAAATACGGGATCTTTTGATAGATCAATAACTAAGTTACGGGAAAATACGATTTAACTAGTAAGAGACGGAAAATGAATTTGAAAATTTGAAAATGACGGTAGAATGAATCCGGAAATTTTGTAACTTCGTTACATCACGTTATCCTTAGCTGTTATACTCGGATAACGTTTGTTTGTTAAATATAACGTGAATGCAGCATAAGGCTGATTATTTCCATTGTTAATGACAGCAGAAGTAATTCGAATCAAAAATTCTGGAGACAGTCTCATGCCATATCAAATTAATGGCATTGGTGCAATCAGCCATTACACTTCAAAACTTCATTCGATGTGTGGTTTATTTCAACTACTTTAAAAAACACACCTCATTTTGGCAGAATGCACATAGTCAAAGCGCATGTGTCAAATTAAAAGAAGAGCAGAAGTTAGGTTAGGTTGTAGTTTGTCATATGGAAAAGACTTTGCCGCCGAAAAACTAGTTTATTTTAGATTTTTTAACAATTTCCAAATTTGTAGTGCATGTTAGCGAATAAGCCAATAAAATGGACTTTGTTTTCGAAAATCTATCCTGGCTTATCATTTTCTCAGTTAGTTTTCTGCTTGTTTATGCTGTTGGTCTGAATGCTTATTTTATTCACAAGTAAGTCCCCCCTTATTAGCATTTGATAACTCACGCACAATTTTCCAGAAATGGTTTTTATATAAACGCAAATTGTTGGTTTTGTAACGAAAACACGAGGGTGTTGTATACGAAAAGGAATAAGTTTGAGTGTTGTCATTGTGGTCAGTACAATGGATTCAACACGGTAAGAATAATTCAATGTTTATTTGTACATTTTATCAAGTTTCCAAGGATGGAGGCTACAATAGAATTATACAAGCTCAACACAAAACTTCGATGAACATACCGGACATAATTCCTAGACATAGAAATGGACTGTCCAGGCTAAACGCTTCAAATGGACTTTGTGATAGTTGTAATCGAAATCAAGAGCTCAAAGTGCAGCAACTTGCCAAATATGAGCCTATTAATGAGAGGAAGTATGATGAGGAGATTAAACATTTTGAGTAAGTGGAAAAATCATTATTTTTTGTTTGATGGTTCATTGAAAATGTGTTTGATGATGACATCCTTACAATCTGGTTACTTAAAGGTACTACTCGGGGTACTACTACTACAAAAACGTGTTTTTTTTATGAGAGAGAGTTCTTCAAATATAATAGGAATTTTGTAATGATTAGAAACATTTTCTGATTTTAATGAAAGGAACGTAGGAAACTCAATTTGAGAAACATGAAAGAAGATTAGGTATTTTTATTTTAAATTTTGAAATATGATAAAATCAGAGCCGTATTGGGGATAATTCCTGATGATGTCATTTCACAGGGCCGAAATGGTCAATGGTATTTGTGTAGTATAGGGTGGGCGACTAAGAATGCGAGGTATTGTATCTGGACAACTATTCTTCGTAGAGACTTGTGGCCAAAAATTTCATTACTAAAACGGTCAAGAGGAAAACCTGGAAAATATTTTCAAGTTTCTGGAATGGTCGCTAGGGGGGCGTAACAACCAACACCAAGTAGAAAAATAGGTTTTTTTATGGAATTTTGATCAATGAAAATATATCGATGATATAATTTTCATATATACTGACTTTTCACCTACACTTTTTGTCGAAAACGTTTTTTCTATCTATCAAAATAAAGCGGTGGGGAAAGTTCAATTATTTTTTTAAACAAACGAAGATTTCTCCCATTTCGCTTGGTCGATTTAAATGAACTTAGACACATTTGAAGGAGCATATTCTGCACTGTACTAGGATTTCCAATTTTCGGGATCGGGATCCCGTTCCGAGATCCCGGGATAAAAATCTAAATCCCGGGATTTCGGGATTAACCCTAATATTATGTTTCTTTAAATCTGACACTAGAAACAGCAATGATAAGAATGCAAAAATATAGCAAACAAAAGTCCGTTTTTATTAAAAAAATGTATAAAAATAAAATAAAAAATATTCCGAGAAAGTGAATATCAGAGAATATTTACTCACGGTACCACCTACGAGTGTAGAAGCTGAAAGAGCTTTTTCTTCAGCGGTTTCATTTGCGACCAAACCTAGATTGCGCTTAAAAGACTCAACTCTAGACATTTTGGTGTTTCCAAGGGCAAACATAAAATAACACGCTGAAAAAGAAAAAAAACATAGCATACTAAAATTTTATTATTTAAAAAAATCGAGATTATCGGGATCACGGGAACCCGTTTTATGAATACCGGGATTTTCAGGACCAAAAAAGCTCCGGGTCCCCGGGATTTCGGGATCCTGGGATCCCGGATTGGAAACCCTTTGCACTACAGGATGCTTATTTGGTTTTGAATTTGTTACTTCCGCCGTTGCCGCTAGATGGCGTTAACTAAAATGGTAGCACATTTATGAGTTTTCCAAAAAAATCAAATGTTATGGTATATTCATTTTTATATATTATTTCAAAAGGGTATACATTTTTCTATTGAAAAAATAAAAAAAAAAACAAAAAAAATTGAAAAAAATCATTGAATTTTTTGTTTTTTTTCAGTTTTTTAATAGAAAAACGTATTCCCTTTTAAATTATATAAAAATGAATATACCATTACAATTGATTTTTTTGGAAAAAACCCAAAAATATGCTACCATTTCAGTAAACGCCCTCTAGCGGCGACGGCGAAGCTAACAAATCAAAAACCAAATGAGCATTTTGTAGAGCAGATCATGCTCTTCTATATGAGCTCAAGTTCGTTAAAATCGGTCAAGCGAAACGGGAGATATCTTCGTTTGATTAAAAAATAATTGAACTTCCCTCAGAGTCTAGGCAATAGAGACTTAATAAAGGGTTCACCTGGACAAAATGGTATGATTTTAAGACTAAAAGTTTAAATCGACATAGGTCCGCAAAAGCCTAGATTTTATGATACAGGGTGATGAAATTAAAAAAAAAACTTTTTTATCATTACTTTGATACTATTCCAGATGTCGTTTTGAAATTTGGTACACGTCTTCTATGCATCAATATGCATGGGAATGTAAGAGAGGGCGCCACTGATTTAAAAATACTGTAAGACACAGCAGGGTGTCAATGCAATTAAGTAGATTTTATTTTATTAAGCGAAAACCATGCGCCGGACGGAAAAAATCAAGAGAACAAATTGGCTCAGAAATAGAGATTAAAAAAACAATTTTTATTTTGAAAGAGAGCAGTGGCGTACAAGTTTTTTCTCCAAAAATATTGAGTGCAAAACCCGTACGGACGCCATTGGTAAAAATAATAAAATTGTTTGTACATCAGAAAATGCATATTGTACCAAATTTCATAAAGATATCTGGAATAGTATCAAAGTAATCATGAAAAAATCAATTATTCTTTGAGATTTCAACACCCTGTATCTTGAAAATCAGGCTCTTGCGGACCTATGTCCATATGAAGTTTTTGTCATAAAATCATTCAAGGATTATCACCCTTGAGTATCGGCATCCAATTAATAAACACCCTGTATAGGGTGTTCCATTTGAAAAAATCATCAACCTGTCAATATTTGACAGTTACAATATTTGACAGTAACCATGTTGTATCATGCGCCCACAAATTCCCTACAAAATGATTCAAGATGCATCAAAATCAATCGGTCAATCCGTTCAAAATTTATGCATTTTCAAGAAAGTTGCCAAAACACAGAGTTTTTTCGTTTTTAGAAAATAGTTCGGGTTTTAATTTCATTTTTTTTGACATTTCAAGGCTCATAACTTTTTTATTTATTGATATATCGGGATCAACTCTGCACCGTTTTTTCATTAAACATTGTCACAAAAAAGGAAAATCTTGTAACTGTTTCCTCAGTCTGACCATGACCAATCCATATACGTTTCGTCCTACTAGGACTCATCAGTATGGCTATGGGTCTAAGTCAGACTGAAGAGAACAGTTTCAAGTAAGTTCACGTCTAGCTGACAAGCAAATAAAATGTGAAAAGTTGTAGTTCATAAAGCCATCTATCTGACTTAGACCCAAAGCCATACTGATGAGTTCTAGTAGGACGAAACGTATATGGATTGGTCATGGTCAGACTGAGGAAACAGTTTCAAGATTTTCCTTTTTTGCTTTCCCGGGGGGTTAAGACACTTTGGCGACCAAATGGTAGATGTCTTTCATTAGATTGATGGGAATTTCCATCCCAAGATTGACAAATTCTGCCGATAGATGGCGTTATGTACTACAACTTTTCACATCTCATTTGCTTGTCAGCTAGACGTGAACTCACTTGAAACTGTTCTCTTCAGTCTGACTTAGACCCATAGCCATACTGATGAGCCCTAGTAGGACGAAACGTATATGGATTGGTCATGGTCAGACTGAGGAAACAGCTTCAAGATTTTCCTTTTTTGCTTTCCCGGGAGGTTTACCCATTAACCCGTTGTAGACACTTTGGCGATCAAATGGTAGATGTCTTTCATTAGATTGATGGGAATTTCCATCCTAAGATTGACAAATTCTGCCGATAGATGGCGTTATGTACTACAACTTTTCACATTGTCACAAAATATTTCTTGTTAGAGAAATCAAGCGACAAAATGTTACGTAAATTTGTTTGAATTCTGGATGAAAATCTCGAATACTGTCAAAATTTGTAGAAATAAAAAAATCGCAGAACTATGAATAAAAAATATCAATTTCCCTACAAAATGATGCAGGATCATTAAAAATCGGTCGATTTATTCAAACGTCTGACTATGCTTTTGCATTGATGAAAATATGACAAAATTATTTTTTAAATACTTAGTGTTAGCTAATCTCTATTTTTCCAGAGCTCAACTGGAGAAAACCTACAAACTATGCAAACCATGCTCAAAATTCGTAGAATCCACCGTTAAAAAACAAACCGCCTGGATTTTCGGCAACAAAGTAAAAAACACAAAAACCTCTCGAACTCCATCAGCACAACCTAACAAACTCTACAATAGAGTAAACATCCCCAAACTAGGCCTCTTAGCCTTAGCCATTCTTAGCTTCTTAGTGTTCCACGGCCTAGATGTTAATTCGCTCGTACCAAAACCTTTACTGCCCAGTAATGTGATATTAAACAATCTCTACGGACGATTTTACAACACAAGCGCCAAAATATTCGGACTGGAAACGGTGAAAACACATTTTCCCCGATATTTGCATTTCAAGGAATCCAGCGTTTTTTACGTGGCAATGTTGGGATTTATTGCGGAACTTTTGTATAGTATGTCACTAAAATCGCGTGATATTTCCAACGTTAAAAGACTGGCTTTATGGATGAGCATGTCAATTATTAGTTCGCTGTACTTCCGTTCTGAAGTGGCGCTGTACTTTACCACTTACCTACTTATGGGTATGTTATATCTAATGTATGACTATGGGAGTACGTGTATCGCACCAAAAACATCAAGACTAAAAAGACAGATCATAAAGGCTGAAGTGGAAGATAGTGATTCGGATGTGGATCTGGACACGAGCTACAAAACTGCCAACAATAGTTTCACCTCTGTTAAATCAAGAAATTCTAATTCTGGTTTTAGATCTAGCTTTAGGCCTACCAGTCCTGGTTTTAGGCCTACAAGTCCTAGTAGTGTGCAGAATGTCTTCCAGAGGTCGTTGTCTCCATGTTTTGACCGACCCCAGTCTCCTTTTGCAAATAATTTATTGCGACCGCAGAGTAAGGTGGCGTTTGGGCAATTTATGAGCCCCCTTTTGTCCCCTAGAACACGATCCTTTTCTACTAACTTGAACGTGGAAAGACCTACAAGAAAATTGTTGTCGCCGTCCCGTCTTAACGTATTTAACAGCGATGGAAAATATTCGTCTTTTTCGATGAACTTTCCAGAACATAATCAGAGGTTTGCAGTTAATTCCCTGACAAATATTCACGGCAACAATCCGTTTTTCAACTTTGATATGGGTAAAAAGAATCTCAGTAGATCTTCAAGTTCGAGTTCGGGTTTTGTGTCGAATTCGGATTTTGTCCGGGATTTGGCCGAGTCCCTGCCAAATTCGCGGGAGAACTCGCCGGATAGGAATTCGGTTTTATCGGAGCCTATTTTCTAGGCCTAATTTTTTGACTAGTTAAGCAATTAGGATTATTTAAACGTATTTTTTGCAAGGAATTTATATCTACCTCACTTTATACTTAACTTTTACGGACACTACGCCGACTTTATGTAAGTAATATTAAGAAGACTGATTTTGAATTGCCATAGTGTTTTTCTACGACTTTTATGGACGAAATATTGAATTGACAGGACGTTGTATACTTGGGTAGGTTTTCAATTTTTTTAGGATGTAATAGTTAAATAAGTGTTATAAATTGAATTTTTGATCATTTCAAGTGAACTGAATTTTCTGGTGGCTATTATTTTCAAGAATTCAATTTTTTGGCTGTTTTTTAGCAATATATTTGTTTATTTTAAGCCTTGTATTTATATCAATATTAATATGTAATTGTTTAGTTTTTGATTTGGCTGTTTTAATTTATTTGTATTTGGCAGTTATTTTTTCATCATAACGTGAAATTATATTCAGGCTTTTAAAATCAATAGATGAAGTTTGAAGTGATTGATGGAGTTTTATTTAGAACAAGCCTTGGAATTACATCGAAATAAAATCCCACAACCCAGATGTGGTGTCACGCTGAGCAAGCAGTTCTGTTGCTATAAACAGTCACGTCCAGCAAGGAGGTGTATGCATAGCCTCATAGCCATCAACTAATTTGCAATTTTTCTTATAACTTGGAGTGAATTTTCATTTTCTATCTCGAAAACGACGCATCGAAAACTGAAGTTACCTTTTTTGATTTATGGGTTGTTTGTGAAAAATCCCGGACTCATTTGTCTTATTTTCTGGAATTGTGCGATCGAGAAGTTGTGAAAAATGTAGGGATACACAGTTTTCGGAAATTATGTTGTATTACAAAAATTTGACGACCAATGCCCAATATATTTTTACATGGTTCTATCTATGCAAGGCATTTGTTTTATAATGCAATACAAAAAAATCAAAATTGGGGAATAGTGTATGTTTAACAAGATTCAGTCAATTGTAATATTTGTCGCTATAAAAAACACTTGTCCAGTTTTAATTTATTTATTTAAAGTCACTACAGCACAACAACAATTATTTATGATCACAATCGCAGCCTATTTATGTTTGACGATTTATATTTCGCTGCCAATCAATAACTGAAACTGAACTCCTTTGGCAGCTCCGCAGTCTTATATATCCCAGGCCCCTTCGCAGGATTTGGGTAAATTTTCTTCTCAATCTATAATTTTTTTCATCAAACCTCCTTTTCCGACACCGGAGGTTAACCCTAAGCGCTGGCCCTCTGGTTACCTCCATAACCTCTCCTCCATCTTCACCACCTGATTTGCAATGATGCGATTGTTCCGGTTACATGATGGCATAGTTCCGAAGCTGGGCCGACTTATTGGCGATGTGCATCATCCGAACAGTGACATCTGGTGTCAGCAACTGGCACAACTGTGGGCTATTTCCATACATGATCAAATTATGGTAATATAGAGAAAAATACCTGATACAAGCTCCAGTGACTATCAGTACGAATAATTCCCATCAGGCTCATTTGATAATCATTATTTCTATCAATAAAATAGCAGAGGATTATAATTACAATACTTGCGTGTATAATTTATCGTTTTTAGTGTTTTGACGTTGAAAATTGAGGTTATGAAGTTGTAAACATCAACTACACTGTTGCCAACTTTGCAGAATTCTCAGTAGTTCCGGTGAATTTGAATGAAGGTCGCGAAGTGGATTTATAATTTACCAGAAATCAATACGATAGGTTGGAGAAATATGCAATAAACATTATAAGGAAGAGACAATAGGCAAAAAACAATAAAGAAGTAGTAAAAAAGGAGTACTATAGCAAAGAAACGAAGCCTCTTGGAACGGAAATCCATCACGGATCCTGGGGGCCACAAAATAAGGCGGGGCACCACTTTGAGCCCCATGAGGCGGCGAAGCCCTACCACAAGGCAGAAATCCCCAAAACGAGTTTTGACTCCATTATGAGACTCGGGGCCCCCCTTGAGGCGGAGCCCTACCACAAGGCAGAAGGAGGACAGTAAGATGAAGATGCATATCAAAAAAATCAAGAAAACAAAATGCTCCTCAAAATAGTGGAATGAATTTAGTTCATTCTCTGCTAAACCCAATTTTTTAACTCGCTTCTAGTGGAAGGTCTTGATTCAAATTTGGCAACACTGCGCGCCCACAAAACTGCGATTTTTTTCCGCTGGTAGCGCGGGATCGTTTCTCGTCTCCCCACCAACCAGTTGCACATCATAGCCAATACATATACAGCAAATGCCAAACAACTTTCGATTCACGTCATAATTGCCACCAAGCGAGTTTCAATGTGATTTGCAGGGGACCAAATCTGGCCACCAGCAAACTTCATAACAACGAGCCTGGTGGCAACGATGACGTAGATCGAAAGAAGTTTGGCATTTACTATACGTATGTATTATCTCCCTTCTGAGCTGGATATAAAGACATATGAGCTACGCATTGAGGGTTGGGGAAGATTTGAGCATGGTTGAACGACTAGAAAGTGAAGCACATTTTTTCACCTCCGGAGCTGAACGACCTTTGACGTGGTGGAGGAGCTTTAGTAGTTGCTCTAAGGAGTAATGAAGCCCCACAGAAAATGCTCAAAGTCAGTGATTCTGCCAGCCACCCCAGATTCACTGATTAATGATGAAAGAACGTGCAAACGGCGAAGCCGCGATGCTTTCCGCGTCAAACCATTGCCCACATACAGACAGAAAAAGTACTCCGAAAATTTTGCTGCACAACATGACAATCGTTCTGGTCGAAAAAAATGAGCTAGGCAGCATCTTATCTGAACAGGTGAGCACTGGTTACCTCTGAGTATTGTCGTTGGAGATGGACATTTTTTTCTTGTCAGCTGTGGGTTCCTATCCTGAAATTTAATAATCCTTCAATAAATCACAAGCAAACAAAAATCCCAGTTGTTTAAACTATGGTGTGCCCCTTCCCCAACGCTACCCTCTCCAGTCGTTCAACCATCCCTCCATCCCTCGCCAATCCTCAATGCATTGCGGTCAGTTCAGATACTCCAGCGGAGATCCACATAAATATGTCGGCCCCGGTTCGGAACTATGCCATCAAGGTCCGGAACGCCGCATCGTTCTTGCATGGATAGTTGAGGAAGGAGAAGGTCATGGAAGTGACTGGAGAGCGAACGATGAGGGAGGAGAATTTTTTTTCTTATCAAGTCAATACGAAGATATCACTTACCTCAATAATTAATTACCGTTACATCACTTTACCTAGATCACATGAATACACTAAAAACGATTTTACATGCACTCACCTTCACATTCACTCTGGTACCCCATATGAATGTACATCAATCAATCAATCAATCAAAATATACTTTATTGTCAACAATAATATACATACATACAATTCCACATCAGAATGGAGGAACAAATCAGAGATAGACAATATCAAAGACAACAAAAAGAAACAGCAATAAAACGTGCTGAAAAGAACATACAAAGTTTATCCAATTCTTTCTTACTCAACAGAATGAAAAAAGAACTGAGTTGAGACACCGAACAAAATTTGTTCGGTGGTTGAGCTGTCCTTGGCTTCGTCACTTCTTTCTATGCTTCCTTAGAGAAGCAAGAAGTGACTACTGAGCCCCTCCACCGCGACAAGGTCTCACAGCTCCTTGGAGGGGTAAGGGGGTAAATGTTGTACAAGAATATCAACAGATATTTTCATTCCTCTACTAATGGAATTAATTAAACAAAAGCAAATGTTATAAAAAGAATATCATCAATTATTTATCACCTTCAATATTTGCTGAAAATTTAACAAGTCACTTTTATCTCCAACAAACACATCATCATCCTACAAAGCACAATGGAAGACTGAATTATTTTCTAGGGGAAGAAAGTATTTGTTTTGCTGGTTTCGCGCACTTTTAATGGTTCTAAATGCGCATAAACAATTCACTTCCACTTCCAACACACACATCTGCACCCTTCAAAGCACAATGAAAGACTGAATGATTTTCTAGAGGAAGAAGGGATTTGTTTTGCTCGTTTCGCGCACTGATAATGGTTCTAGTTGCGCATGAACGACTGAATGATTTTCAAGAGAAAGAATAAGGGACTTTTTTTGCTCTTTTCGCGCACTGATTATATTTCTAGTTGCGCATAAACAATTTACTTCCACCTCCAACTCACACATCTTCATCCTACGGAAAACTATGAAATTTGAATGTTTTTTCTTGTGGAAAAAGGGATCTGTTTGATTTTGAGATCCAAATGCTGTTCAAGGGATTACAAAAATTCAACCAAATTCCAAAGGATATCAAAAACTCTGATAATTTTATGGAGTTTGAACGTCTATTGACACCATGTTCTGTCCATTTTTTTCATCTGATAATTTGGCCTAGCCATGGTGTGCCTCTCCCCCAGCGCTGCCCTCTCAAGTCGTTCAACCATCCCACCATTCCTCGCCTATCCTCATATCATTCAGTCCAGATACTACAGCGGAGATCCACATACCACATAATAATATGTCGGCCCCGGTTCGGAACAATGCCATCAAGGTCCGGAACTTCGCATCGCATTTGAGGTATTGCATCAGGAAGGAGAAGTACATGGAGGTGAATGGAGAGCGAGCGATGAGGAGGGGTTCTTTCTTTATCAATTTAATACGAAAATATGACTAACCTCAAGAATTTAGTACTGTTACGTTACTTCACTTGAATACCTACACTATAAACGCTTTCGCACTCAACTTCACCTTCACCTAAACAAAGGAACCTCAATGTAGTGATCATAATAACAATCTTTATTTAGCAAAGAACTACTAGGTAAGAGTTAATGAGATTTCAGTGCTGATTTTGGTTGATATTAGAGTAATTACCAACTCCATCGTGACGTCACATATGCGTATCGTGGATGCAATTTGCAATGAACTGCGAATAAATGACAAGAGTGACAACTGACAACGCAGGTAACAATTATTGTTCTGGAAAATCAATGACAAATGTACTACATCTGCTCGTTTTGAACTAAAATAGCAGTACAATCAGCGAAATTATTGATGTGCAAGTTTTGGGCACACCTGCAAAAGTAAGCTTCACTGCCCTAGTGTGTATTCAAATAGCGCACGGTGGCGCCCTTATATCGGGCGATCTCCTGAATAGTTCCGATCCATGATACTATAACAAACAAGATATGCTAATGTGCAGGTTTCGCTGACGTCAAATTGTGAGCGCAAACCTCTAAATTAGGAACATAAGAGGCTCTTAAAATCCGTCATAAAAATCCAGGGCCGTATTTTAAAAAAGAAAGTTGATGATGGTTTCTCCGAAACGAAACGTCGTACGGAAAATCTCCCAAGGCTGTTTTGTAGAGCTGAAAAAGTGACAATGAAAAAGGGTTTTCGGTTTTTTCATATCTTTAAAAATAGCTTAAAAAAAACGAAATCGCAATATTTCGGTTTTTATCGGATATTTCCGAAACGGCTTTGAATTTGTAAAACGGGATCTTGTTGGGTATCAAAATGCGCAATTTTTGTCTAATTTAAAAGACACTGTATCTCTTATAGTTTCCGAGATCCCCATGCTGTGCATCCTTATCTTGGACACACTGTATACTGGGTGTTGTATTTAAAATAGGAAAGTTGGTATCAGCCACTGCGACACGGGACACATACCCTGTATAATGTTTTTGCTGAACAAATTTACAGGGTATTCCCGTTTATTTTTGCACCCTACCTAGAAAGTTTATTTGAAAAGATATTGAAATAAGGTGAATACAAAACTTTCATGGTTTTTCATGAACTTTTAGAATCTCTAGGCAAAAATGTCAAAAAAAGTAAGTGAATGTCAATTATGGACAGGTTGATGATTTTTTCAAATGGAGCACCCTGTATATTATTTCAAATTTTTGTACACCTTGTTTTTCTGATTCAAAATATGATATTTGTGACATTTTATGCATTACTTTTCGAAAAGTTTAAAATGAATGTCACATATTTAGCCATGATAAAGACCATAGCAACGAGTCAATAAACTATCAGGTTTCAAGACATTCTTTTTCTGATTAAAAAAAACAAAAGGTTTCTGACTCTTCAGTTTTGGTTTTCAACATCAGTTCCCTTGTCAAATATGATAATGCCCATATAATAACTCTGATAATAATAGTAATTATTATAATGGCTGAATATGTGACAGTCATTTTAAACTTTGGAAGCTTATATTTCGGAAACTAATGCATGAAATGCCACTGAAAACAGAATAAAAACCTACAAACATTTGAAATAATATACAGAGTGTTCCATTTGAAAAAGTCATCAACCTGTCAATAATTGACATTTACATACAAACTTTGTTTGACATTTTTGCCTACAGATTCTAAAAGTTCATGAATTATGTATTAGCCTTATTTCAATATTTTCTCTTATAAATTTTCTAGGTGGAGTGTAAAAATATACGGGAACACCCTGTAGAACCAAAAATATCAATCGACGTTACACACTGTAGAAAGCGATACTCATGTGTATCACATTTCTGATCTCAATTTTTAAAGCACCTTTCTACTTCCTCAAAAAACTAAAAAGAAAAAGAATGGGAAAATAAGTTATGATGAATCCAATAGAGATTCAATTTCCGAAAAAGATCAAAGGAAACCCCCTCAAATATATACTTTCAATAAACAATACCGTCCAACCAAAAATCATAGAGCGAACTAACAGAACCCAGGAACCCACCTGTACTGTCGAGAGAACCAAAACAAGTTTTTTTCGAAAATTAAAGGTGTATGTTCGCAGAACAAACAAAAACCAGTCAGAGCCAATCAGCATTCATTTGAGCAACTTTCTGTGAATAGAAATCTCTATGATACAAAAAAAGGAACAAAAAGTCGCTCAAATGTTCCTTCAGTGGAAACGTACAGTCCGTTTCACGAGGGTTCATACTCACATCATCGATGACGTCATTACTTGAAAAAAAACGTATGTCGTAGCTGATTCATATAGTTTCAAGAGCGTTCAAATTTTGTATTGAAGCCGAACAAGTATGTTCCAAAACGTTCTTCAGAACACGTTCAGATTTGTTTTCCATTTAGATTTTGGATTCAGGCTGGTCATCCATTGGAAGCGTAGTCGCGTGTATATCCGCCATCCGTATGCGAGCGATCGTTAGACTAGGCAGCTTACAGCGTGCACTGCTTGTGACTCTACCATTAGACTCAACGCTATTCCAGTTCACTTCTGTTTGTGCATTGAGAAAATCATGTAGAATGAAATTGCAAGATATGTAGTTTTTGAAAAATCCTCACATGGAGGGATTGCAAGCTCGACAGAGTGAAAAAATACATTCATCCATACATTCGTCCAGTAGAAATATCATTATTGAAAAAAAAAATTGCTGAGGAGCTGATCTTTTTGGGGGATACATTCGCCACAATTGTGTTTTTTTGCAAAGGGTTTTTTTCTATTTATAATAGTTCACGAAACGGACTTCTCTTAGTATACTGATAAGCAATCGTTGCTATATAGACACGTTTGATTAAAAAACTAAGAAAGCACCATTATCGCAAAAACCCACAATAGTCGATTTTTATTCTTATCAGTAGACGTCCCCCATCACTGGATGAATATCAACCCACGAGAAATCAGCTAGTCAGCATTTTTTTTTATGAATTATTAGGTAAACGAGATTTAATACATCAGTTTGGTGGCCAAAAGTAGATTAACAGCCTAAAACTTGATAACACTTTGATCCTGCAACAGTTATCAAAGACGTAATGGTGCATTAAAGAACTTGAATCCATTTGTCAGTTCACTAAACCAGCGATTCTTTTGGATTTTCATAGGGTACACAAATTTCATTCAATAACAATTTATGGCTTTTTTTTTTTTCTCAACAACGCATGACTGCTCCAATAATCCATCTATCTTTCTGATCTCTGGACTGCAATTGACGTGGATGCCTAGAAGTTCTCATCAATTCTGATTCCATGAGATCTGATCTTTTAAGAGTTGTAATTTCAATTCAAAGGGCATCAGATACTCTCTACAAAAGTTCAGGAGATGGAATAGGAAATTAATAGGTACAAAGAACTAGTTTTATGAAATAACTCACCTCCAAAACTGCCTCAAGTGGTAAAAAAGGTTTTTCAGCATCTCCATACTTTGTAAAGTAGACCACAAGCTTTTTAATCGTATTTTGTTCACATTCTGAATAACGACAAGGTATTTTATACAGCAAAACTGTAACATTGGAGAAGTTAACTGACTTGTGTTTTGACAACAACATTGTTTTGATTAATTACTTGATCACATAACCAAATTTTAGGTTATTATTATTCAGAGATGATAGAAATCAGCTGTTGCTCGGCGGCCATTTTGGATGCTAGTAACGACCGATGTTTATTACGTCATTAATTCTGTTTCAGTCTGTTTTTAAACCTCTTCATGAGTTAGAAAAGGAGAGACAATCAATGACGTGAGTACAAACCCTCGTGAAACGGACTATAGTTTAATATTACACAAATATCTTCTCTCGATCGTACCTCGTATCACTCAAGAATCATCATTTGATACGTCCTCGTATATCACCTGTATCTTCAGTTGCCTAACCACACTGCCGCACTAAACGTCACATCAACTCTGAAACGTCAAAATCAGCTGTTATCTTTCCGGAATCGAAACGTAAACAACGGGCTCGCGAACTCTATCAAATTTATTCGAAAATTCCGGTGTTTTTCAATGAAAATCCCATCAAGAATGCCAATTTGAAATACGTATTTCCTCATTATGGAAAATAAAGTGTTTAATTTGGTGTTGCTTG
Organism: Orchestes rusci; assembly: GCA_958502075.1. Taxonomy (NCBI): domain Eukaryota; kingdom Metazoa; phylum Arthropoda; class Insecta; order Coleoptera; family Curculionidae; genus Orchestes; species Orchestes rusci. Next base: position 3,792,918 of record OY293304.1, on the reverse strand, counting down.
AAAATTAGGCCATCGGGGGGTCTTTATCTTTTTGTGATCATGTCGCCAGATAGTCTGCATCCATCTCCATGGAAACACTGCGAATTTTGGAGAGGTTTTATTCGAGCTGATAAGATAAGATAGTGGAGAGGATGCTCTGTAGATAACAGTGTTTATTTTATAGTAAGTGGTGTTTTACTATGTTTACAATATTTTTGTTTGTAAAAATTGGAGGTCAATAATAAGTAGATAATCATCAATAATAATAAACGGTAATTGATTATCTACCATGCATTCCGCAAAGTGATTAATATTTTGCAACACAGTGAATGGATCATGAATAAGCATCAAAAAGGGCAGCTTTTCTATGGCTAACGAACTTCGTTCCAGTCAGCGTTAGTGGTACACGCTCTTTAGAACACCCTGTATATCTCTTATGACACTTCTACTAATCTCATCTACTGTCTGTTAATGGCTATCCTGCGGTTACGCCATAATTTTCCGTCTCTTACACATTGAAAACAAAATCACGTACGTCTGGACGTCGGTCTTTCGGATCAATTTGACAAATGTCACATGTGGAGCGATCAATCTACGACATACTGCCAAACGTCAAATACTGTGACGTGACCGGAGGAAAGCCATAAACTGACTGTACTTCTAGTCTTTCTTCTCAATCACGTATAACGGTTGTACCACTTTTTTTTTTATCCGCACCTACCCAATTTAATCCTGTAGTTTCTTCATCTGTCTCTCTTTCATCTCCTTTTCCACCTTCTCCTTCTTCTGTCATTCCTTCTCTTACTTTTTTCTTTGTTACTTCTCATCCTCGTTCTCATCTTTCTCTCTTTTTTTTTCTGGTTCAGCAGCTCTATTTTTTTCATGGGACACTCTGTATATTATTCTACCTATATTTTAACGATAATTGAGGAGTATTTTGAGTGATTTTCCACTTTGCAGTGCGCCCAGGAAGTAATAGACAGCTGGAATCAATTTTTAATAAATGTCAACAACCTCCACTAATTATTTTGAGGGATAAAATTGAGGTTTACATGGGACACTCTGTATAATATTTCATATTTTAATGATAATTGAAGAGTGTTTTGAATGGTTTTCCACCTTGAAGGGTACCCAGGAAATTATTGACAGCAGGAATCAATTTTTCATATTTTTCAACAATCATTACTAAATTATTCTGTGGGATAAAATCAAGTTTTATAAGAGACACTCCGTATATTATTTTTTGTTTTAACGATAATCGAGGAGTATTTGGAGTGATTTTCCACTTTGCAGTGCGCCCAGGAAGTAATAGACAGCTGGAATCAATTTTTAATAAATGTCAACAACCTTCCATAATGATTTTGAGGGATAAAATTGAAGTTTACATGGGACACTCTGTATAATATTTTATATTTTAACCATAATTGAGGAGTGTTTTGAGTGATTTTCTACCCTGCAGGGTGATCAGGAAATTATTGACAGCAGAAATCAATTTTTAATAAATGTCAACAACCTTCAATAATTATTTTGAGTTTTGAGGGACAAAATTGAAGATAACATGGGACACTCTGTATAATATTTTATATTTTAACCATAATTGAGGAGTGTTTTGAGTGATTTTCCACCTTGCTGATTGCGGAGGAAATTATTGACAGCAGAAATCAATTTTTAATAAATGTCAACAACCTTCAATAATTATTTTGAGTTTTGAGGGACAAAATTGAAGATAACATGGGACACTCTGTATAATATTTTATATTTTAACCATAATTGAGGAGTGTTTTGAGTGATTTTCCACCTTGCTGAGTGCGGAGGAAATTATTGACAGCAGAGATCAATTTATAATAATTGTTAACAACCCTCACAAATATTCTGTCGAACAAAATTGAGGTTTACATGAGACATTCTGTATTTTATTTTCTATTTTAACGATAATTGAGGAGTGTTTTGAGTGATTTTCTACCTTGCAGAGTGGTCAGGAAATTATTGACAGCAGAAATCAATTTTTAATAAATGTCAACAACCTTCAATAATTATTTTGAGTTTTGAGGGACAAAACTGAAGATTACATGGGACACTCTTTATAATATTTCATATTTTAACCATAATTGAGGAGTGTTTTGAGTGATTTTCTACCTTGCTGAGTGCGGAGGAAATTATTGACAGCAGAAATCAATTTATAATAATTGTTAACAACCCTCACAAATATTCGGTCGGACAAAATTGAGGTTTACATGAGACATTCTGTATTTTATTTTCTATTTTAACGATAATTGAGGAGTGTTTTGAGTGATTTTCCACCTTGCTGAGTGCGGAGGAAATTATTGACAGCAGAAATCAATTTATAATAATTGTTAACAACCCTCACAAATATTCTGTCGGACAAAATTGAGGTTTACATGAGACATTCTGTATTTTATTTTTTATTTTAACGATAATTGAGGAGTGTTTTGAGTGATTTTCTACCTTGCAGAGTGGTCAGGAAATTATTGACAGCAGAAATCAATTTTTAATAAATGTCAACAACCTTCAATAATTATTTTGAGTTTTGAGGGACAAAATTGAAGATTACATGGGACACTCTGTATAATATTTTATATTTTAACAATAATTGAGGAGTGTTTTGAGTGATTTTCCACCTTGCTGAGTGCGGAGGAAATTATTGACAGCAGAAATCAATTTATAATAATTGTTAACAACCCTCACAAATATTCTGTCGGACAAAATTGAGGTTTACATGAGACATTCTGTATTTTATTTTTTATTTTAACGATAATTGAGGAGTGTTTTGAGTGATTTTCTACCTTGCAGAGTGGTCAGGAAATTATTGACAGCAGAAACCAATTTTTAATAAATGTCAACAACCTTCAATAATTATTTTGAGTTTTGAGGGACAAAATTGAAGATTACATGGGACACTCTGTATAATATTTTATATTTTAACCATAATTGAGGAGTGTTTTGAGTGATTTTCCACCTTGCTGAGTGCGGAGGAAATTATTGACAGCAGAAATCAATTTTTAATAAATGTCAACAACTTTCAATAATTATTTTGAGTTTTGAGGGACAAAACTGAAGATTGCATGGGACACTCTGTATAATATTTTATATTTTAACCATAATTGAGGAGTGTTTTGAGTGATTTTCCACCTTGCTGAGTGCGGAGGAAATTATTGACAGCAGAAATCAATTTATAATAATTGTTAACAACCCTCACAAATATTCTGTCGGACAAAATTGAGGTTTACATGAGACATTCTGTATTTTATTTTCTATTTAAACGATAATTGAGGAGTGTTTTGAGTGATTTTCTACCTTGCAGAGTGGTCAGGAAATTATTGACAGCAGAAATCAATTTATAATAATTGTTAACAACCCTCACAAATATTCTGTCGGACAAAATTGAGGTTTACATGAGACATTCTGTATTTTATTTTTTATTTTAACGATAATTGAGGAGTGTTTTGAGTGATTTTCTACCTTGCAGAGTGGTCAGGAAATTATTGACAGCAGAAATCAATTTTTAATAAATGTCAACAACCTTCAATAATTATTTTGAGTTTTGAGGGACAAAATTGAAGATTATATGGGACACTCTGTATAATATTTTATATTTTAACAATAATTGAGGAGTGTTTTGAGTGATTTTCCACCTTGCTGAGTGCGGAGGAAATTATTTACAGCAGAAATCAATTTATAATAATTGTTAACAACCCTCACAAATATTCTGTCGGACAAAATTGAGGTTTACATGAGACATTCTGTATTTTATTTTTTATTTTAACGATAATTGAGGAGTGTTTTGAGTGATTTTCTACCTTGCAGAGTGCGGAGGAAATTATTGACAGCAGAGATCAATTTATAATAATTGTTAACAACCCTCACAAATATTCGGTCGGACAAAATTGAGGTTTACATGAGACATTCTGTATTTTATTTTTTATTTTAACGATAACTGAGGAGTGTTTTGAGTGATTTTCTACCTTGCAGAGTGGTCAGGAAATTATTGACAGCAGAAATCAATTTTTAATAAATGTCAACAACTTTCAATAATTATTTTGAGTTTTGAGGGACAAAATTGAAGATTACATGGGACACTCTGTATAATATTTTATATTTTAACAATAATTGAGGAGTGTTTTGAGTGATTTTCCACCTTGCTGAGTGCGGAGGAAATTATTGACAGCAGAAATCAATTTATAATAATTGTTAACAACCCTCACAAATATTCGGTCGTACAAAATTGAGGTTTACATGAGACATTCTGTATTTTATTTTTTATTTTAACGATAACTGAGGAGTGTTTTGAGTGATTTTCTACCTTGCAGAGTGGTCAGGAAATTATTGACAGCAGAAATCAATTTTTAATAAATGTCAACAACTTTCAATAATTATTTTGAGTTTTGAGGGACAAAATTGAAGATTACATGGGACACTCTGTATTTTATTTTTTATTTTAACGATAATTGAGGAGTGTTTTGAGTGATTTTCCACCTTGCTGAGTGCGGAGGAAATTATTGACAGCAGAAATCAATTTATAATAATTGTTAACAACCCTCACAAATATTCGGTCGGACAAAATTGAGGTTTACATGAGACATTCTGTATTTTATTTTTTATTTTAACGATAATTGAGGAGTGTTTTGAGTGATTTTCTACCTTGCAGAGTGGTCAGGAAATTATTGACAGCAGAAATCAATTTTTAATAAATGTCAACAACTTTCAATAATTATTTTGAGTTTTGAGGGACAAAATTGAAGATTACATGGGACACTCTGTATAATATTTTATATTTTAACCATAATTGAGGAGTGTTTTGAGTGATTTTCCACCTTGCTGAGTGCGGAGGAAATTATTGACAGCAGAAATCAATTTATAATAATTGTTAACAACCCTCACAAATATTCTGTCGGACAAAATTGAGGTTTACATGAGACATTCTGTATTTTATTTTTTATTTTAACGATAATTGAGGAGTGTTTTGAGTGATTTTCTACCTTGCAGAGTGGTCAGGAAATTATTGACAGCAGAAATCAATTTTTAATAAATGTCAACAACTTTCAATAATTATTTTGAGTTTTGAGGGACAAAACTGAAGATTACATGGGACACTCTGTATAATATTTTATATTTTAACCATAATTGAGGAGTGTTTTGAGTGATTTTCCACCTTGCTGAGTGCGGAGGAAATTATTGACAGCAGAAATCAATTTATAATAATTGTTAACAACCCTCACAAATATTCGGTCGGACAAAATTGAGGTTTACATGAGACATTCTGTATTTTATTTTTTATTTTAACGATAATTGAGGAGTGTTTTGAGTGATTTTCTACCTTGCAGAGTGGTCAGGAAATTATTGACAGCAGAAATCAATTTTTAATAAATGTCAACAACTTTCAATAATTATTTTGAGTTTTGAGGGACAAAATTGAAGATTACATGGGACACTCTGTATAATATTTTATATTTTAACCATAATTGAGGAGTGTTTTGAGTGATTTTCCACCTTGCTGAGTGCGGAGGAAATTATTGACAGCAGAAATCAATTTATAATAATTGTTAACAACCCTCACAAATATTCTGTCGGACAAAATTGAGGTTTACATGAGACATTCTGTATTTTATTTTTTATTTTAACGATAATTGAGGAGTGTTTTGAGTGATTTTCTACCTTGCAGAGTGGTCAGGAAATTATTGACAGCAGAAATCAATTTTTAATAAATGTCAACAACTTTCAATAATTATTTTCAGTTTTGAGGGACAAAACTGAAGATTACATGGGACACTCTGTATAATATTTTATATTTTAACCATAATTGAGGAGTGTTTTGAGTGATTTTCCACCTTGCTGAGTGCGGAGGAAATTATTGACAGCAGAAATCAATTTATAATAATTGTTAACAACCCTCACAAATATTCTGTCGGACAAAATTGAGGTTTACATGAGACATTCTGTATTTTATTTTTTATTTTAACGATAATTGAGGAGTGTTTTGAGTGATTTTCTACCTTGCAGAGTGGTCAGGAAATTATTGACAGCAGAAATCAATTTTTAATAAATGTCAACAACTTTCAATAATTATTTTGAGTTTTGAGGGACAAAATTGAAGATTACATGGGACACTCTGTATAATATTTTATATTTTAACAATAATTGAGGAGTGTTTTGAGTGATTTTCCACCTTGCTGAGTGCGGAGGAAATTATTGACAGCAGAAATCAATTTATAATAATTGTTAACAACCCTCACAAATATTCGGTCGGACAAAATTGAGGTTTACATGAGACATTCTGTATTTTATTTTTTATTTTAACGATAATTGAGGAGTGTTTTGAGTGATTTTCTACCTTGCAGAGTGGTCAGGAAATTATTGACAGCAGAAATCAATTTTTAATAAATGTCAACAACTTTCAATAATTATTTTGAGTTTTGAGGGACAAAATTGAAGATTACATGGGACACTCTGTATTTTATTTTTTATTTTAACGATAATTGAGGAGTGTTTTGAGTGATTTTCCACCTTGCTGAGTGCGGAGGAAATTATTGACAGCAGAAATCAATTTATAATAATTGTTAACAACCCTCACAAATATTCTGTCGGACAAAATTGAGGTTTACATGAGACATTCTGTATTTTATTTTTTATTTTAACGATAATTGAGGAGTGTTTTGAGTGATTTTCTACCTTGCAGAGTGGTCAGGAAATTATTGACAGCAGAAATCAATTTTTAATAAATGTCAACAACTTTCAATAATTATTTTCAGTTTTGAGGGACAAAACTGAAGATTACATGGGACACTCTGTATAATATTTTATATTTTAACCATAATTGAGGAGTGTTTTGAGTGATTTTCCACCTTGCTGAGTGCGGAGGAAATTATTGACAGCAGAAATCAATTTATAATAATTGTTAACAACCCTCACAAATATTCTGTCGGACAAAATTGAGGTTTACATGAGACATTCTGTATTTTATTTTTTATTTTAACGATAATTGAGGAGTGTTTTGAGTGATTTTCTACCTTGCAGAGTGGTCAGGAAATTATTGACAGCAGAAATCAATTTTTAATAAATGTCAACAACTTTCAATAATTATTTTCAGTTTTGAGGGACAAAACTGAAGATTACATGGGACACTCTGTATAATATTTTATATTTTAACCATAATTGAGGAGTGTTTTGAGTGATTTTCCACCTTGCTGAGTGCGGAGGAAATTATTGACAGCAGAAATCAATTTATAATAATTGTTAACAACCCTCACAAATATTCTGTCGGACAAAATTGAGGTTTACATGAGACATTCTGTATTTTATTTTTTATTTTAACGATAATTGAGGAGTGTTTTGAGTGATTTTCTACCTTGCAGAGTGGTCAGGAAATTATTGACAGCAGAAATCAATTTTTAATAAATGTCAACAACTTTCAATAATTATTTTGAGTTTTGAGGGACAAAATTGAAGATTACATGGGACACTCTGTATAATATTTTATATTTTAACAATAATTGAGGAGTGTTTTGAGTGATTTTCCACCTTGCTGAGTGCGGAGGAAATTATTGACAGCAGAAATCAATTTATAATAATTGTTAACAACCCTCACAAATATTCGGTCGGACAAAATTGAGGTTTACATGAGACATTCTGTATTTTATTTTTTATTTTAACGATAATTGAGGAGTGTTTTGAGTGATTTTCTACCTTGCAGAGTGGTCAGGAAATTATTGACAGCAGAAATCAATTTTTAATAAATGTCAACAACTTTCAATAATTATTTTGAGTTTTGAGGGACAAAATTGAAGATTACATGGGACACTCTGTATTTTATTTTTTATTTTAACGATAATTGAGGAGTGTTTTGAGTGATTTTCCACCTTGCTGAGTGCGGAGGAAATTATTGACAGCAGAAATCAATTTATAATAATTGTTAACAACCCTCACAAATATTCGGTCGGACAAAATTGAGGTTTACATGAGACATTCTGTATTTTATTTTTTATTTTAACGATAATTGAGGAGTGTTTTGAGTGATTTTCTACCTTGCAGAGTGGTCAGGAAATTATTGACAGCAGAAATCAATTTTTAATAAATGTCAACAACTTTCAATAATTATTTTGAGTTTTGAGGGACAAAATTGAAGATTACATGGGACACTCTGTATAATATTTTATATTTTAACAATAATTGAGGAGTGTTTTGAGTGATTTTCCACCTTGCTGAGTGCGGAGGAAATTATTGACAGCAGAAATCAATTTTTAATAAATGTCAACAACTTTCAATAATTATTTTGAGTTTTGAGGGACAAAATTGAAGATTACATGGGACACTCTGTATAATATTTTATATTTTAACCATAATTGAGGAGTGTTTTGAGTGATTTTCCACCTTGCTGAGTGCGGAGGAAATTATTGACAGCAGAAATCAATTTTTAATAAATGTCAACAACTTTCAATAATTATTTTGAGTTTTGAGGGACAAAATTGAAGATTACATGGGACACTCTGTATAATATTTTATATTTTAACAATAATTGAGGAGTGTTTTGAGTGATTTTCCACCTTGCTGAGTGCGGAGGAAATTATTGACAGCAGAAATCAATTTATAATAATTGTTAACAACCCTCACAAATATTCTGTCGGACAAAATTGAGGTTTACATGAGACATTCTGTATTTTATTTTCTATTTTAACGATAATTGAGGAGTGTTTTGAGTGATTTTCTACCTTGCAGAGTGGTCAGGAAATTATTGACAGCAGAAATCAATTTTTAATAAATGTCAACAACCTTCAATAATTATTTTGAGTTTTGAGGGACAAAATTGAAGATTACATGGGACACTCTGTATAATATTTTATATTTTAACAATAATTGAGGAGTGTTTTGAGTGATTTTCCACCTTGCTGAGTGCGGAGGAAATTATTGACAGCAGAAATCAATTTATAATAATTGTTAACAACCCTCACAAATATTCGGTCGGACAAAATTGAGGTTTACATGAGACATTCTGTATTTTATTTTCTATTTTAACGATAATTGAGGAGTGTTTTGAGTGATTTTCCACCTTGCTGAGTGCGGAGGAAATTATTGACAGCAGAAATCAATTTATAATAATTGTTAACAACCCTCACAAATATTCGGTCGGACAAAATTGAGGTTTACATGAGACATTCTGTATTTTATTTTTTATTTTAACGATAATTGAGGAGTGTTTTGAGTGATTTTCTACCTTGCAGAGTGGTCAGGAAATTATTGACAGCAGAAATCAATTTTTAATAAATGTCAACAACTTTCAATATTTATTTTGAGTTTTGAGGGACAAAATTGAAGATTACATGGGACACTCTGTATAATATTTTATATTTTAACAATAATTGAGGAGTGTTTTGAGTGATTTTCCACCTTGCTGAGTGCGGAGGAAATTATTGACAGCAGAAATCAATTTATAATAATTGTTAACAACCCTCACAAATATTCTGTCGGACAAAATTGAGGTTTACATGAGACATTCTGTATTTTATTTTTTATTTTAACGATAATTGAGGAGTGTTTTGAGTGATTTTCTACCTTGCAGAGTGGTCAGGAAATTATTGACAGCAGAAATCAATTTTTAATAAATGTCAACAACTTTCAATAATCATTTTGAGTTTTGAGGGACAAAACTGAAGATTACATGGGACACTCTTTATAATATTTCATATTTTAACCATAATTGAGGAGTGTTTTGAGTGATTTTCTACCTTGCTGAGTGCGGAGGAAATTATTGACAGCAGAGATCAATTTATAATAATTGTTAACAACCCTCACAAATATTCGGTCGGACAAAATTGAGGTTTACATGAGACATTCTGTATTTTATTTTCTATTTTAACGATAATTGAGGAGTGTTTTGGGTGATTTTCCACCTTGCTGAGTGCGGAGGAAATTATTGACAGCAGAAATCAATTTATAATAATTGTTAACAACCCTCACAAATATTCTGTCGGACAAAATTGAGGTTTACATGAGACATTCTGTATTTTATTTTTTATTTTAACGATAATTGAGGAGTGTTTTGAGTGATTTTCTACCTTGCAGAGTGGTCAGGAAATTATTGACAGCAGAAATCAGTTTTTAATAAATGTCAACAACTTTCAATAATCATTTTGAGTTTTGAGGGACAAAACTGAAGATTACATGGGACACTCTTTATAATATTTCATATTTTAACCATAATTGAGGAGTGTTTTGAGTGATTTTCTACCTTGCTGAGTGCGGAGGAAATTATTGACAGCAGAGATCAATTTATAATAATTGTTAACAACCCTCACAAATATTCGGTCGGACAAAATTGAGGTTTACATGAGACATTCTGTATTTTATTTTCTATTTTAACGATAATTGAGGAGTGTTTTGGGTGATTTTCCACCTTGCTGAGTGCGGAGGAAATTATTGACAGCAGAAATCAATTTATAATAATTGTTAACAACCCTCACAAATATTCTGTCGGACAAAATTGAGGTTTACATGAGACATTCTGTATTTTATTTTTTATTTTAACCATAATTGAGGAGTGTTTTGAGTGATTTTCCACCTTGCTGAGTGCGGAGGAAATTATTGACAGCAGAAATCAATTTTTAATAAATGTCAACAACTTTCAATAATTATTTTGAGTTTTGAGGGACAAAACTGAAGATTACATGGGACACTCTGTATAATATTTTATATTTTAACAATAATTGAGGAGTGTTTTGAGTGATTTTCCACCTTGCTGAGTGCGGAGGAAATTATTGACAGCAGAAATCAATTTATAATAATTGTTAACAACCCTCACAAATATTCTGTCGGACAAAATTGAGGTTTACATGAGACATTCTGTATTTTATTTTTTATTTTAACGATAATTGAGGAGTGTTTTGAGTGATTTTCTACCTTGCAGAGTGGTCAGGAAATTATTGACAGCAGAAATCAATTTTTAATAAATGTCAACAACCTTCAATAATTATTTTGAGTTTTGAGGGACAAAATTGAAGATTATATGGGACACTCTGTATAATATTTTATATTTTAACAATAATTGAGGAGTGTTTTGAGTGATTTTCCACCTTGCTGAGTGCGGAGGAAATTATTGACAGCAGAAATCAATTTATAATAATTGTTAACAACCCTCACAAATATTCGGTCGGACAAAATTGAGGTTTACATGAGACATTCTGTATTTTATTTTCTATTTTAACGATAATTGAGGAGTGTTTTGAGTGATTTTCTACCTTGCAGAGTGGTCAGGAAATTATTGACAGCAGAAATCAATTTTTAATAAATGTCAACAACTTTCAATAATCATTTTGAGTTTTGAGGGACAAAACTGAAGATTACATGGGACACTCTTTATAATATTTCATATTTTAACCATAATTGAGGAGTGTTTTGAGTGATTTTCCACCTTGCTGAGTGCGGAGGAAATTATTGACAGCAGAGATCAATTTATAATAATTGTTAACAACCCTCACAAATATTCGGTCGGACAAAATTGAGGTTTACATGAGACATTCTGTATTTTATTTTCTATTTTAACGATAATTGAGGAGTGTTTTGAGTGATTTTCCACCTTGCAGAGTGGTCAGGAAATTATTGACAGCAGAAATCAATTTTTAATAAATGTCAACAACTTTCAATAATTATTTTGAGTTTTGAGGGACAAAATTGAAGATTACATGGGACACTCTGTATGATATTTTCTATTTTAACGATAATTGAGGAGTGTTTTGAGTGATTTTCTACCTTGCAGAGTGGTCAGGAAATTATTGACAGCAGAAATCAATTTTTAATAAATGTCAACAACTTTCAATAATTATTTTGAGTTTTGAGGGACAAAATTGAAGATTACATGGGACACTCTGTATAATATTTTATATTTTAACAATAATTGAGGAGTGTTTTGAGTGATTTTCCACCTTGCTGAGTGCGGAGGAAATTATTGACAGCAGAAATCAATTTATAATAATTGTTAACAACCCTCACAAATATTCTGTCGGACAAAATTGAGGTTTACATGAGACATTCTGTATTTTATTTTCTATTTTAACGATAATTGAGGAGTGTTTTGAGTGATTTTCCACCTTGCTGAGTGCGGAGGAAATTATTGACAGCAGAAATCAATTTATAATAATTGTTAACAACCCTCACAAATATTCTGTCGGACAAAATTGAGGTTTACATGAGACATTCTGTATTTTATTTTCTATTTTAACGATAATTGAGGAGTGTTTTGAGTGATTTTCCACCTTGCTGAGTGCGGAGGAAATTATTGACAGCAGAAATCAATTTATAATAATTGTTAACAACCCTCACAAATATTCGGTCGGACAAAATTGAGGTTTACATGAGACATTCTGTATTTTATTTTCTATTTTAACGATAATTGAGGAGTGTTTTGAGTGATTTTCCACCTTGCTGAGTGCGGAGGAAATTATTGACAGCAGAAATCAATTTATAATAATTGTTAACAACCCTCACAAATATTCGGTCGGACAAAATTGAGGTTTACATGAGACATTCTGTATTTTATTTTCTATTTTAACGATAATTGAGGAGTGTTTTGAGTGATTTTCCACCTTGCTGAGTGCGGAGGAAATTATTGACAGCAGAAATCAATTTATAATAATTGTTAACAACCCTCACAAATATTCTGTCGGACAAAATTGAGGTTTACATGAGACATTCTGTATTTTATTTTCTATTTTAACGATAATTGAGGAGTGTTTTGAGTGATTTTCCACCTTGCTGAGTGCGGAGGAAATTATTGACAGCAGAAATCAATTTATAATAATTGTTAACAACCCTCACAAATATTCTGTCGGACAAAATTGAGGTTTACATGAGACATTCTGTATTTTATTTTTTATTTTAACGATAATTGAGGAGTGTTTTGAGTGATTTTCTACCTTGCAGAGTGGTCAGGAAATTATTGACAGCAGAAACCAATTTTTAATAAATGTCAACAACCTTCAATAATTATTTTGAGTTTTGAGGGACAAAATTGAAGATTACATGGGACACTCTGTATAATATTTTATATTTTAACAATAATTGAGGAGTGTTTTGAGTGATTTTCCACCTTGCTGAGTGCGGAGGAAATTATTGACAGCAGAAATCAATTTTTAATAAATGTCAACAACTTTCAATAATTATTTTGAGTTTTGAGGGACAAAACTGAAGATTACATGGGACACTCTGTATAATATTTTATATTTTAACCATAATTGAGGAGTGTTTTGAGTGATTTTCCACCTTGCTGAGTGCGGAGGAAATTATTGACAGCAGAAATCAATTTATAATAATTGTTAACAACCCTCACAAATATTCTGTCGGACAAAATTGAGGTTTACATGAGACATTCTGTATTTTATTTTCTATTTTAACGATAATTGAGGAGTGTTTTGAGTGATTTTCTACCTTGCAGAGTGGTCAGGAAATTATTGACAGCAGAAATCAATTTTTAATAAATGTCAACAACCTTCAATAATTATTTTGAGTTTTGAGGGACAAAATTGAAGATTACATGGGACACTCTGTATAATATTTTATATTTTAACAATAATTGAGGAGTGTTTTGAGTGATTTTCCACCTTGCTGAGTGCGGAAGAAATTATTGACAGCAGAAATCAATTTATAATAATTGTTAACAACCCTCACAAATATTCTGTCGAACAAAATTGAGGTTTACATGAGACATTCTGTATTTTATTTTTTATTTTAACGATAATTGAGGAGTGTTTTGAGTGATTTTCTACCTTGCAGGGTGATCAGGAAATTATTGACAGCAGGAATCAATTCATGATAATTTTCAATAACCTTCACCTAATGTTTTCTGGGACAAAATCGAGGTTTACATGGGACACTCTGTATATTATTTTAAATTTTTACAATAATTCAAATACTAACCAATTATTATATTATTATCAATAATAAGAAATTTTTTGTAGATAATGAAATTTTCTATAACTTTTGTTCAAGATGCTTTTTTTAATAAAACAGTATACAAATCGACAAATATCATTGTTTCAAAATATGAACTTGACAACGTTGATGTTTATCTATAAATTCAATATATTGATTATTGAGACTTTCAATGAAAATTGGAAAGTATCCAGTTTTCATTAGTTGATCTAGATTTTCAAACGGGTTGTCCATTTTCCGTATACAGAGCGTTTTATAAAAGTACGACAGTTTGTTATTTTGCAGGCATTAAAAAATCAATAATGTTGTTGTTTTTTACATTTTCCAATGAAAATTGGACAATAAGTTCATTAAAGGGTCCACTTTTCATCAATTTAATAATTTTTGTAATGGATTGTCCATTTTTTGTATACAGAGCGTTTTATAAAAGTAGGACAATTTGTTACTTTGCGACATTCAAAAATCAATAATTTTGTTTTTTTTTTAGATTTTCCAGTGAAAATTGGACAAGAGGTTCATTAAAGTCTCTTTTCTTTTTGTCAGTGAATCTAAATTTTCAAACGGATTGTCCATTTTCCGTATACAGAGTGTTTCATAAACAAACGACAATGTGTTACTTTGCAACATTAAAAAATCATAAATTTTGTTATTTTTTTAGATTTTAAAGTGAAAATTGGATAATAAGTTTATCAAAGTGTCCACTTTTCGTTAGTTGATCCGAGTTCTAAAATGGATTGTCCATTTTCCGTATACAAAGTGATTTATAAAAGTACGTTCATAAATTAGTTTGCGACATTCAAAAATCTTTTTTTTAAATTTTTCTAGCTCTTCCAGTGAAAATTAGATAATAAGTTTATCAAAGTGTCCACTTTTTGTTAGTTAATTTAGGTTTTTGAACAGATTGTCCAGTTTCTGTATACAGAATGTTTTATAAAAGTACGACAGTTTGTTTCTTTGCGACATTCAAAAATCAATAATTTTGTTACTTTTTCAAATTTTCAAATGAAAATTTTCTAGAAGCGTGTATGGTCGAAGTTCCTACCAGTCAATTCTAACCAATCATAGGCTTGCATTTTATTATGTTGCTATGGCAACGACCTAATTTTGGTCGGAAATCACCCTACACATAATCACGTGACTGAAAGATTAATGAGTGGAAATCTCCCTGGCTTTGCATCTGAATGTAGCTCCCATATGATTACAGTGTTGCCGTCCCCACTCTCCCTAACAATCCCACACTGTGGTTGGTGCATGGGAGCTACATCCAGCCGCTACTATTAAATATTCTCAAATAGTCTTGGCATGAAATTTTCTTGCCGAATATCCCGCGAGCTCGAATTAAAAATCCGGAAATTTGTTCTCGTTGCGAATTTTTCCAAATTCGCAACTCGACAACATTTCCGGAAATAATTCGAGCTCTAGGGAGATTATAAGTGAAAATTGTTCAATGAGTTTATCAATGTGTCCTCTTTTTGTCAGTCAATTCGAGTTTTTGAACGGATGGTCCAGTTTCTGTACACAGAGTGTTTTATACAGGGTGTCCGGGAAAATGTGGGAGATCTCTCGGATTCTGATAGAATATTAAAAAATAAGATGACAAGTTCCCATAAATTTTTTTCCTAGCGTTAGGTTCACAATTTCGTCAAGAGCACCACTTCGTCATGGCTTTTTTCGAGGTTTTGTTTAATAAAAATTGTTTTTTCTCGAAAATGGTTCATTTTATCGACAATGAACAAGAGTACCTTTTCTTTAGCTTAATGTTCAAGGTATCCAAATTTATTTTTTTTAACTCCTTATCATACAGGGTGTTAAAAATTTGAGCGTTAAAATGTACAATCTAGTCCGTCCCTGGTAAACTAAACAAGCTAATTATGTTTTAAGGGAAGTATTTTGAGAGGTCCTTACTACTGTTTATCATATTAAATTTTCATTGAATTATATTGAGTCGTTTAAAAGTTATTCAAGAAAAACCGATTTCCAGTGGGGTCATTTAGGGGGCCGTATCTCCGTAGGGAGGGCCGCTAGGAAAAAAAATTATGGGAACTTGTCATCTTATTTTTTAATATTATATCAGAATCCGAGAGATCTCCCACATTTTCCCGGACACCCTGTATAAAAGTACGACAGTTTGTTACTTTGCAACATTCAAAAATCAATAATTCTGTTACTTTTTTGAATTTTCTAGTGAAAATTTGACAATAAGTTCATCAAAGTGTTTTCTTTTTATCAGTTTATCCGAATTTTCCATTCTTCATATACAGAGTGTTTTATATACGACATTCAAAAATCATTAAAGCGAAAAATTAAAAATCGTCTATGCTTCGTAATTTATAGTATATCTTACAAACCTTATCACTTAGAAATAAACTTCAATAATAATATTTACCATTACCGATATACAGACCACCAAAGATGATTTGAACGAAATGTTGAGCTCTCTCTAGATGCTAAAAATGTTTGAAAAAATGTTCATAGAATAAAAATTGTTCATTTTAATTAGAAGAATCTAAATTTTTAATATTGCTGGATAAACCTGGGTTACCCTGTATAGAATTCAGGACTTTAATCATGAAGTCGCCACTTTCCGAATTTATAAAGTTTTTTTCAAATTCCTAGATGGCTGAGATAACTGAAGAGTCAAATCCATGCGATGACGAAGAATCCTCACATGAACTGCAAGCCAGCCAAGAAAATGAAGCAGAAACACTGGACGAACAATTAAAAATTAATGAACATGGAGCTATCTGTGATACAACACAACCTGAACCCAACACAATATTTTTCAAAGAAACAGAAGAAGGCTCGTGGTTATTGCGCTGGCAGCTGGAAAAGCAGAAAGAAGGCGATTTTTTGGCGTTATGTTATCAAGGTGAGTTATGTTTATTCACCCATGGAGATAAGAAAACATACAATTATTTGTTTTTAAATCACTCACGACACACCAGCCAAGGTCATTCCAATAAATCGGAATGAGATTACAATTCGTTATCATGTTCCCATTAAACCGGATGTGATGCGAATGCAAATTTTTGGGTCAGGGGACAGTGTTGCAAAAATGTATCCGCTGTGGCAATACACGTGCCAAATTTTATGCGCCGCAGTGCTATTGAATTGGCAAATATTGATTTGTTTTGTGGAATTGTGGAGTATTGTTTCCATGGAGAGTTCCCCAGTTTTGTCGAATACTCAAGCAAATTTTGTATCCCCTACCCCTATCAATTAGACATATAAACCCAATTTTTATGAAACTTGTTCCAAAATATTCACAAAAAAATATTTTGAAAACGTATAAGAATTGAAAATGTACCATATTTTCAAGGACAGCTTACACATTGGCATAGCCAGCTGACAACTTTTGCGACTCATCCTTTGCAGCTGACATTTTTTTTTCACTTAATTTAATAAATTTTCGAAAACTGACGCTTTTTGGAAATGGTTTGAAAAAGTGGAAATTGGGTGAAACAAGAAACATTCCTTCCTCTTTTCACTAAATTTTGTTTCACTCAAGAATATTCAGTGGTTGCGGTGTTATGAATTTTTTTCTTTGGTGCTGCATTCTTTCTCACTTGATAAGTAAATTTCCGAAAATTCGTCACACTTTTTAGAAATGGTATAGAGAAGTGAAAATTGGGTGAAACATAGAAGATTCCTCCCTTTTTTCATTAAATTTTGTTTCACTCAAAAATAGTGATCAATTGCGGAGTTAGGAGCTTTTTTCTTTGGTGCTGCATTCTTTCTTACTTGATAAGTAAATTTCCGAAAATTCGTCACACTTTTTAGAGATGGTATAGAGAAGTGAAAATTGGGTGAAACATAGAAGATTCCTGCCTTTTTTCACTAAATTTTGTTTCACTCAAAAATAGTGATCAATTGCGGAGTTAGGAGCTTTTTTCTTTGGTGCTGCATTTTTTTCACTGGATAATCAAATTTTCGAAAATTCGTCACAATTTCCGGGAATCGTATGAAAAAGTGCAAATTGGGTGAAACATAGAAGATTCCTGCCTTTTTTCACTAAATTTTGTTTCACTCAAAAATAGTGATCAATTGCGGAGTTAGGAGCTTTTTTCTTTGGTGCTGCATTTTTTTTCACTGGATAATCAAATTTTCGAAAATTCGTCACAATTTCCGGGAATGGTATGAAAAAGTGCAAATTGGGTGAAACATAGAAGATTCCTCCCTTTTTTCATTAAATTTTGTTTCACTTAAAAATAGTGATCAATTGCGGAGTTAGGAGCTTTTTTCTTTGGTGATGCATTCTTTCTCACTTGATAAGAAAATTTCCGAAAATTCGTCACACTTTTTAGAAATGGTATAGAGAAGTGAAAATTGGGTGAAACATAGAAGATTCCTCCTTTTTTTCACTTAATTTTGTTTCACTCAAAAATAGTGATCAATTGCGGAGTTAGGAGCTTTTTTCTTTGGTGCTGCATTCTTTCTCACTTGATAAGTAAATTTCCGAAAAATTGGGTGAAACATAGAAGATTCCTCCCTTTTTTCACTAAATTTTGTTTCACTCAAAAATAGTGATCAATTGCGGAGTTAGGAGCTTTTTTCTTTGGAGCTGCATTCTTTCTTACTTGATAAGTAAATTTCCGAAAATTCGTCACACTTTTTAGAGATGGTATAGAGAAGTGAAAATTGGGTGAAACATAGAAGATTCCTCCTTTTTTTCACTCAATTTTGTTTCACTCAAAAATAGTGATCAATTGCGGAGTTAGGAGCTTTTTTCTTTGGAGCTGCATTCTTTCTCACTTGATAAGAAAATTTCCGAAAATTCGTCACACTTTTTAGATATGGTATAGAGAAGTGAAAATTGGGTGAAACATAGAAGATCCCTCCCTTTTTTCATTAAATTTTGTTTCACTTAAAAATAGTGATCAATTGCGGAGTTAGGAGCTTTTTTCTTTGGTGCTGCATTCTTTCTCACTTGATAAGAAAACATAGAAGATTCCTCCTTTTTTTCACTTAATTTTGTTTCACTCAAAAATAGTGATCAATTGCGGAGTTAGGAGCTTTTTTCTTTGGTGCTGCATTCTTTCTCACTTGATAAGAACATTTCCGAAAATTCGTCACACTTTTTAGAAATGGTATAGAGAAGTGAAAATTGGGTGAAACATAGAAGATTCCTCCCTTTTTTCATTAAATTTTGTTTCACTCAAAAATATTGATCAATTGCGGAGTTAGGAGCTTTTTTCTTTGGTGCTGCATTCTTTCTCACTTGATAAGAAAATTTCCGAAAATTCGTCACAATTTCCGGGAATGGTATGAAAAAGTGCAAATTGGGTGAAACATAGAAGATTCCTCTTTTTTTTTACTTAATTTTGTTTCACTCAAAAATAGTGATCAATTGCGGAGTTAGGAGCTTTTTTCTTTGGTGCTGCATTCTTTCTCACTTGATAAGAAAATTTCCGAAAATTCGTCACACTTTTTAGAAATGGTATAGAGAAGTGAAAATTGGGTGAAACATAGAAGATTCCTCCTTTTTTTCACTTAATTTTGTTTCACTCAAAAATAGTGATCAATTGCGGAGTTAGGAGCTTTTTTCTTTGGTGCTGCATTCTTTCTCACTTGATAAGAAAATTTCCGAAAATTCGTCACACTTTTTAGAAATGGTATAGAGAAGTGAAAATTGGGTGAAACATAGAAGATTCCTCCCTTTTTTCATTAAATTTTGTTTCACTCAAAAATAGTGATCAATTGCGGAGTTAGGAGCTTTTTTCTTTGGTGCTGCATTCTTTCTCACTTGATAAGAAAATTTCCGAAAATTCGTCACACTTTTTAGAAATGGTATAGAGAAGTGAAAATTGGGTGAAACATAGAAGATTCCTCCCTTTTTTCATTAAATTTTGTTTCACTCAAAAATAGTGATCAATTGCGGAGTTAGGAGCTTTTTTCTTTGGTGCTGCATTTTTTTTCACTCGATAATTAAATTTTCGAAAATTCGTCACAATTTCCGGGAATGGTATGAAAAAGTGCAAATTGGGTGAAACATAGAAGATTCCTCCTTTTTTTTACTTAATTTTGTTTCACTCAAAAATAGTGATCAATTGCGGAGTTAGGAGCTTTTTTCTTTGGTGCTGCATTCTTTCTCACTTGATAAGAAAATTTCCGAAAATTCGTCACACTTTTTAGAAATGGTATGGAGAAGTGAAAATTGGGTGAAACATAGAAGATTCCTCCCTTTTTTCATTAAATTTTGTTTCACTCAAAAATAGTGATCAATTGCGGAGTTAGGAGCTTTTTTCTTTGGTGCTGCATTCTTTCTCACTTGATAAGAAAATTTCCGAAAATTCGTCACACTTTTTAGAAATGGTATAGAGAAGTGAAAATTGGGTGAAACATAGAAGATTCCTCCTTTTTTTCACTTAATTTTGTTTCACTCAAGAATAGTGATCAATTGCGGAGTTAGGAGCTTTTTTCTTTGGTGCTGCATTTTTTTTCACTCGATAATTAAATTTTCGAAAATTCGTCACAATTTCCGGGAATGGTATGAAAAAGTGCAAATTGGGTGAAACATAGAAGATTCCTCCTTTTTTTTACTTAATTTTGTTTCACTCAAAAATAGTGATCAATTGCGGAGTTAGGAGCTTTTTTCTTTGGTGCTGCATTCTTTCTCACTTGATAAGAAAATTTCCGAAAATTCGTCACACTTTTTAGAAATGGTATGGAGAAGTGAAAATTGGGTGAAACATAGAAGATTCCTCCCTTTTTTCATTAAATTTTGTTTCACTCAAAAATAGTGATCAATTGCGGAGTTAGGAGCTTTTTTCTTTGGTGCTGCATTCTTTCTCACTTGATAAGAAAATTTCCGAAAATTCGTCACACTTTTTAGAAATGGTATAGAGAAGTGAAAATTGGGTGAAACATAGAAGATTCCTCCCTTTTTTCACTAAATTTTGTTTCACTCAAAAATAGTGATCAATTGCGGAGTTAGGAGCTTTTATCTTTGGTGCTGCATTTTTTTTCACTGGATAATCAAATTTTCGAAAATTCGTCACAATTTCCGGGAATGGTATGAAAAAGTGCAAATTGTGTGAAACATAGAAGATTCCTCCCTTTTTTCATTAAATTTTGTTTCACTTAAAAATAGTGATCAATTGTGGAGTTAGGAGCTTTTTTCTTTGGTGCTGCATTCTTTCTCACTTGTTAAGTAAATTTCCGAAAATTCGTCACACTTTTTAGAGATGGTATAGAGAAGTGAAAATTGGGTGAAACATAGAAGATTCCTCCCTTTTTTCATTAAATTTTGTTTCACTCAAAAATAGTGATCAATTGCGGAGTTAGGAGCTTTTTTCTTTGGTGCTGCATTTTTTTTCACTCGATAATTAAATTTTCGAAAATTCGTCACAATTTCCGGGAATGGTATGAAAAAGTGCAAATTGGGTGAAACATAGAAGATTCCTCCTTTTTTTTACTTAATTTTGTTTCACTCAAAAATAGTGATCAATTGCGGAGTTAGGAGCTTTTTTCTTTGGTGCTGCATTCTTTCTCACTTGATAAGAAAATTTCCGAAAATTCGTCACACTTTTTAGAAATGGTATAGAGAAGTGAAAATTGGGTGAAACATAGAAGATTCCTCCTTTTTTTCACTTAATTTTGTTTCACTCAAGAATAGTGATCAATTGCGGAGTTAGGAGCTTTTTTCTTTGGTGCTGCATTTTTTTTCACTCGATAATTAAATTTTCGAAAATTCGTCACAATTTCCGGGAATGGTATGAAAAAGTGCAAATTGGGTGAAACATAGAAGATTCCTCCTTTTTTTTACTTAATTTTGTTTCACTCAAAAATAGTGATCAATTGCGGAGTTAGGAGCTTTTTTCTTTGGTGCTGCATTCTTTCTCACTTGATAAGAAAATTTCCGAAAATTCGTCACACTTTTTAGAAATGGTATGGAGAAGTGAAAATTGGGTGAAACATAGAAGATTCCTCCCTTTTTTCATTAAATTTTGTTTCACTCAAAAATAGTGATCAATTGCGGAGTTAGGAGCTTTTTTCTTTGGTGCTGCATTCTTTCTCACTTGATAAGAAAATTTCCGAAAATTCGTCACACTTTTTAGAAATGGTATAGAGAAGTGAAAATTGGGTGAAACATAGAAGATTCCTCCCTTTTTTCACTAAATTTTGTTTCACTCAAAAATAGTGATCAATTGCGGAGTTAGGAGCTTTTATCTTTGGTGCTGCATTTTTTTTCACTGGATAATCAAATTTTCGAAAATTCGTCACAATTTCCGGGAATGGTATGAAAAAGTGCAAATTGTGTGAAACATAGAAGATTCCTCCCTTTTTTCATTAAATTTTGTTTCACTTAAAAATAGTGATCAATTGTGGAGTTAGGAGCTTTTTTCTTTGGTGCTGCATTCTTTCTCACTTGTTAAGTAAATTTCCGAAAATTCGTCACACTTTTTAGAGATGGTATAGAGAAGTGAAAATTGGGTGAAACATAGAAGATTCCTGCCTTTTTTCACTAAATTTTGTTTCACTCAAAAATAGTGATCAATTGCGGAGTTAGGAGCTTTTTTCTTTGGTACTGCATTTTTTTTCACTCGATAATGAAATTTTCGAAAATTCGTCACAATTTCCGGGAATGGTATGAAAAAGTGCAAATTGGGTGAAACATAGAAGATTCCTCCTTTTTTTCACTTAATTTTGTTTCACTCAAAAATAGTGATCAATTGCGGAGTTAGGAGCTTTTTTCTTTGGTGCTGCATTCTTTCTCACTTGATAAGAAAATTTCCGAAAATTCGTCACACTTTTTAGAAATGGTATAGAGAAGTGAAAATTGGGTGAAACATAGAAGATTCCTCCTTTTTTTCACTTAATTTTGTTTCACTCAAAAATAGTGATCAATTGCGGAGTTAGGAGCTTTTTTCTTTGGTGCTGCATTCTTTCTCACTTGATAAGAAAATTTCCGAAAATTCGTCACACTTTTTAGAAATGGTATAGAGAAGTGAAAATTGGGTGAAACATAGAAGATTCCTCCTTTTTTTCACTTAATTTTGTTTCACTCAAAAATAGTGATCAAT
This sequence comes from Orchestes rusci, assembly GCA_958502075.1. Lineage (NCBI taxonomy): Eukaryota > Metazoa > Arthropoda > Insecta > Coleoptera > Curculionidae > Orchestes > Orchestes rusci. The sequence continues at coordinate 3,769,981 of OY293304.1, read as the reverse complement.
TGCGGAGTTAGGAGCTTTTTTCTTTGGTGCTGCATTCTTTCTCACTTGATAAGAAAATTTCCGAAAATTCGTCACACTTTTTAGAAATGGTATAGAGAAGTGAAAATTGGGTGAAACATAGAAGATTCCTCCTTTTTTTCACTTAATTTTGTTTCACTCAAGAATAGTGATCAATTGCGGAGTTAGGAGCTTTTTTCTTTGGTGCTGCATTCTTTCTCACTTGATAAGAAAATTTCCGAAAATTCGTCACACTTTTTAGAGATGGTATAGAGAAGTGAAAATTGGGTGAAACATAGAAGATTCCTCCCTTTTTTCATTAAATTTGGTTTCACTTAAAAATAGTGATCAATTGTGGAGTTAGGAGCTTTTTTCTTTGGTGCTGCATTTTTTTTTCAATTTTCGAAATTTTGTCACAATCTCCGGGAATGGTATGAAAAAGTGCAAATTGGGTGAAACATAGAAGATTCCTCCCTTTTTTCACTAAATTTTGTTCCACTCAAAAATAGTGATCAATTGCGGAGTTAGGAGCTTTTTTCTTTGGTGCTGCATTTTTTTTTCAATTTTCGAAAATTTGTCACAATTTCTGGGAATGGTATGAAAAAGTAAAAATTGGGTGAAACATAGAAGATTCCTCCCTTTTTTTAATAGATTTTGTTTCACTCAAAAAAAGTGATCAATTGCGGAGTAAAAAGCTTTTTTCTTTGGTGCTGAATTTTTTTTTTCACTCGATAATCAAATTTTCGAAAATTCGTCACGATTTCCGGGAATGGTATGAAAAAGTGCAAATTGGGTGAAACATAGAACATTCCCCCCTCCTTCCTCTTTGCAATACATCATGTTCCTCTCAAAAACATTGAGTGGTTGCGGAGTTCTGAATCTTTTTCTTTAATACTGTACTTTTTCTCATTTGATCATATAATGAATAACATATTAGATTTACAAAATTGGAATGATAACTTACGGTTAATTTCATAATCGTTTGACAATAAAGACAGTCATTCGGAAAATGCGCAAATAAGTTTCCTGGTATTGATCATTTTTCTTCATTTGTCAATGGGATTTGGATTTTACTAAAGTACTTAGTATACAGAGTGTTTCCCTTGATGTTTCCTAATTGCATGCATTTTTTTTTTACTTTAAAAAAATGTAAAATGTACGCTTGTGACTTTATTGTAAGTTTCTTTTTCTTATCAACTGAAGCAACTAAAGCTACAACTTTTTGGCCTTTTAGATTTTTTTCCGTATCTGGCAAAAAAGTTCTATTTTGTTAAAAAAAAAAAAAATTCAACAAAGTCAGTGGCGTACATTAATTTATCGAACAACTATATTCGTTAAGATGTCCCTTGGGCAATGGTATTTTTATCACTAGAAATTGATCTAGATATGCTCTGTAGTTTTGTGGCGCATCCATGGTTTACCAAATTTTTCTGGGTATTTCGCCACACCCTATGAAAAACACTCAAACTAGTGTTTATATAGCGGATCTTCTTTATTACCTGTAAAAAGGTCTATTAGTAAACAATAAAACCTATCAATATCAAACGTTTCGGAAGCGAATCTGCTTCCGTCGTCAGTGAAGCACAAAAAAGGAATGATTAATTCAAATTCAAAAAATATTGTTCGTTTTTTTGTGATTACGCAGTAATATTGGCTTTTTTGTGCTTATATTGTCACTTTTACTGACATTGACATTGACAATTTCTTAATAAAGGTAACCATGTATTACTTGGATTTACAAACTAAGTTGCTACACATTCATTACAATTTAACATAATATAAGTATGCACTTTTTTTAAGTTTACGTTTTTTAGAACATGGCTCCTTTGCTAAGATTTTTGAATTATCCCAATTTATTTCATGATTATTATCTAATGCATGTTTACAAATTCCTGATCTATGAAATTCTCTTTTTTTCATGTATGATTTATGTTCTTCAATTCTCTTTTTTGAAAGGTCGTGAGGTGTCTCCAATATAGAATTTATTACATTCACAAGAAATTTTATAAATTACATTTTTAGTGGACTCAATAATTTATTATCAGGTCTAGTATTTGTTAAATTAGAGCGAAGTGTGTTATTAGTTTTGAAAATTGTCCGTTTATTATATGTTTGACCTAAACGTTTCAGTTTATGAGAAATTCCAGGTATGTATGGAATAATAAAATTAGTTATAGGTATACTCTGTTGTCGTTGTCTAGTTTGTTCAAAACTATCAAACACTTTTCAATAAAAAAAATTTAATAAAACATCTCTCATGAAATCTTTTTCGGATTCAAAATTATCATTATCACAAATTATTTTTGCTCTATCATGTAGACACCACACTCTTTTTAATACTCAATGGATGATTAGAATTGAGATCTAGAAACCTATTTGTGTGAGTTTTTTGATAGGGTGTGGTGAAATACCCAAAAAAAAATCTGGTAGAGATTAACCTGTCAAAAACAATCGGTTCAAGGATAATAATTATTGTAGGTAACAATATTTTTTAGCAAAATTGCTAGATGATATCCGCAAGAATCTGCAACTATTTTTTTTTGTACCAGTGATGCTATTTCTTTTAATTGGGTCAATGTTAATCGAATTCTATATCTCGTTCTGTAGGATATGAGGGTTCATTTAACTGAAACAAGTCAATTACTTAAAAAAAACTAATTTAAATAATTGCTGATGAAGCCTAATAATTAATTATCTTCATGGGAACGGATTTACTTCAACTGATAAACCTGAATGGCAGCTTGTAAGTGCTAAATCTCGAGCATAATATTCTTAATCAAGCCTAAGATATTAACGATATCCGTGGAACGTAAATATTTTCAAAAATCCAATAGATCGGGACGTAAATATTTAGACGAAGGCGCTGTTTCAGAATTCAAACCGGATGTTCGCCGAATAAAAAAACAATCATTACAATATTTCGATTAAATAATAAACAAACGCGAATTACCGCGAATAACATTAGCAGGATTTCTTGATAGTTTTAAATGTTTCTGGGGATTATATAAATTTATCAATTTTCTGCGCAGTTGTTTGGCTTTGTGTTTACGAATGTGGAAATTTTAGGCGCTTTTAATATTTGTTTTGTGAATAAATTAATTTTTTGATCAAATTATTTTAATGGATTTTCACTTTATTAATATGATGTTAATTTTTTTTACTGCTTGTTTTTGTATTAATTCTCAATAACTATGTATATTTTTATTTCACGACTTTAAATTATTTAGTTTCAGTTTTCTTTTTTCGCAAATATCACATATCATTTTTTTTTATCTGATTTCATTTTTTTTTTATCATTAATTATGATACGCCACTGTTTTTATGAAAGATTTTATATTTTTTTCAGCTCAAGCAATTGAAGATGTTGCTTTTTTGTCTCTCTTATTTTTTTGTACCTAGCTTCGTTTCTTAGATAAAAATCAAAAACCGTTTTCCTGCAACTACCTGGACACGGTGCTGTCCTCGGTGCTCTCATTAGAAAAAATCATTTTTTTATTAATTACTCAAAAACCTTTCAGCTGATTTTGGAAACATTTGTCGTCATAAGTGCGAATAAATAAAATCATTCATTCCAGTGGCTTCCCAGAGGGTCACTGCTTTTTTGTAGATTTTATACTTTCCTTAGATAAAGCAATCATTTTTTGACTTTTTGCTTTTCCATGTATCTAGTTACTTAAAGCAGGAAAAAGGTTTTCAATTTTTATCCTAACAACGAAACTGGATAAAGAAAAAACTGAAAAAAAAAACAAAAAAAGACACATTTTTAATTGCTTGAACTAAAAAAATTATGAATTCTTCAAAAAATCAGTGGCGTACCATAAATTTACGACAAATAGTTGCAGGGAAACGGAGAAAGAAACTTTATTTTGGGCTGGTGAATTCGACCCAAAAATCTTCCTCCTCAGTTTTGAAACACCCTGTATAGTAGAAGATAACTTTGATATAGTGGCCACTACACCACTGCATCTTTAACGAAATTATATTCACATTTTACATTTTTTGTCATACATAGGTAAAGGATACGAGAACATATCTTAAAAGCTAAAAATTAGAAAAAAAAATTCAAAACAGAACAGAAAAATAAACTTTGTTTATTCTTAATAGTATAGTACTTAATAGTATTTACCGTTTTCTTGTTTTTTGACCCCCTGTATGATATTTTCACTTATAATCCCCCCGGAGCTCGAATTATTGCCAGAAATTTTGTCAAGTTGCGAATTTTCTTGAAAAATTCGCAACGAGAACAAATTTCCGGATTATTAATTCGAGCTCTAGGGAGATTCGGCAAGAAAATTTCATGCCAAAACTATTTGAGAAGATTGAATAGTAGCGGCTGGACTCACCTCGCATTTAGTGGAAGAAACCAACGGCTCCTTACTCTACTCGCCATTGAGGAAGAAAGAAGGGTATCAGGATTTTATAAAACATTTGGAAGTTATAACCAATCTTGTCCATGATTGATAACATTGCAACTTTGTATTGGAAGTTGAAAATAAATCATTTATCAAAAATATTTGTCTTTAACAGCTGTGAAGCACTCGCGGCTGGATGTAGCTCCCATGCACCAACCACAGTGTTGCCGTTTGCCTTATCTCTGTCTGTGAAAGTTGGGTTGTGTTGGGATTGTTAGGGAGAGTGGGGACGGCAACACTGTAATCATATGGGAGCTACATCCAGATGCGCGAAGCCAGGGAAATTTCCACTTATTAATCTTTCAGTCACGTGATTATGAGCAGGGAAATTTCCGATAAAATTAGGTCGTTGCCATAGCAACATAACAAAATGCAAGCCTATGATTGGTCAGAATTGACTGATAGGAAATTTTCAAATTAAAAGTCTGGCAATAGACTTTTCAAAACAAGCAGATCTTTCCATGAAAAGTGACTTTTGGTTGAAAAATGAGAATTTTGGTCCATTATACATACAGGGTACCACTTTATCCGTGGACATACTGTAGAATAATTTTTTTTCTCTCTTTATATGTGGTTTTTATGAAAAGTTTTGAATTCTGGTATGTCTCAAAAATCTTTCCTTATATTTGTTTTCAATTTTTGGATACCTTCTTTCTTTTGCTTTTGTATTGATGAAATGTTTCTGTTTTCAGATCAAATTTTGAGTTACTGATATAGCATATTATCAAGATCATGATTGACGTTTGTGTCATTGTTATCTGTCTTCATAGTGATATGATTTTGTTGTGTTTAGTCTCTGATTTAGTGATATTTTTGCCAAATTCCTAGCAGAGCAGCACTAAATACGAAATATGGAAGATATTTTGTGCCAAAGTAGACCAGACTACCAAATGTAAGGCTTACATTCAATTTCATACTTCAAAGTAGAACAGATTTCCGCTTGGCAAACTGGTATCATACGCTACCATCTACATTTCATTTGTGTCCAAAGTCATTTTTACGCCAAATTTAATGTGAATGTCAGCATATGATTCCTGTTTGACAAGCGGAAATCTGTCACTTACATTTCGAAGTGAAATTAAATGTTATGCCTGGTCTACATTGAACTACATGTCGAAGTGGAACTGTCAAATTTCCGCTTGCCAAACGGGAATCATATGCTACCATCCACAATGTATTTGGCGTAAGCGTGACTTCGGACGCAAATTCCATGTAGATGGCAGTGGCGGCTCGAGGTTAATTCAATAGGGAGGTCAAATTGATATGATTTGTGCGGTGGAACAACGCAAAAATCACAAAAGCCCCCGACCTCTAACATTTAAATCGAGATTTAAATATGAAAAAAATTGAAGGAAAGCAAATAAATAATTGAAATAAATCGTAAAATCAAAATTCGTGACCGATTACCGATTTTATGTAAACAATCCGCCCGCAAAATAAAATCAATAGAAATCTATCAGCATCAGCTGCCTTGACATTACTCGAAAACCCCTCAAAATGTGACGAAAAAAGAAGACGTTCGAAGACGGGAGCGTAGGTTGTAAATTGACCCCGTGCCGATTTGGGACTTGTCTTGGTCAATGCATTCAATGTAGATGGCAGTGGTGGCTCGAGGTTAATTCAATAGGAAGGTCAAATTGATATGATTTGTGCGGTGGAACAACGCAAAAATGACGAAAGCCCCCAACCTCTAACATTTAACGCGATATTCAAATATGAAAAAAATTGAAGGGAAGCAAATACATAATTGAAATAAATCGTACTAAGCGCAAAAAAGTAAAAAGCAACAGTATAAAGACTCGGCAATTCCTAAAAACTCACTTATTCATAAAATGTTGTATAGCATCATTCTTCGAGTCATTCCTCATTATAAAAAGTTCAAAAAGTCATGAAATTGACTTGAAATCGAAACGTTTCTCAAATATCAAACCATCTCCGTCTTTTAAACTCAATTTTTCACACACAACAAAACACTTTAAAAACAAAATTCGTGACCGATTACCGATTTTATGTAAACAATCCGCTCGCAAAATAAAATCAATATAAATCTATCAGCATCAGCTGACTTGACATTACTCGACAACCCCTCAAAAAGTGACGAAAAAAAAAGACGTTCGAAGAAGGAAACGTAGGTTGTAAATTGACCCCGTGCCGATTGGGAGTTGTCTTGGTCGATGCATTCAATGTGGTGGCTCGAGGTTAATTCAATAGGGAGGTCAAATTGATATGATTTGTGCGGTGGAAGAACGCAAAAATGACGAAAGCCCACAACCTCTAACATTTAAAGCGAGATTTAAATATGAAAAAAATTGAAGGGAAGCAAATAAATAATTGAAATAAATCGTAAAATCAAAATTCGTGACCGATTACCGATTTCATGTAAACAATCCGCCCGCAAAATAAAATCAATAGAAATCTATCAGCAGCAGCTGACTTGACATTACTCGACAACCCCTCAAAATGTGACGAAGAGGGAAGACGTTCGAAAACGGGAGCGTAGGTCGCAAATTAACCCCCCTCCGTGGGAGTTGTCTTGGTCAATTCCTAACATGAAATATTTTTTCTCATTTTAACACACTGATTTTACGCCAATCACTTTTCTCTTTTTTTCTGTGCCTTCAGCCGCTTATGCGTGATAATATTGCATTTAAATTGCAAGTGATTTCTCGTCAAAGCTGAATTTTGACTTCTTATGGAAAAATGTGTAAATCGTCATTTATTGGTTCTAATCTTTCAATAATCCATGATTATAACTAATAAAAAGACCACTCTGTTTTGAAATGCATCTCAAAACACATTAAAGACATTAGCAATCAAATTGTCGAAGCCCATTAGAATTTGCACATCTAACACTTACTTTGTATAAACTAATCCTCGATTAACATGCATAGCGAGAGGCAGAAATAGGTACGTCAGCAATGTCAAGGCAGACACATTTTACAGACAGGATGAGTGGCATCCTTAATTATTCTTGCATATTACTTACCGTTAAATAAAGGAACCTTTCAAGGACATTGTACAGTCGTGCCTTTCGGCACGTTTTTGCGTGAAATTTTATTTTCCTATGATGAGTAACAAACTTCAATTGAACCCACATATTTTCAAACCACAAAAGGGTTAATTTTAGATAATTAACAACTTCCGGGCTGCGCTGACTAATCAATCGTTCCATTAATATCACATTTCCAGATTTGGCTCATAAAGGCACCAATTCATTTGGTGAAGGGAGGATGTGGGCTCTAATTCCACTCATTACACACGGTTTTATGATTGGCATTAATGGGACAGGCTAGTATTGATTAATACATTGAGAGTTTTTATTATCGATTGTGTCTGGTTTTGTAATTTTTTTTTTGAAAATGTCTCAGTCTGTTTTATCGTCTTCCTAAACGGTGAAATAATTTGCTTTTTTTTCTAAACTGATTTTGTAGACTTGGCGTGATTATTCCTATTTGTAGGGAGAAATCCCTACTTCTGGCAACACAGCTTATCTTGAGTGAATACACGCAGACCGTCGACTGATAATAGTGACAACTGACTAGACAGGTGACAATTGTACTGGAAAATGACAAATGTACTAGATCTTTTTGTTTTGAACTTAAATATTAGTACAACTGAAAAAGTTAAAACGCTTTCCACCCCGAATTGCATTTGACTGGAGCGCCGAACGAATACACACTTGGGCTGGGACAGACTGACTCAGGGAACAGAGATTATGCAAGATTATTGCAGATGATGATATTTTCTCATTTCTTTGGTACTAGGCAATATGAAAATAGTATAAATTGTGAGGTTCTTGTCTTTTTATTGAATATTCGATGATAAAACAAAATTGAATTTTATTATTCTTTCGTACCATTTGCTTTTGTTGTTCTATCGAATAAGTTTTTTTTAGCCATTTTACTTCAAATATCCACTTTTTTGTTTTTCTCTTAATTTGTGCCTGACTTGATTCTTCTTTTTCTAATTTTTTTGAGATTTGGTCTTTTGGAGTTGAACGCTATTGCTAACGATAACGCGTTTAAAATCCAAAAAAAAACAATAAAAAATTGTCGTTTTTGTGAAATAATATGAAAATTTCAAATAAATAAAAAAAAAATTGGGAGAAAAAAAGTTGTCAAACGAAAACTATGAAAGATTGCTCCTTGCCCGTGTCACCAATGGATTCACTATCAAATTTTCAACAAAAATCACCAAAGAAATATATGGGGCGTGTCAATAAAAATTGGGGAAAGTTTGCAAAATGATAAAATTTAAAATTTTGAGAAAAAAATCATAACTCGAAAACTATAAAAGATAGCTCGTCGCCCAAGTCGCCAATGGATTAAGCATCAAATTTTCTAAATAAACCACCAAAAAAACATAAAGATCGTGTCAGTAAAAATGGGGAAAATTGGACCCAAAGTTTGCAAAATGTAAAAATTGATAACTTTGAGGGAAAAAAAACATAATAAATCAATTCAAATATGCTTATGGGCAAAGCGAATACAAAATGGTAAAGTTGAAACAATACAAAACATCTTGATAGTGCACAGCACATTACGTAAAACAATCAAACAATACTACCTAGTAGAAAAATATATTTTTCAACATTTTGTCAAATTTAGTATCAGTAAAATCTGGGGAAGAATGTTTGCAAAATGAAAAAAAATTATAACACTGACAAAAAAAAACACATAGATCGAAAATTATAAAACATGACTCTTCGCTCAAGTCATCAATGGACTCTGCTATAAATTTTTCATTAAAATCACCAAAAAAAACTTATATGTAAACTCAGTAAAAATTGGGCTCGAAAGTTGAAAAAATTGACGACTTTGATAAGCTTGTTTTTGAACAATTTTTGATAAGGGTAAATGGGTAGACATACTTATTTCTTGACCTGTCATGTGATTTTTGTAAATGCGACTATAAATGTATCGTAACTTCGCAAAGGAATAATTGACTGAAAATTTCCTACCAGTCAATTCTAACCAATCATAGGCTTGCATTTTATTATGTTGCTATGGCAACGACCTAATTTTATCGGAAATCACCCTGCTCATAATCACGTGACTGAAAGATTAATAAGTGGAAATTTCCCTGGCTTTGCATCTCTGGATGTAGCTCCCATATGATTACAGTGTTGCCGTCCCCGCACTCTCCCTAACAATCCCAACCCAACCCAACTTTCACAGACAGAGATAAGGCAAACGGCAACACTGTGGTTGGTGCATGGGAGCTACATCCAGCCGCGAGTGCTTGACAGCTGTTGAAAACAATGACAAATATTTTTGATAAATCATTTATTTTCAACTTCCAATACAAAGTTGCAATGTTATCAATTATGGACAAGATTGGTTATAACTTCCAAATGTTTTATAAAATCCTGATTCCCTTCTTTCTTCCTCAATGGCGAGTAGAGTAAGGAGCCGTTGGTTTCTTCCACTAAATGCGAGGTGAGTCCTGGGTTATGTTTTTTCCAATGATCAGTTTTGGCATGAAATTTTCTTGCCGAATCTCCCGCGAGCTCGAATTAAAAATCCGGAAATTTGTTCTCGTTGCGAATTTTTCAAGAAAATTCGCAACTCGACAAAATTTCCGGAAATAATTCGAGCTCCAGGGAGATTATAAGTGAAAATTTCCTACCAGTCAATTCTAACCAATCATAGGCTTGCATTTTATTATGTTGCTATGGCAACGACCTAATTTTATCGGAAATCACCCTGCTCATAATCACGTGACTGAAAGATTAATAAGTGGAAATCTCCCTGGCGCTTTGCATCTGGATGTAGCTCCCATATGATTACAGTGTTGCCGTCCCCACTCTCCCTAACAATCCCAATCCAACCCAACTTTCACAGACAGAGATAAGGCAAACGGCAACACTGTGGTTGGTGCATGGGAGCTACATCCAGCCGCGAGAGCTTGACAGCTGTTAAAAACAATGACAAATATTTTTGATAAATGATTTATTTTCAACTTCCAATACAAAGTTGCAATGTTATCAATTACGGACAAGATTGGTTATAACTTCCAAATGTTTTATAAAATCCTGATTCCCTTCTTTCTTCCTCAATGGCGAGTAGAGTAAGGAGCCGTTGGTTTCTTCCACTAAATGCGAGGTGAGTCCTGGGTTATGTTTTTTCCAATGATCAGTTTGGCATGAAATTTTCTTGCCGAATCTCCCGCGAGCTCGAATTAAAAATCCGGAAATTTGTTCTCGTTGCGAATTTTTCAAGAAAATTCGCAACTCGACAAAATTTCCGGAAATAATTCGAGCTCCAGGGAGATTATAAGTGATAATTTGCTGGAAAAAGAAGCAAGCTATGAATATTCACAAGATTATTCAATTACCAGCGAATTATTCAATCATTTCATTAACTTGTATGCATATTTTCTTATTTGCATGATATGATTCATCAATTTTGCGTGTTATCAAGGTATGTTGGATAATCTACATAATATATTCCGTATTTATCTTTTGGAAATCATTACAATGATAACTTAATTTTCAAAATATTTGTCCATTCCGGCCATTTATGAACATAGCGGGACGTATCAATTATGAATGAACGCGATTTTTGCGACGTAAATTTGCTAATAATAATTTATCGTCAATTACCCCGCCTATAGAAAAACCGTCCATTCATTTGAAATGTCATTCAATGAATGAGACCGTGAACGTTGGTAATTTTATCAAGGTTCAAAGGCTGACTAATAGTGATAATATTATAATGAATATGGAAATCTTCGTAAGACATTTATTTTTCTGCTATAAAAATCCGTAAAAACATGGAAAAATCCGTATCGTTGGCAACGCAGCAATTAACCGATCCGATTTCCGACGATTTTGACAAAACGATGCATAAATTATAAAATGTCTATAAAGTCTATAAATTGAAATATTGATTTTATTTAGTTTTGGTGAAGTGGCACTTCACTTATTTCACCTGAATACTCGCCACTGCATCCAAGTAAATATTCAAAAACAAAAAAAAAAAGTTGATTCACCAAATTCAATTTAAAGCTAAAATGTTTGAAACTGTTTTTTCTATTCTGTGATTTTTTGTAGTTAGTTTTGGTCAATTTCGGTTTGTTTGAGTTCGTGTCAGGTTTTGTATGGCAATATTCAAAAACAAAAAATCAAATGATTCACAAAATTCAATTTAAAGTCAAAATTTTCAAACTTTTTTTGTGGACTATTCTGTGGTTTTTATGGGTTAGTTTTGGACAGTTTGGGTTAGTTTGAGCCGATTTTGGCTGGTTCGGGTTAGTTTTTCCAAAGCAAACAAAGTCGATTCACCAAATTCAATTGAAAGTTGAATTTTTTGAAACTGATTAGGATTTTTTGTTATGGTCTATTAGGTTAGTTTTGGTCAGTATAGGTTGATTTTGGCTAGTTTTGGTCCGTTTAAGCTCGTTTGGGTTAAATTGAGCCGGTTTCGGCTAGTACGGGTTAGTATTTGTGTGGCAATATTCAAAAAAAAATCAGTTTTTTTACAAAATTTAATGCAAAGTTAAAATTTTCAAAACTTAGATACAGATTTTTTTTATGATCTATGATATGGGTTAGTTTCGGTCAGTTTGGGTTAGTTTTTGTTAGTTTGAGGTTTTAGCTAGTTCGGGTTAGTTTCTGTGTCGCTTTTTTTTCTTGATTTCTATGGGTTAGTTTTTGTGACGCAATAATCAAAAACAAAAAAATAGTTGATTCACTAAATTCAATTAAAAGCTTAAATAATTGAAAGTTTGATGAGGATTTTGTTTTGTTGTTTGTTTAGGGTAATTTTGTTTAGTTTGGGTTAGTTTTTGTTTGGCAAAAATGAGTAAAAAGTCAAAAACAGAAACATAGAAAATTGATTTACAACAAAAAGGCATAAAATTGATTAACCAAAGTCGATTCAAAGCTAAAATGTTGAAACTTTGATTTGGAATTGTTTCAATGTAGTCTTATAGTGTTCTGTGTTTTCTTTCAATTTTTTTTTCAAGTTTTTAGTGGTCGTTATAGATAAACATACAAAAATATACAGGGTGTCCCAGATCAACTGGTCACCACTTACTTATGCAGCAAATAGAGGAACCATGAATCAGAAGTTTGAGTTGGGGAACCCATGACCGGAAGTGCCCCGTTTCCTAGATACAGGGTGTACAAGTTTTCCAAAAAAAAAAAAATATCTGAATATATTTTGAAAACTGAATATATTTTGATGAGATTTTCAGGCTTTAAATAAATAAATGGCATTGCATGTTTCTGATATTTTGAAAAAAAAATACCTCGTCCAGTGCCTGAGTTGGAGAACATGTGTGCACTATTTTTCAAAAAAAAAATGGTGTAACATAATTTTTTCAGAACAATAAAACTTTTTTCCGAAACTTCGTTCAGTTTCCAACAAAAAAGAAACAAACAAAGAAAACAAAATTTTGTCCAAATAACAGTGGCGTGTAATTTTTGTTTTCTCGAATAACAAAACACCCTGTATCCGAGAAACGGGGCACTTCCGGCCATGGGTTCCCCATCTCAAACTTCTTCATGGTTCCTCTATTTGCTGCATGGGTAGTGACCAGTTGATCTGAGACACCCTGTATATTACGTCATGGCATCAGGAAAGTTTGGCAACATCGCATTATTTTGAGTTTTTACATATTTACTTCAAATATGAAGTTGATGATCTTTTTCCATAGGTATTTAAATTATTTAAAACTTTAAACACACGTTTTGAAGCGATAAAATTTTTAGTGCATATCTCAGCGATAACTGCCAAGAATGTGTTTTGTTTATTAACGAGTTTTGGCACTTTTGTGAATGGATCTTGTTTAAAAAACAAATATTTGCTTTACTTACATCATAAATATAAAATATTTGTGTCTACCTGAAATATAAAATCTATTTTTTTTTCTATTCAGAACAACCTAGGCAAAGAACCGAAGTCAAGTTAATTTTATGGAATGAATATATTATTCCCTGATGATACAAATCAACTTCTGCGAAACGTTGCGCTTGTTGAATTAATAAAGAAAATACACCAACTGTTATAAAATCGTACAAGCAGATCATTGCAATTTTTCGCCGGCCTTGATCTTCTATAATAGGCCTCCTTTATTATGAATGAACATTCCCCCCTTGCTGCGGGTCCCCACCCACCATATTCCACGTTCTTTCATGATTCCCTCCACTTATCTACCTCAGCACACGCCATTTCGCGCTTTACAACGTAGATTTGTGTACTATACTTGGTACAAATTTTTATTCACTTGAAGTGAGGAATATCCAACATACACAATATTTAGTACAAAGCACTGTAATGTGGTACAAAATCGCACACTGGGTACCGGCCGGCAAATGATCGAAAAAATTCCTCCAACCTATCTCTCATCAGTATAGTAGTAAAAGCTCGACGTTTCGGTTTCGCTTCATCAATGCGGTACCAAAACGGGTACCATTAATTTGCGCAGTAAAGCCGTTCGTTCGCTCGTACCATCCGGCGGATGGTTGTGGTTTTGGTGTCTTTCTGGTTCAAGTGGTGTCTTTGCGAGGTTTAGAAAACCATTGTCAAGGTAGGATGACTTTGTTTTGGTTTTGTCTCGGATTTTGTGGTGTCTAAGAAAAAATGTTGGTTTATGGAAAATTATGTTTATTTATAGTGAGAATATAATACAATATTATATACTCGATTATATATATATATATATATATATATATATATTACCGATAATATTGACGATGATTATTTATTTATTGTGGTTTGATGTAAAACAATTCTTTATTCAGACTTCGCTAGTCAAAAGAGGAGTTAATTGGCCAAAGTGTTACATTGGGTGATTTTGATTTTGTCTCTCCTTTTGACACATCAAATGAGAAAATGTAACGATAACCTTGATATGTTAATAATGAAGAAACACATCATATAATGAGAAAAAAATTGTATACAGGGTGTTTCCTAACCTCTGTGACAAAATGAAAGGGGTGTTTCTTCGCTTAATTTTAAGACGAAAATGTGGTATAACTTTTTTTCGAATTTCGCTTTGTTTCCAAAATACAGGGTGTTTAATTTTTTTTTTGATAAGTTTTTTATTTTTAATTAATTTATCTTTTACTCGATTTTGTTGAAGTTTGGTAACGGTATTTATAGTGATAACGGGCTCATTTTGCCATGAACAAATAAAAATTATCGAATACAGTGGCGTCCCGAGCGGCACTTCAACCAATATTATTGGGAAAAAAATGTACGCCACTGACTTTTTGTGTCATTTTCATTTTTTTCTCAGGTTATTCAACTAAAAACGCAACTTTTTGATCTCTTGAATTTTTATCGTATCTTGCCTAATTTTTGAGATAAACCACTTTATTGCATGTCTCTGGACTACACAAAAATAACAATATGATGCAAAGTAGGCTTTTTGCTTCGATCCATGGCAACCACATTATTTGTTTTCTTCATGACATTTGCCTACTGTATGAAAAATCAACAAAATCGAGTAAAAGATAAATTAATTAAAAATAAAAAACTAATCAAAAAAAAAAATTGAACACCCTGTATTTTGGAAACAAAGCGAAATTCGAAAAAAAGTTATTCCACATTTTCTTCTTAAAATTAAGCGAAGAATCATCCCTTTCATTTTGTCACAGAGGTTAGGAAACACCCTGTAGAACCATGGTGAACTTGAATTTTAAAAAATTTAAATCTTTTTTTAAATTTCAACAAACACAAAAATTACTTGAATGTTGAGAATGTCAAAAGATTCATATTTCCACTAAAAATCTGGAAAACTAGTGAAGAAACACATGCTCTGTTTTCACCAGTCGATCATGAAGAAATATATATGTCACAGTGAAACCTGGTAATCAGTGAAAGCTAACTTTTACTAGGAAAAGTAAGCTTTTCCTGATTTGGAAACATTTAGCTAGTGAAAGTTGAATTCGATCGACTTCATCATACTTTTACTAGTAATTGTTAGCATTCACGTAACTTTTCTAGTGAAAGCTGCTACACTGAAAATTATTATCGTAATTATAAATATCCTTATTGGTCCGAGTTGGAATTCGCCGACAGATTAGACGCTCTGGAAAATACGAGACTCATGATTCGCAGGTGTACAATGTGAACATTGTTCAGATACCGTATTATAGAAAATACTCAAGTATTCTCAGTAGGGGTTAGTCTGGGTTAGTTTGGGTTAGTTTGGGTTAGTTTGGATTTGGCAAAAATTTTGATGTCGCGTGAGCGACATCATTTAGTGCCCCGTGCACCTTGGGTTAGTTAAATGGCGGAAATAAGTTTTAACAAGAACTTTTCCTAACTGCTTTCAGTAAAAGTTGATTTGATAAAGTTTCTCCAACATTCACTAGTGAAAGTGTACAATATTCTTCAAAATTCAACATTTCCTAACGGATCAAGTGATTGCTAGCATCAACTAGTAAAAGCTAGCTTTCACTGAATTCCTAACATTCACTGTAACATATATACAGGGTGATTTGAAAAAATCAAGTGGAAAAGTAACTTACAGCTTTGAAACAAGCTTTGGAATGACAAAAATTTCACTAAAAACTTGAAAACTAGTAGAGACAGACATGCACGGTTACCAAATTTTCATTCAAAATAATATACAGGGCGATTCGAAAAAGTAAGAGGACAATCAACTCCAATTTTAAGGCAGTTAGAAATTAATATTTCTATCAAAAAAGGTGAAACTTGAACTTTTCTTATGATTCAGCATTAAATTTCCATCCCAAAACATACAAAAAATATACCGGGTGATTTGAAAATCATGTGGAAACTCAATGAAGCTCGATAATGTCAAAAACTTGGTGAAAATCAACTTGAAGTTTGGGTTAGTCAAAAACTAATATTTACATTAAAATCGTCGCAACGAAAACTAATAAAAATTCCATTTGGGAACCTTTAAAAAAATATACTGGAAAATAAGTCAAAAATCTTTTTTTTTTTGTTTGATATGACTAAAATTTATTATTTTTATTAAAAACGTCATAACTTGAAACGTAGTCAAGACATATTACTTGCGCGGTTTTTATTAATGAATTCGGCATCAAATTTCCTTTTAGAAAAATTCAAAATACAGGGTGATTTGTTAAAGTTAACACAAGAATCAACTGTAACTTTTAGGACTGTCAATTTTTTCTATTTCCATTAAAAACGTCATAACTTGAAAACTAACTAAGACATACCTGCGCGGTTTTTACCGATGAATTCGGCATCAAATTTCCTTTCAGAAAAATCCAAAATACAAGGTGATTTGAAAAAGTTAACACAAGAACCAACTGTAAGTTTGGGACTGTCAATCTTTTTTATTTCCATCAAAAACGTCATAACTTGAAAAGTTGTCAAGATAGATATGCGTAGATTACACCAATCGATTCGGCATTAAATTTCCATTCAGAAACATCAAAAAAATATAATGGGTGATTTGAAGAAAATGAGTAAAACATCGACTTTTGTTTGATATGATAAAAATTCAATATTTTCATCAAAAACGTCATAACTTGAAAACTGATTAAGAATTCCACCAATGAATTTGGCATCAAATTTCTTTTCAGAAAAATCCAAAGCTCAGGGTGATTTGGAAAAGTTAACACAAGAATCAACTGTAAGTTTATAACTGCAAAATTTTTGTATTTCTATCAAAAACGTCATGATTTTAAAAGAAGTCAAGACAGACATGCGCAGTTCACACCAATCGATTCTTCGTCAAAATTCCATCCGAAAACATCGATAAATTTACAGGGTGTTTGAAGAAGTTGACTATAAAATGAACTTTAAGTTTGAGGATTAGAAAATCATTATCCACTAAAACCGTCATAACTCAAAAACTAGTCAAGACAGACATGCGTGATCTCAACCAATCGATCCAGCATCAAATTTCCATTTGAAAATTTTGCAAAAATTACGAGGTGATTAGAAAAAATGAAGACGACAATCACTTTAAATATTGGGACAGTTCAAAAATTGATATTTCCATCAAAAACGTCATAACTTGAAAAGTATTCAAGACAGACATGCGCGGTTTACACCAATCGATTCTTTATCAAAATTCCATTCAAAAATATCGACAAATTTAGAGGGTGTTTGAAGAAATTAACTATAGATGAATATCCACCAAAACCGTCATAACTCAAGAACTAGTTAAGACAGACATGCGTGATTTTCCAATCGATTCAGCATCAAAGTTCCATTTAAAAACTTTGAAAAAATATACGAGGTGATTCGAAAAAAAGAAGACGAAAATCATTGTGAATATTGAGACAGTCAAAAATGAATATTTCCATCAAAAACGTCATAACTTGAAGAGAAGTTAAGACACACCAATCGATTCGTCGTGAAAATTCCATTCGAAAACATCGATAAATTTACGGGGTGTTTGAAGAAGTTAACTATAAAACGAATTTAAAGTTTGAGGATCAGAAAATTAATATCCACTAAAACCGTCATAACTTAAAAACTGGTCAAGACAAACATGCGTGATTCTCACCAATCGATCAAGCATCAAATTTCCATTTAAAAAAAATATGCGGGGTGATTTGAAAAACTTAAATTCACTTTAAATATTGAGACAGTCAAACAATAATATTTCCATCAAAAACGTCATAACTTGAAAAATAGTTAAGACAGACATGTGCGGTTTAAAACAATCGATTCGTCATCAAAATTCCATTAAAAAACATCGACAGATTTACAGGGTGTTTGAAGAAGTTGACTTTAAAATCAGCTCAAAGTTTGAGGATTAGAAAATTAATATCCACTAAAACCGTCATAACTTAAAAACTGGTCAAGACAGACATGCGTGATTCTCACCAATCGATCAAGCATCAAATTTCCATTTAAAAAAAATATGCGGGGTGATTTGAAAAAATTAAATTCACTTCAAATATTGAGACAGTCAAACATTAATATTTCCATCAAAAACGTCATAACTTGAAAAATAGTTAAGACAGACATGTGCGGTTTAAAACAATCGATTCGTCATCAAAATTCCATTAAAAAACATCGACAGATTTACAGGGTGTTTGAAGAAGTGGACTTTAAAATCAGCTCAAAGTTTGAGGATTAGAAAATTAATATCCACTAAAACCGTCATAACTTAAAAACTGGTCAAGACAGACATGCTTAATTCTCACCAATCGATCAAGCATCAGATTTCCATTTGAAAAAAATATGCGGGGTGATTTGAAAAAATTAAATTCACTTTAAATATTGAGACAGTCAACATTAATATTTCCATCAAAAACGTCATAACTTGAAAAATAGTCAAGACAGACATGTGCGGTTTAAAACAATCGATTCGTCATCAAAATTCCATTAAAAAACATCGACAGATTTACAGGGTGTTTGAAGAAGTTGACTTTAAAATCAGCTCAAAATTTGAGGATTAGAAAATTAATATCCACTAAAACCGTCATAACTTAAAAACTGGTCAAGACAGACATGCTTAATTCTCACCAATCGATCAAGCATCAGATTTCCATTTAAAAAAAATATGCGGGGTGATTTGAAAAAATTAAATTCACTTTAAATATTGAGACAGTCAAACATTAATATTTCCATCAAAAACGTCATAACTTAAAAAATAGTTAAGACAGACATGTGCGGTTTAAAACAATCGATTCGTCATCAAAATTCCATTAAAAAACATCGACAGATTTACAGGGTGTTTGAAGAAGTTGACTTTAAAATCAGCTCAAAGTTTGAGGATTACAAAATTAATATCCACTAAAACCGTCATAACTTAAAAACTGGTCAAGACAGACATGCGTGATTCTCACCAATCGATCAAGCATCAAATTTCCATTTAAAAAAAAATATGCGGGGTGATTTGAAAAACTTAAATTCACTTTAAATAATGAGACAGTCAAACAATAATATTTCCATCAAAAACGTCATAACTTAAAAAATAGTTGAGACAGACATGTGCGGTTTAAAACAATCGATTCGTCATCAAAATTCCATTAAAAAACATCGACAGATTTACAGGGTGTTTGAAGAAGTTGACTTTAAAATCAGCTCAAAGTTTGAGGATTAGAAAATTAATATCCACCAAAACCGTCATAACTTAAAAACTGGTCAAGACAGACATGCGTGATTCTCACCAATCGATCAAGCATCAAATTTCCACTTAAAAAAAAATATGCGGGGTGATTTGAAAAAATTAAATTCACTTTAAATATTGAGACAGTCAAACATAAATATTTCCATCAAAAACGTCATAACTTAAAAAATAGTTAAGACAGACATGTGCGGTTTAAAACAATCGATTCGTCATCAAAATTCCATTAAAAAACATCGACAGATTTACAGGGTGTTTGAAGAAGTTGACTTTAAAATCAGCTCAAAGTTTGAGGATTAGAAAATTAATATCCACTAAAACCGTCATAACTTAAAAACTGGTCAAGACAGACATGCGTGATTCTCACCAATCGATCAAGCATCAAATTTCCATTTAAAAAAAATATGCGGGGTGATTTGAAAAAAATAAATTCACTTTAAATATTGAGACAGTCAAACATTAATATTTCCATCAAAAACGTCATAACTTAAAAAATAGTTAAGACAGACATGCGCGGTTTACACCAATCGATTCGTCATCAAAATTCCATTCAAAAACATCGTCAGTTTACAGGGTGTTTGAAGAAGTTGACTTTAAAATCAGCTCAAAGTTTGAGGATTAGAAAATTAATATCCACTAAAACCGTCATAACTTAAAAACTGGCCAAGACAGACATGCGTGATTCTCACCAATCGATCAAGCATCAAATTTCCATTTAAAAAAAATATGCGGGGTGATTTGAAAAAATTAAATTCACTTTAAATATTGAGACAGTCAAACAATAATATTTCCATCAAAAACGTCATAACTTAAAAAATAGTAAAGACAGACATGTGCGGTTTAAAAAAATCGATTCGTCATCAAAATTCCATTAAAAAACATCGACAGATTTACAGGGTGTTTGAAGAAGTTGACTTTAAAATCAGCTCAAAGTTTGAGGATTAGAAAATTAATAGCCACTAAAACCGTCATAACTTAAAAACTGGTCAAGACAGACATGCTTAATTCTCACCAATCGATCAAGCATCAGATTTCCATTTGAAAAAAAATATGCGGGGTGATTTGAAAAAATTAAATTCACTTTAAATATTGAGACAGTCAACATTAATATTTCCATCAAAAACGTCATAACTTGAAAAATAGTCAAGACAGACATGTGCGGTTTAAAACAATCGATTCGTCATCAAAATTCCATTAAAAAACATCGACAGATTTACAGGGTGTTTGAAGAAGTTGACTTTAAAATCAGCTCAAAGTTTGAGGATTAGAAAATTAATATCCACCAAAACCGTCATAACTTAAAAACTGGTCAAGACAGACATGCGTGATTCTCACCAATCGATCAAGCATCAAATTTCCACTTAAAAAAAAATATGCGGGGTGATTTGAAAAAGTAAATTCACTTTAAATATTGAGACAGTCAAACATAAATATTTCCATCAAAAACGTCATAACTTAAAAAATAGTTAAGACAGACATGTGCGGTTTAAAACAATCGATTCGTCATCAAAATTCCATTAAAAAACATCGACAGATTTACAGGGTGTTTGAAGAAGTTGACTTTAAAATCAGCTCAAAGTTTGAGGATTAGAAAATTAATATCCACTAAAACCGTCATAACTTAAAAACTGGTCAAGACAGACATGCGTGATTCTCACCAATCGATCAAGCATCAAATTTCCATTTAAAAAAAATATGCGGGGTGATTTTAAAAAATTTTAAATTCACTTTAAATATTGAGACAGTCAAACATTAATATTTCCATCAAAAACGTCATAACTTAAAAAATAGTTAAGACAGACATGTGCGGTTTAAAACAATCGATTCGTCATCCAAATTCCATTAAAAAACATCGACAGATTTACAGGGTGTTTGAAGAAGTTGACTTTAAAATCAGCTCAAAGTTTGAGGATTAGAAAATTAATATCCACTAAAACCGTCATAACTTAAAAACTGGTCAAGACAGACATGCGTGATTCTCACCAATCGATCAAGCATCAAATTTCCATTTAAAAAAATATGCGGGGTGATTAGAAAAAATCAAATTCACTTTAAATATTGAGACAGTCAAACATTAATATTTCCATCAAAAACGTCATAACTTAAAAAATAGTTAAGACAGACATGCGCGGTTTACACCAATCGATTCGTCATCAAAATTCCATTCAAAAAGATCGTCAGTTTACAGGGTGTTTGAAGAAGTTAACAAAATGAACTTGGAGTTTGAGGATCAGAAAATTAATATCCACTAGAACCGTCATAACTTTAAAACTAGTCAAGACAGACATGCGTGATTTTCACCAATCGATTCAGTATCAAATTTTTATTTAAAAAATTTGAAAAAATATACGGGATGATTTGAAAAAATGAAGACGAAAATCACTTTAAATACTGAGACAGGTCAAAAATTAATATTTCCATCAAGAACGTCATAACTTCAAAAGTATTTAAGACAGACATGCGTGGTTCACACCAATCGATTCGTCATCAAAATTCTATTCAAAAACATCAGAAAAATATACCGAGCGAGTTGAAAAAATTAAGACGAATATCATTTTTAATATCGAGACAGTCAAAAATTAATATGTCCATTTAAAACGTCATAACCTGAAAACGAATGAAGACAGACATGCGCGATTTTCACCAATCGATTCAGCATCAAATTTACATAAAAAAACCTCAAAAAATATACTGGGTGATTTGAAAAAAAAAAACAAAAATCAACTTGACGTTTGGGACGGTGAAAATTTATTATTTCCATAAAAAAAGTCATAATTTGAGTTTAGACTTACTTGCGCGGTTTTCACCAACGAATTCGGCATTAAATTTCTATGCAATAAACATACAGAGTGATTTGAAAAAGTTAACACACTGTAACTTAAGAACAGTCTAAAATTATTATTTCCATTAAAAACGTCATAACTTGAAAACTAGTCAAGACAGACATGCGCGGTCTTCACTATTCGATTCGGCATCAAATTTCCATTCAAAATCATTAAGAAATTTGGGTGATTTGATACACATGCTGGGAACAGCCCCTATTTAAAACAGTTTTTGACAGCATAACCCTACAGACTAGACTGTCAAAAATTCCAATACCGTTTTTATTCCAACAATGACCTTACAAAACGACAACAACCCATCAACCCCTCCCGATACCAACGACAACCAACATTACCAAGAAATCCTGGAGGCTCTAGAAGAACGCAAACTCCTCTGCACTGAATTGCAACAACGAATTCTCATTATCACCGAAGCAGTAGCCGCTCTAAAGCAAAAAGTATCCGAGCAAAAGGACCTATGGAGGGCTGAAGTTCAGGAGACTTTGGAGTTGGAGAAAAAAGTTTCTTCGCACTCATGTTGTAACCATTATCATGCAATGGATGTGGATGTCATTTATAAGCATAAGTTGGAGGAGGCTGAGAGTATGTGTGATGTGGAGATGTTGAAGATCAAGAAGAGTTTGGAGAGGCTGGCGCCGTTACAGGCTGAGGTTGATGAGTGGGTTGGGGCGGACAAAGAAAGTGGAGCTGGTGATGTTTGATTTG
This sequence comes from Orchestes rusci, assembly GCA_958502075.1. Taxonomy (NCBI): domain Eukaryota; kingdom Metazoa; phylum Arthropoda; class Insecta; order Coleoptera; family Curculionidae; genus Orchestes; species Orchestes rusci. The sequence continues at coordinate 3,746,988 of OY293304.1, read as the reverse complement.
AGTTAATAAATTTTTTCGTTGAACGCACTCTTTATTAGTATACATTAATTTGCAAAAATGTGCTGCCCAATCAAAATTATTGTGTACCAGAATCTGCAAACTTAATTCGTTGAAATTAACTAAATTATGCAAACATTCATTCAAATCATTTATAAAAAATCCAAATAGAACCTACATAACAGCTTTAAACAAAATCCGTTGGGACATAAACTATGCAATCATAACCTCACTAAATCAAAACCGAATCTAAAAAGAACGTCTAAGAGGCTGTTTATCAATTCAGTTAACTCCTGGGTTAACGCAAAAACCTTAGGATAACCTCAAAATGTTTGAAATTTGTCGATTAAGTCGACCCAGGGTCAGCTAACCCATGGGTTAACTCTCAATTGATAACCAGTGAGTATACCAAATTTGAATAAAAATTTTTGAGAAAAAACGAAATTTTGAAAGTACGTGTAACTCACTAAATTAACCCCCATAGAACCTTCACACAAACAAAATCCGATGGAAAATAACGAAGTTAGGCAAACTTAACCTCACTTAATCAATTTTCTTTTGATTACTCAATTATTTCCTAAATAGAACGGATATATTGCAAATTCTTAGAAAAATAAACAAATTATGAAGACAATACCTGTACTCACGATTTGAAGAACGGCACAAACGTGATTGGAAGTTTGCTGGAAATAATATACAGGGTGATTTATGGGTCCATGTCAAATGCTTCATCGAATTGCGTTTAATTTTTTGTAAAATTGCCACGCTTTAATTTATAGAAGGAATGTCAAATTTCGAAAATCAAATTGTATGGAAAACCTTCCTCGATCATCCTGGATATTTGTAATTCAATGGAAGTTTGCTGGAATTAAAATACAGGGTGATTTATGGGTCCATGTCAAATGCTTCATCAAATTAGGTATAACTTTTGAAAAACTGCCACGCCCTTACTTCAATTTAGAATCAAACAGATTGTATGGAAAACCTTCCACAATCACCCTGTATATTTGTACTTTGATGGAAGTTTGCTGGAAATAATATACAGGATGATTTATGGGTCCATGTCAAATTCTTCATCAAATTTTTTGAAAAATTTGCACGCCCTTACTACTTGTAGACTGAATTTTAATCTTAAAAAATCAAATTGTGAGAAAACTTTCCTCAGTCACCCTGTATATTTTGTACTTTGATGGAAGTTTGCTGGAAATAATATACAGGATGATTTATGGAATCCATGTCAAATACTTCATCGAATTGAGTTTGATTTAAAAAAAATGCCACGCCCTTATCTATCAAAGGAATGTAAAATTTCCAAAAGAAAGTTGTAAGAAAAACCTTCCCCAATCACCCTGTGTATTTGAACTTTGATGAAAGTTTGTTGGAAATATATACAGGGTTATTTATGGGTCCATGTCAGATAGAATTTGGTTTAATTTTTGAAAAACTGCCACGCCCTTGCTTCAATTTAGAATCAGTCAAATTGTATGGAAAACCTACCTTAATCACCCTGTATATTTATACTTTGATGGAAGTTTGCTGGGAATAATATACAGGGTGATTTATGAGTACATGTCAAATTCTTCATAACATTTTTTGAAAAATTGGCACGCCCTTGTGGACGGAATTTTAATTTGAAAAACTTAAATTGTAAGGAAAACCTTCCTCAATCACCCTGTATATTTGTACTTCAATGGAAGTTTGCTGGAAATATATACAGGGTAATATATGTGTCCATGTCAAATGCTTCATCGAATTTGGTTCAATTTTTGAAAAATTGCCACACGCTTACTTCAATTTAGAATAAATCAAATTGTATGGAAAACTTTCCATAATCACCCTGTATATTTATACTTTGATGGAAGTTTGCTGGAAATAATATACAGGGTGATTGATGGGTCCATGTCAAATTCTTCATAAAAGTAATTGAAAAATTGGCATGCCCTTACTTGTGGACAGAATTTTAATTTAAAAAAATTAAATTGTAGGGAAACCTTCCTCAATCACCCTGTATATTTGTACTTTCATGGAAGTTTGCTGGAAATAATATACAGGGTGATTTATGGGTACATGTCAAATTATTCTTATTTTTTTTTTAAATTGTGGACTGTATTTCAATTTAAAAAAATCGAATTTTAAGGAAAACCTTTCTCAATCACCCTGTATATTTGTACTTCCATGGAAGTTTGCTGGAAATATATGCAGGGTAATTTATGATGGGTCCATGTCAAATGCTTCATCGAGTTTAATTTTTTTTTTTTTGAATTGCCACACCCACACATTTATGGACAGAACGCAAATTCTCAAAAAAAAATTGTAAGGAACACGTTCCACGATCACCCAGTGTATTTGTGATTTGATGGAGCCTTGTTGGAAATAATATACAGTCCATATCATATGCTTTATCAAATTAGGTATAGCTTTTGAAAAACTGCCACTCCCTGACTTACTGGATGGAATTTCAATTTAGAAAAAAACAAATCGTAAGGAAAACCTTCCTTAATTACCCTGTATATTTTTATTATGATGAATGCTGAAAAAGCTAGACAGAAATATAATGAATTTTTATCTATTTTTGAATCACCTTGAATTTTTTTTAAAGTGATATGGAAGTTTTCACGATATTTATAATAAATCTGATTCCTTTAATGATAATTCAACGTTGGAATCAACCCTCCATCATCATTTTTGAGAAAATTACACAAAAATATGTCTACAACTTTTTTTCAATAATTGATTTTTATTTTGGTTTTGGAGCGCCCTGTATATTTTTAAAATTATAAAAGTATTGTTAGCTTTATTCACATGCATGAAAACTGGTTCTATAGTTGATAATTTATCGCTGAAATTAACTTTCTATCATTTTTTAAAGAGTGTTTCTTGGATCTCTATCTTCAGTTAAATTTAAAAGCACATTGAAAGAAAATTTCAATAAACAAGTACCATATATGCTTAAATTATCAAAACCCTGTATGATAAATACTTGAAAGAAATAAATCAAGATAGCCTGAACCTTAGGCTATAAAAAAGGTACTCTAGTTTATTATCGATAAAATAAATCGTTTTCGAGAAAAAACATACAACATACATACAACAGACGAAATTAAAAAAAAAATGTTTATGAAAATTTATTTGAAAAAACAATGCAAAATTCGAAAAACATAGGTTCACATATTTTTAAATAATTTCGTTGAGGGCCTTTTTCGAGGTTTTTTTCAATAAAAATATTTTTTTTTTCTCGAAAACGATTCATTTTATCGATAATGAACAAGAGTACCTTTTTTGGAGCCTAAGGTTCAGGCTATCTAAATTTATTTTTTCAAGAATTTATCATACAGGGTGTTGAAATTTAAGCATTAAAATGTACAACCTAGTCCGCCCCTGGTAAACTAAATAAGCTAATTATGTTTTGAGGGCAGTATTTTGAGAGGTAATGTTTACTGTTTATCATATTAAATTTTCATCAAATTATATAGAGAGGTTTTTCACATTTGCGGTTGATGTAACTATATCTGCTGCCACAGATATCTAATGACGCATTACCGAGCTGTTAGAAAATGGGTTTTTCAAAAAAAAACCGTTAAAGATTTGTTGATTTGTTCTAGTTCTTCATCAAATAATCAACCTACGCTCGAATACAATTCCAAACACCCCATGTGGGTCTCAAAGGTGACATTGTGATTGCAAATCAAAAACACTGCCTACACAACCATCTCGTCAACTGCATTTACATAACAAGACACTTTATTGATCGCTTCTCAATACCCTTTGTGGTTATTTGTCCACTCAATCGTTTAATGACCCACCATTTAGCACTCCATATGGACTGTCGTCATAACTGCGCATGACCATCTTTATCGTGCCATTCATGCGAAAATCGCCATTTACGTTCATTGCAACTGTCAAGTGTGAATGAAAGTTTAATCAAACTGGTTGGTTACGATCGTATAGCGTACGATTTTATGGTTCATTCAGTAGAAGAGTGGTTCGCCTTGAGGAGGAATTTTGCAAGATGTTGCTGTTTTCGGGTTTGTGGGTGGATTGTTATTTGATTGATGGGCATTTATGGGTTGATAACATCTGGCTTTCGTTTGCCCTTCAATTATGATGAGTGGAAGTTTTGTTTTGAGGAAATCCAATTGTGGAGTAAATCTTCCAACAAATGTCATCTGAAATTATTTTACAAGGTTAAAACATAGAAAACCATGAATCAAAGGTTGGCCACAACATCATTCTCTACACCGTAATCACCAAGATGAAACAAAGGTCGGGTGTCCTGACGGTGGTAGGACAGCCATATATATACCTGTCACAGATAGCTTTCTTTTTTAACCAGTTTAAATAATAATTCAAAGCTAGGTTTGAAAATGTATTTTAAATTGAAAAAAAATTAGGTTTGTTTGTTTTTACTGATTTGTCACATAATAAGTTCGGGCACTGAGCGACCACTTTTTTTGAATTCAGTTATTTTTGCAAAGCCAAGTTTTAGTTGATGAATTTACTGTATTACCGGCATTTTATAAAAGTAGACTCAACTGATCGACACATAATAACAAAAATAATTATAATTTTACAATTGACAAACTTACCCCGCAAATAGATATCGTAAATGAAGGCAATATGTTCCGCGCCTAACGTATCAGCTACTTCGCGTATCCGTTTTGTCGATAGGATCATTGGCGCCGATATGTACCAAATTTGATGACACCAGCAAGGTTTAATTTTCCAATCCCCTTGCATGGGCATTCGGCTACGTTCGCTAGGTGTGTATTTTTTCGGGTCTTTTCGCCAAAGATTTATCGCCATAAGGTCAACTCCAACCAGCAGCCGAGCATTTAATGACGAGTTACCTATCGAGTTACGAGGGACGGTCAAAATAATATAAACTGTATTTTGAAATTAAATTGCGGTATAATAATTTGAAGCAGGTAAAACTATTCATTTTTTAAAATATATCTAGGAGGTCATTGATCAATTGAACAGTGTTGCCGAACAGAAGTCAAATTCCACAAACTTGAGGAAAACTATATACAGGGTTTAAAACTGGAAATTTCCATATCTTGGGAACGAAAAACTGAGGGGGAACAAAAAATAACCTATAAACCCACCCTTATCTGTAACTCCAAGACAGGGTGAGATACACCCCTGAAATCCTAAATAGAAAGGAGGGTCGAATGATACCTCATTTTGAAGGCCCTTTGACCCTGAATACAACTGACGAGTTTCAAGCCTCTGCTGTTATTCCTGTTGATATAACAGCTTGACAAAATTTTATTTTTTTATTGTATTTTATTCAATAAATAATTCCCCTCAAGAGTTAACTTCTCTATACTAAGGGGATATGATGAGGGACTGAATACCTTCAAAACGATGTATACTATTTCTCCCAAGAAGTATTAAAAAAAAAAAAAATATATACAGGGTGTTTCCTAACCTCTGTGACAAAATGAAAGGGGTGATTCTTCGCTTAATTTTAAGACGAAAATGTGGTATAACTTTTTTTCGAATTTCGCTTTGTTTCCAAAATACAGGGTGTTTAATTTTTTTTATTATTATTATTTATTTTTATATATTTTTTTTTATTTATTTAGTGTTTTTGAATTCTCCATTAAAATGATTATAATTGATTGCTGTATTTGTTAGAAAATTCAACATCAGCGATAAAATTACTTTTTGCGTCAAAACTCACTCAGCTAGATTTAATTTTTTATCTCAAAAATTAGGCAAGATACGATAAAAATTCAAGAGATCAAAAAGTTGCGTTTTTAGTTGAATAACCTGAGAAAAAAATGAAAATGACACAAAAAGTCAGTGGCGTACATTTTTTTCCCAATAATATTGGTTGAAGTGCCGCTCGAGACGCCACTGTATTCGATAATTTTTATTTGTTCATGGCAAAATGAGCCCGTTATCACTATAAATACCGTTACCAAACTTCAACAAAATCGAGTAAAAGATAAATTAATTAAAAATAAAAAACTAATCAAAAAAAAAATTGAACACCCTGTATTTTGGAAACAAAGCGAAATTCGAAAAAAAGTTATACCACATTTTCGTCTTAAAATTAAGCGAAGAATCACCCCTTTCATTTTGTCACAGAGGTTAGGAAACACCCTGTAGAATCAGATTTGAGCGTTTTTTGATTTAGCTTTTCGTTCCCAAGATATGGAAATTTCAAGTTTCCAAATTGTCACCCTGTATATATTTTTGAATCTTATGATACGGAACACGATTCATACTAACCTTTTTTTTTATAAAACGAGATATTCATTTTTGTACCCAAGTCCCAGATTTGGAAAACAATAAATTAATAAAAAAAATAAAAATAAAATAGAATAAATTTGGCAACAGTGTTTCTTATCCGCCACCTAACCTCAAAAAACGTGACCCTGCTTCGACGAGCTACTCGATCATAGTAGTTGACAACTGAAGTTAATAACGAATCGCGTATTGATGGATGTGTGTTTATTTTTTTTTATGAGTTTTATTTCATACTACTCAAAAACCATACCTGATAGAAGCAGGTAAAAAAAAAGAATAAACAAAACTTACCCAAACCAAATTTGTAAATTTAGTGTGTAATTGAGAATTAGCTACCAGCAGATCAACTTCTTCCATCAGGCAACAAAAATAAGGACATTAGAAGCTCACGTGGAATTTTATCAGAAATCTCAGAAAGAGAATTTGGCAACAAAATGGCACAATTTTACTTTGCGAAAAATATTGAAGAATCGATAGTGGTTTAATGGGTTCTGCTCCATTTTCACCATGTTCAATAATTACTAAAAAAGGTTGATCAACAAAATCATATGTTTACAAAAAGTAAAAAGAGAGTTTTATTATTTATTCTAATGGTTTCTTTTCTTTCTTCGGGAATCATAACGTAAAAAATAGAAGTTTCATCATCGAATATCAATAAACTGTGGTTTTGCGGATTTCCCAATCGTTACAGCATAATTTTTTTTTGCAAAATCAACGAATAAATTTTAGGGTTTTTCGGAAAGATCAACAGTTTGACAACGTATTCAAAAAATTGAATACATTCTGTGACGGAACATGTGTTCAACGGACAGACCCTTCTCACGGTTGGTGGAGGCGCCGGGTACTTGTTCTACAAAGCTGCATCAGACACCACCGCGTGTAGAATCTTTGCTTCTAGTACATTCTAGCGAAACTAGATGGCGTCGAATCTTCTACGCTGTTCTGCGTGTTACTAGAATATTCTTTCAATCCTGGATATAGGTCCACCATTTGGGGGAGTCAGTTAGTTGTGTTTTGGTTTTGAAGTGAACAATAAAATTATGAATGGGCAGTTTAAAACATTAATAAGAGACTGTACATAAATAATTGTCAGTAAATAAATTAGTTAAAGTTGGACACGTGTTTCTATAGCGAAAAAACGCAACAACTCGATAACAAATTAATGAAGTCTTATTTGGAATAACGCTCGGACACGTCGATTGGTGTTTTTGCATCTTTTTCAACAAATATAAGGCAAACATTTCAAACCTACCTAAATACAATTTTGCTTCGTTTTGTCGCTACAGGGCGCCAAAGTTTTTAATCTGAAATAATCTTCAAACGTCTGATTTTCACTGATTTTGGGACTGTCAATTATTGAGTAAATTGGTGTGTTTTGACGCAAATGCGAACTTTTTTTGATGCCTGGACATATCAAAAATGTCGTTCGATTCATAAATAAAAGTTAGTATTTTTGTCACATTATTCACTAGTTTCTTTTTTATTATTCGTTTCTTGATTTTATTTTTGCAGGAATTTTGTCTTTTTTGGTACGTTTAATGAATCTTTGATTTTTTTTATTTTTGACCTGTTACTTTTATCCTTATTATCAGTTTTATCCTGATGTTAATAAGTATGAGACATGTATCTTTTTGTAAGATTTTTTATCACTTCTTGCTATCACTCCCAGATAGTTTTTTTTTATTATTCGTTTCTTAGTTGTATTCTCGCATGCTTTCTTTAAATCCTGTTTTGAGTTATTTTCCTCGACTTCTTAAATGTTTGACTCAATTTTTTTTATTTCTTATACAGGGTCCTTCATTAGTGCGTCGGGCAATCCTAGCGTGGTTATTTACAAAAGTAGAAAAAAAAGTTTTATACAAAAGTTGTAGAATGTGACTTTATGCATATTTTAAAAATATTTGGAAACATACAGGGTGCGTCACAAAAGTATGGCACGAAAAAGTATGATTTTTTTAAATGGAACCCCCTGTATATTAATTGATATTTCAATTCTTTCTTCAATTTGGAACAAAAATTGTGCTACAACTAATGTTCCTAAATTCAACCGTTATCAAGATATCGCGTTTTAAAAATGGCATTTTTGCAACTTTGACATGCTATAAAACTCAAACTATTCAAGTTAGAGAAAAATGGATTGCACATTCCTATCTTAACTTTTCAAGAGCTATTCAAGGAGATTAAATTCATTCTTGCGAAAAAATGTCAAAATGTGTCAAAAAAAGTTGACAGTTGACAGTACCTTCTATTCAAATGACAGAAGAGCTCTTGAAAAGTTAAGATAGGAAAGTGCAAACCATTTTCCTCTAACTTGAATAGTTTGAGTTTTATAGCATGCCAAAGTTGCAAAAATGCCATTTTTAAAACGCGATATCTCGATAACGGTTGAATTTAGGAACATTAGTTGTAGCACAATTTTTGTTCCAAATTGAAGAAAGAATTGAAATATCAATTAATATACAAGGGGTTCCATTTAAAAAAATCATACTTTTTCGTGCCATACTTTTGTGACGCACCCTGTATGTTTGAAAATATTTTTAAAATATGCATAAAGTCACATTCTACAACTTTTGTATAAAACTTTTTTTTCTACTTTTGTAAATAACCACGCTAGGATTGCCCGACGCACTGATGAAGGACCCTGTATACATATTTCTTTCATCATTTTTATTAGCTTCATCCTAGTATGATAAATTCATTAGTTTTGTTTATGTTATTTTGTTGTTCAAAATCTCATAGCCAATAGAATGTATGAATAAAAACTGAACAGGATTATATTTTACTCTTCTTTTTATACTTTTCAAACAGTCAATAACAAAAAAGAATCTTAAGTTTTGTAGGTACTGTTGAACGACTTCAATTTTTATAAAATTATTTTATTTATCAAGTAAAAAATCAAATTCGTAATTTTGAAGTTTTAATTTTTCTTTTATATTCTTATCTATTTTACGATTTTTTAATTTATTCTGTACATATTTTTTGGCAGTTTTTTCTTTTCTTTTGATACGTTCAATGTATTAGTGTTATTTTTGTACTGTTGATAATTTTATACTTTTTCTTCAATTTTGGTTTTACTTTTGCTATGTATTCATGATGATTATTATAATATTAATATTATTTTGAATTATTATTCACCAGTTTGTTTCATGTTCTACATTTTCCTATTTTTATTGTTACGCTACAAACTAAGATTTTTTAGATTGTATCTCAAAATAATAATTCAGACATCCAGTACTTTGAGAGATCTCTCACGACAATTCATAAATAAAAAAATCCAAAGGTGAAACCTCTCGTAGTTTTTTTTTATTCCATCTGGTTTTGAAATGTTTAGGCAGTCCTGATATTGACTGCTTGAAAATTTAGGTTCAAATCAAAATGTGCTTTTTGTAAAACCTACACGTAAAGTCCACTTTTCAATGCATGTAAAGCAGGCGGAAAGTCCCTAATTTTGGCAGCCGAGCCTAAAAGTACTTTCGCGCCCGCGGGCGCAAAAGTAGGTCGCTTAGCAACGGTTCCTCGGACTCCAACGCCTCTTAATCTTATAACCACGTGACAGTCTAGCATACTAAAAGGAACTAATCACGTGGCAATAGCCTTGTTTACACCGACAACTTGGTCTGCGGACCAAGTACTAAATTCGAACTATATCAGGACCAAATATTTGGTTCGAACGGTGCAAACAGCTGCGGACTAAGCTGGTCCGCTCTTGGTTCGGTATTCGCCAGCAGGTGTACCGAACTAAATTTGGTCCGGATTTCGTGCGATCTCAATCAAAATTATGAGGTTATGTTGTCTGTTGATGTGTTGTGATTTTGTTGGTTCTATTTCTAAGGCAATCAAAGCGTACTTACGTTTTGTTGATAAATAGTTTCGACTTGTTTTTGACTTTTGACGAATCGCGCGCGTACTCATTTAGTTCACGCGTTGCAAAACGGTGTAATTAAGCATTGGTCCTACCGTACTATCCCCACCCACTTGGTCCTATCGGACCGAACTAAACGATTTATCGGTGTAGACTAGGTTGATGAATCGGCACCACAAAAGAATACAGGTACGCCCTATTGTTTCCATTTCTCAATAGTTGACAGTTGTCACTTGTCTGACTTGTCAGCAGTGTAGTGCAGTGCAGTGTGTTGATTATTGGTTTTTGATTTTTATAATTTCTTTTTAGTGATTCCAAACTGGTTGTACAAAAAGCACTGTTTGCACCACGGACGAAAGATGATTTTGACTCGGCCAATATCTGCCCTCGCTTGGCTCGTGCTGATACTTATACCATCGTCAAAATCATCTACTTTCCGCCCTTGATACAAAATGTACTATTATGGCCATGAATAGTGCATTTTGTATCAAGGGCGGAAAGTGGATGATTTTGACGAGGGTATAAGTAGCAGCACGAGCGAAGCGAGGGCAGATATTAGCCAAGTCAAAATCATCTTTCGCCCGTGGTACAAACAGTGCTTTTTGTACAACAAAGAATTAACAAAGAATTGAAAATCAAAAATAAATAATCAATACACTGCTATCAAGTCAGACAACTGACAAGTTTAGTAAGAACTGTCAATGTCAATCATGGTTACAATAGGTGTGTTCCCGTATTCTTTTGTGGTGCGGATTCATTGTCACGTGATAAGTTCCTTTTAGTATGCTAGGCTGTCACGTGGTTATTAGATTCAGAGGCGTTGGGATCCAAGGAACCGTTGCTAAGCGACCTACTTTTGTGCCCGCGGGCGCGAAAGTACTTTTAGGCCCGGCTGCCAAAATTAGCGACTTCCCGCCTGCTTTGCATGCATTGAAAAGTGGATTTTACGTGTAGGTTGTACAAAAAAATCTCTACAGTTTAATCGGTTAAGAAATTATTATCAATAAAAATTACACAAATTGTGCTCTCTTCTTTTTTGAAACTTTTAGTAGTTTTGTCTAAATGGATTGATATTTTGGATAGAAATTAAAACCAACCTTGGAAAATGTCGAGGTTTATTACCATTTGAACTTTTCTGAAAAAAATTTAAAATCAATACAAAAATATAAACAACAAAAGAAAACGAATAAAGAAAAAAACAATTGAATAAGAAACATTAAAGTTTAATTAACTATATTGATAGATTTCCATAATAATGATTGTAAGTGATCCATTTTCCAATATATTGTATAGTGTGAATGTATTCGAAAAGAAAATTAAAAGAACAATAACAAAGACACAAAGAAGGGAATAATAAAATAAGAATAATTCAGTAGTTAGGTAGGTATAAGGAAAAACGAAACAATATTTAATAATTGAAAAATTATGATGCACAGATATGTATGTAAGCAACACAAAAACGCCTAAAGCACAAGATATGAAAATCAAATAAAAATGCTGTACAAATGACTTTAATTTTTTCTCAGCTGCTAGTTGACTTTTCGAAACTTTTTTGTCACTTGTAAAATTGTCGCCAGACATACAGTTTCTCTACAAAAAAGTGATTAACAATTAATTCCTGATACGTTTTAATTTTATATCAATTGTTCGAAATGTTCACATATTTCCTGAATACATAGATCTATTCTTTTCAAAATATTAAACTGTACTTTTGACATCGTGTCGGGCTTTTTTTTAAATAATCTGCAAAATAATCTCAGTAGCGATGGGGGAAGCATACAATTTGATTCAAGAGCTCACGACAGGAAAAAGTCTAGAGGCGTTAAATCAGGTGATCTACCTGCCCACATTACAGGTGCATCGTTATCTGTTTCTATCCATCTATTAGGATAAGTTTTATTTAAAAATCTACGAACGTTAATACTCAACACTCCGCAAAACAGTGAAGAACAGGTATGTATGTCTGGTGTAGCGAATATTTATTTTACTGTTTGCTGGTGAACACGAAACCACTTTTTTATAATCATTGCTGACACAAATCAGGCGTTTGAAAATTATTTAAAAAAAATTATATCAAATTGAAAACTTTGTCGCCCTGTAGCGGCAAAACGAAGCAACATTGCATATTGGTGAATCTCCTTAGATCGCCTTTTTTGGTTAAGGAATTTGCTGCTCAGCGTTGTATAGTCATTTCAGAGACACCCTGTAGATTGAGGGTATTTAAAATTCCTCAGATCTCGCTATCCTGCCTTGAGATGTACATAGTTTGACGTCATTGACTTATTCATTCGTCGATATTGATGTTGATTATTCAAGTGGCGCATCCTCGAAAGCGTGTCATATCCGCTTCGAGGATGCTGCTTATATGCACATGTTCTCACTTCCTGTCTTTGCGTACAATAATGATCGGTGCGATCTTATCTATCGGAGATATAAGCGTGTCTTTGAACATTGCTTTTTGGATATTACCGGAAGGGATATACAGGGTGGCCCATCTAAAACCAAACGATATTGATTTTGGGCATTTGATGACATATACATTGTTTTTGAGGGGCGCATCCCAAAAATCTTGAATGACAATTTTTTTATCTTCCCAAACCAAAAGGATATGATATGAAGGACAAAAGATCTTCAAAATGAGTTATTACTGAATCTTCTTGACAAGGCTTTTTTTTTTTTTTTTTTTGGGGGAAATAAATTCAAACATTTTTATTTTCCAGGTAAGCACATCTTGGTACTTCCCACTCAGCTGGTAAGTCCTGCTTAGATCCAATGCAAAAATGCCCCATTCATTGATTATATCACTCCTCCATTCATGTTTCAGTAGCTTTCTACTACCGATATGGCGCGTTCTGATTCTGATACAGGAAAGCCATTAGTGCAGTGATTAAGGACACATGAATGAACGCATGAATTAGTGTAGAAAATTGGGTATTGAGAAACTTGTTTGCAATGTTATTGATATGCTGCAGTTCGAGGTGCATTTGAATATTTCATTAGACTCAGTGCACTTTCTCTGATTTCAAATTGATCAAGTCATATCTAATTATGCAGATCGAACTGGAGATGACTGCGTAATTTCTCGGCTGATAAATTATTGGGGTTTGTACTCTACCACCAACATCCGAAGCAGCCTGCCGATATTTTTTCAGAGCTTACCTAAAGTACAATAAAAGTGGTTAGGACATCAGATGAATTCGCTCCTCTGGAAAGATCTGGAGGTCAGTCATAAGACCCACTATAACTTATGCCTCTGTCCTGTATGATGCATTGATGCAGCATGTCAAACTCCCAGTTTGCGCGCATCTAACGGGAGCTAAATCTGTCCCACAACTTGCCTAGGAGAACTCCTATCACCGAGTTACATCGCGTCGATATCCGTGCGCTAATTCTTCAGCTTGCGGCAGGGGGTGGCGCTCGAGTTTTTGGAAATATAATCTTTTGTGTTAAATGTTTTGATGCAGCCGGATTGTTTTTTTAGAACAAACCTTTTAACATTAAGATTAGTTAAACGCGCCATATATCACACCTTTCGCCAGTTTCGATAAATCATTGTTATGATGATCATCATACAATAACAATTCCAAATATAACTAATTCCGCTTACGTCAGACTTCAACCAGACATTGTAATCCAGGTGTGAAATTAATTCTTCGAATTCGTCGAACAAAACATTAATGTTTGTTGAAGTGAACACAAGTCAAATATTAATTGCAGAACGTGCATGTGTTCTAGGAAGCTATAGGAGGTTTGATGACCTCTAATCTCCGAATTCGATGGTCCATTGAAAGCTGTGGCGCCTCTTTAATTCTGTTCTTTTGTCCAGTGGGAAAAAGGTCTTAAAAGGACTTTTATTGATGGTCAATGTTTTGTAATTTTTACATAATTCCATCCAGTTCAACAGGATGTATGAGCGATTATTATAAATCAACTAGTTGAAAGTGGTTTATAGTCGCCTACGTATGGAGGATTCGAATGAAAATTATAATTTAACGCTGAACCAGACTCGGTGGCAATATACACTCATAAATAATTAATTTATTGATTGTGTTTGACATTTTTAGTGAATATTGTATATTGTATGGGGAATTTCTTGCGCATATTCGAAATCCCACAACCTGATGGTACGTTTGGTTGGGTAATGTGAGTGGATGATGGACGATGATTTATTCAGTAGCGTTATGTCAACTTAACCTGTTTTTTTTTAATTTTTGTTTTTAAATAACTTTTTATACAATAATTAATAAGGGCTTTGGTCTCTTTTCAGGTGTTTTTATTTTATTTTTAATATGGGTTTTATTTCCAGTTTTTTGTCTTCAAATCGCTTTTTAGAACAATTGATAAGGATTTTGTTTCCTTTTCAGGAACTTCTTTACAGATTATGAAGTGTTAATATACACTTTTTTGATAGTTTTTTTTTGTTCATTTTTGTCTTTGAATCACTTTTTAATACAATTAATTAGGATTTCATTGTCTTTTCAGGAACTTTATGAAAAGTTTTTATAAACCTTATTCTTAGTTTTGTTTTTTTGTTTTTAGATAACTTTTTACTACAATTATTAAGGGTTTTGTTCTCTTTTTAGGAACTTTCCGATACTTTATGAAGTGTTTTTATTCACTCTTTGTGACAATTTTTTCTGTTTTTAGTACATTTTTGTTTTCAAATCACTTCTAAGTACAATTAATAATATTTTTGTTCTCGTTTTAGGAACTTTTCGTCAATTAATCAAGTGTTTTTTATTGACTTTTTTGATAATGTTGTGTCCTTTATCGTTTTTGTATTCAAATAACTTTTTAATACGATTAATAAGGATTGTATTGAACTTCAGTGTAAAACTTGAAATAATGTGGTTAAAAGAATCAAGGTACGTAAACTATGTTAAAATGTTTTAATAATTAATTATATACATAATTCAATCACAGATAATTTTAAAAATTATTCAAAAGGCTTGAGAGCATTTTTTGAATGTCTAAAATGAGAAAGATAGCGATGGAAAAAATATTTAATAATGAGGAAATAAATACAAAAGCGAAAATATTGTTGGAGATCAATAGGGAAAAAATAAAAGCTGATTAACCTTTTTTTAAAGGTTTCTCAAGATTAAGGGGTAGAAGAAAAATTATGGAAACTAATAAAAAAAGTAAAAAGAGCTGATTAAAATTTTTAAAAGGGTTTCAAATGCGAAATGTATTTAGAAAATGAACTTCGAACGAACTTTTGGAAAATAAAAGTAAAACAGTGCAAGTTATTGTTAGGAAATTTCTATAATATTTCTGCGAGTAGATTCCAAAACAGTCAATGGAAAATGAAAATAATTTAAAAAAAAAACAAAAGTCTGTGTACGCGCAACTTGCAGAGATTTAAAAATTGATCGAAAAGGTTTTAATTAAAAAATGTTCAAGTGAGTAAAATGCAAAAATTATGTATAAAAAACAAAATTTGAGGAAAGAAAAAAAATGATTTTGTTCTTTGTAGGCCGTTTACCTCCTTATGAAATCTGATGACATACAAAAAGGTGCTTCTCATCATTTTAAAACCAATTTATTTCGAAAACCATTTGCCAGATGTGTATCATTATATGGAGATCTTTATCTATGATGAATATTGACATCTTTGGGAAAATCTTAGTTGATGTGGGGTTGGAAGTGGGATAAATGGAACAGATAGTGAGGGTATCTGTAAAAAAAATCATAATTCGAAAACTGCAAAAATTAAAAGCTTAACATTTTTCAGGCCATGGAAATCTATGAGATGATTTGGGAAGAATGTCTGAAGAATAGCCTTCAAAATGTGTTGAAGATTTTTATAGACACCCTGTCCATATTCATGAATAAATCGTGACTCGAAAACTGCAAAGAAAAGAAACTTGAAATTTTCAGCAGTAGATTTTTATAGACATTGATAAAAAAATATGCAGGGTAATTTGCAGAAAGTTCAGCAAAATATCTTCAAATTGTTATAAAGATTCTTGTTTCTTGTCTGCACCAATCTATAGAAAAATTCATAACTCGAAAACTACAATAAATAGAAATGTTCATCAATGGATTTTTAAGGCGTTTTTCCATTGAAATCGATAAAAATATACAGGCTGAATTGGAAAAAAATTCAGAAAAACTATCTTCAAAATCTGTTAAAAGACTTTTATCGATAGGCGAAACCAATCCCTAAAAAACTCGAAAACTACGAAAAATGGAAACTTGAAATTTTCACCAGTGGCTTTCTCAGACCTTTTTTCTAGGAAATCGATAAAAAAATATTCAGAGTGATTTGTAAAAAAAGTTAGGTAAACCTTCAAAATGTGAAAAATCGTAACTCGAAAACTACCAAAAACAGAAACTTGAAATTTTCATTAGTGAACTTCTTAGGCCTTAGAAATTGATAAAAAAAATATACAAGGTGATTCAGAAAACCGTTCAGAAAATAGACTTCAAAATGTATTCAAGATTTTCATGGATAGACGTCACTAATCCATAAAAAGAATCCTCACTCGAAAACTACAAAAAATATACAGTGTGATTTGGATAAAAACTTTCAAAAAAAAACCGGCAACGACAATTCATAAAAACATCGTAGGTCGAAAACTTCAGAAAATAGAAACTTGAAATTTACACCAGTGGAAATCGTTATAAAAATATACAGGGTGATTTGGGAAAAAGTTCAGTAAAATAACCTTGAAAATGTGTTGAAGACCAATCCATCCACAATGAATGGAAACTTAAAATCTCCACCAGTATATTTTTCAGGTATCTTTTCATAGAAATCGGTAAACAAATATACAGGGTGATTTTAGAAAAAGTTCACTAAAATAACCTTGAAAATGTGTTTATGACTGGCGACAACAATCCATGAAAAAATTCGCAACTCGGAAACCACAATAAATAGAAATTTGAAATTTCCACCAGTGGATTTTTCAGGTACTTTTCAATAGAAAATATACAGGGTGATTTGGGAAAAACTTCAGTAAAATAGCTTTGAAAATGTGTTAGAAACAGGCGACAAGAATCCATAAATCGAATACTACAATGAATGCAAACTTGAATTTTCTCAACTAGATTTTGCAGGAATTTTTCCATAGAAATCTTAAAAAAAAATTACAAGGTGAGTTGAGAAAAGGGTACAATCTATTAAAAAAAATCGAAAACCACAATAAATAGATGATTAAGATTTTTGAGGTATTTTTCTCGATACAAAAATATACAGGGTAATTTCGGGAAACATTTGGAAAAAGATACAAGGTGCTGATTCATGAAATTTGTCCCGAAAACTACAACAAATGGAAAGATGAAATTTCTACCAGTGGATTTACCAGGCATTTTTCCATAGAAAATATACAGGGCGATCAAGGAATAAATTCATTAAAATATATTAGAACATTTGTTAGGGATGGATTGGTGTCGCCCAATCCATAAAAAAAAATCATAGCTTGAAAATTATGAAAAAAGCAAGCTCACAATTTTTACATCCAAACGTACAGAGTAATAAATTACCTGATCGCCATACCCTGTGTTCCTATTAGCCCATTTTCAGTACATAATTTATTTTTTCACTCCATTGGCAAATATTTGTCTGGTGTAAGTCGTAGCGTGTATTACCGCCTTTGGTCTTTTTATTACTCCTTACTTTCGGAGCATCAACTGCATTATTGGGAATGTTCAAATAAATTGCACATTTTCATTGCCACGTATTTCATTTTTCAATATGATTTTTTTTAAGAGGTATATGTTTGGGTTCTCATTTTCGATTTTTTTTCAAAAACATAGCATATTCTATTTGTGAGAAAAATATTGACTGGCTAAGATAAAGCGGAACACCCTGTATATGACTTACTTGAATGATTATGAAAATGAAATTGACAGATTTTCATTGAAGTCAACTTTTAGTATAAAAGTTTGATGTCTTGAATTTTTAGAGGATTTATGTTCAAGCCTACTCCAACTATAAAAACTCAATGACTTGGTGAACCACACCGGTGATATTCAGGTTCAGGTCCTTCAGGTAGGAACCGATTTGAATTGCGAATACCCCGACCAGGTGGTCTCCGACAAAAACAATGACTGATGAAAATCAGACATGGGACATCTCGAATATGCTCATCCTCATCTATCTGCGATTGTTTGACTTTTTTGTCCGCGATCGGATTTCGGTTGTGTGGTCAGTTGTTGAAAGGTGATAGTCGGATTTGTTGATAAATATGTATTTATTTATGGTAATTAAAATAAGTGTATTGAAGGAAATATCAATGTCAACTGGTCTGATTGATTAATGAATGATGAGGTACCCACCTAGCTCATTAAATTGTCGATTAGTTGTCAGAAGTTCAACTTTCTTGTGGGGCATAATTATGGTTATTTTCACTGCAGGGTTTTTGTGTCTGAGGTGACCAGCCAGCCAATTATAGTTTTATAAATCAAATTGTGAAATGTGTTTGGAAAGAATATTTCAGTCATTGAAAATACGGGTAATTATATGAATCTGCACCAAAACTTTTATTTATTGCCCCAAACGGCGTTGAAATTATCAATTTGAACATGTTTTTGTTTCAACGTGAGTAAACGCAGCTCCCACAATACAAATAAAAACGATAAACGATTGAAAATAGAAACAACACAGACATCCGGCGGAGGAAAATTAGAGTTCTTTTTCTCCGCCGGAGGAAAAGTGAAACTTTTGAACAGGGATGATAAACTACCCACCAAACATAGTCTATTGCTTAAAAAAAAGTTATATTTCCTAAAATTATCATAAATTACGGAATTTAACAAATATTACTGACCAAAAATAAATTACGGTAATTTTTACATCACTTCCGATGAATGCTCCAGAAATGCTTTTATCCATAATGACTTGCATCCCGTGGAAATGGTTTTCTTATTGCTGATGATCCTCTCCCTTCCACCAGAAAACCATTTCCTACCGTTGGATGACTCACACTCTACGGACAGAAATAGTTTCTCTTATTCAGGATTACTCACATCCTGCCTAATTTTTTATCGTTGATGACTCACATCCTGTGAAAGTGGTTTTCTTATCACTGATGACTCATTTTCTACAGAAATGGTTTTTTATCCACAATGAGACGCATCCTGTGGAAATGGTTTTCTTATTGCTGTTGATCCTCTTTCACCAGATATGGTTTTTCTTATCCATGATGATTGTCATCTTGCGGAAGTGGTTTTCTTATCGTTGATGACTCACATCCTTCGTGACTCTCATCCTACGCAATGGTTTTCTTATTGCTGATGATCTTCTCTTACCAGAATTGTTTTTTCTTATTCATAATGACACACATGAATCTTGGGGAAATGGTTTTCTGATGGATAATGACCCTCTCCCACCAGATATGGTTTTTCTTATCCATGATGATTGTCATCTTGCGGAAGTGGTTTTCTTATCGTTGATGACTCACATCCCACGAAATAAATGGTTTTCTTATTGCTGATGATCTTAACCTACCAGAAACGGTGTTTCATATCCATGATGACACACATCCCAGCATGCATCTTGCGGAAATGGTTTTCTAATCGATAATGACCCTCTCCCACCAGAAATGGTTTTTCTTATCCATGTGACTCATAACTTGCGGAAATAGTTTTTTATCTTTGATGACTGACTTCCTTCTGAAATGGTTTTTTTTATCCATGATGACACGTACCTGTGAAAATGGTTCACTTATTGGTGATGATCGTCTTCCACCTGAAATGGTTGTTCTTATCCATGATGACTAATATTTTGCGGAAGCGGTTTTCTTATCGTTGATGACTCACATCCTATGACTGCTATTTTCTCATCACTGATGACTAACTTCCTTCTGTTTTTTCTATCCGTGATGACACGCATGAAAATGCTCCACTTATTGTTGATGATCCTCTTTCTGCAGAAATGGTTTTTCTTATCCATGATGACTAATATTTTGCGGAAGTGGTTTTCTTGTCGTTGATTACTCATATCCTGCGGACAGAAATGGTTTTTTATCCATGATGACTCATATCCTGCGGAAATAGTTTTTTATAGCTGATGGTTGCAAAAATGGTTTTTCTCATCCGTGATGACTAAAATTTTTCGCAAGTGTTTTTCTTATACCTGATAACTCACATCCTGTGAAAGTGGTTTTCTCATCAGTGACGACTCACTTCCTCCTGATATGGTGTTCTCTTATCCATGATAACACGCATCCCAGCAAGCATCTTGTGGTAATGGTTTTTTTATCGATGATGACCCTGTCCCAGTAGAAATGGTTTTTCTTATCCGTGATGACCCACCTACATCTTGAAAAGTGATTTTTTCATCACTGATGACTCCCTTTCTCCAAAATGGTTTTTCTCATCCATATGATGAGTCACATCCTGCAAAAGTGTTTTTTTTTATTCATGATGACTCGCATCCTGTCGACATGGTTTGCTTATCACTGATGACTCACTTACCTCAGTTATGGTTTCTTATCACTGATGACTCCTTTCAGAAATGGGTTTTCTTAACCACGATGACTCACTCTCTCCACAAATGATCTTATCAATGATGCATGATCCCATGAAAGTGGTTCTCTCACCAATGATGACTAACTATTTCCAAATGATGACTCACATCCTGCGAAAATAGTTCTCTCATCCATCAAGATGACTGCATCTTGTGAAAATAGTTTTCGCATCGCTGATGATTCACATCCTGTTAAATTGGTTCTTTTATCACTGATGACTCAATGTTTCCAAGGATGATTTTTCTTATCCCTGATAACTAATATAAGTGGTTTTCTCATCCATGATGACTCGCATTCTGTCGAAATGGTTCTCTTGTCGTTGATTATTCATATCCTGCGAAAGTGGTTTCTTATCCATGCGATGACTCAATTTTATCTAAATGGTTTTCTCATCGCTGATCGCTGATGACTCCACATCCTGTGAGAGTGGCGCTGATAATTCGGCTTCATAATATGAAAAATGCAAAATAGTTTGACTACTACTGAAAATAGAAAAAACTGATTTTTAGTTTTTTTCTGGTAATAGGCATCTTTAAATTTCAACTTACTAAACTATGGAAGTCGCTGTTTAGTAAATTTACATGCATAATAACAAAAAAAAGTGGCACATTTTGTCCACCATATTATATTATCATTGTTTTCATTCTCAGCAAACTAATCGCAATTTTAATCATCTAATCACCAATAAATAAACCAAATATTTAAATGCAAAGTTGCTTATTTCAAGTGATATATAATAATAGGAATCAGCACAAAGCGATTAAAGACAGTATAAATGCATAATGCACAGTTTCATGATAATAGGTGTTGTCATTGTCCTAGTGCTATTTTATTTACCGTTGTTGCTCGCCACTTCCGGACTATTTATGAAACAAATTTAATTTGATGAATGATGGGCATTTTTGTGGCTGACTATGTATGGCTGGAATGTACTATTGTTATGTTTTGTGTATAATCTTGAAAAGATAATCATATATTTGAAAATTGAGGAAAAATTTTAACTTTATTTGATTTTTGTAAAAAGTAGTCAATGTATGGGGTCAAGTAGTTATTTTTCACAGTTAAAAAAAATCGACGCCTACCAAGAGTAAAGCGTCGCGACGTGTCGAAAATATTAATCGATTGCAGGGACTTTAAAATTACGCGCATGCTAAAGTACATGTTATTTATAAACTTTTTTGTTATTCAGTCGAACTCATTTATTCTACTCAGTTTTGAGATAAACAGTGTGTCCAAAATAAGGATGTCTATCATGCGGGGATCTTGAAAACCGTGAGAGATACAAGGTCGGTTAAATGGAGGCAAAGTTGCGTATTTTGATGCTTAACAAAATGCCGTTTTAAAAGCCAAGAAATTCCGACTAAGTCCGAAATTATCCGAAAAAAACCGAAATTTTTCAAAATTGTTTTCATTTTTTTCTGACCACATTTGAAGAGATATTTCGAAATGAATGGAACTTCTTCATTGACACTTTTTGCCCTTTACAAGATAGCGTTATTAAATTGAAGAACCGACGTTTCGTCTATGAGCAGACATCATCAACTTTGTTTTTTTAAATACGGTCCTGGATTTTTTATCACGGATTTTAAGAGCCTCTTATATTCCTGAACCAACAATGTATCGCAATTATTCAAAAAAATTATGTTGATGGATTTTTCCATAAGAACTCATGTGTTAGAGAGAGACAAAAAATACATTTTTAATAGGATTAAAAACAACCATCTCTTTTTTAATTAGTGCGATACCTCGTTGGTTTAGGAACATAAGAGGCTCTTAAAATCCGTAATAAAAAATCCAGGACCGTATTTAAAAAAACAAAGTTGATGATGGCTGCTCATAGACGAAACGTCGGTTCTTCAATTTAATAACGCTTTCTTGTAAAGTGCAAAAAGTGGCAATGAAGAAGTTCCATTCATTTCAAAATATCTCTCCAAATGTGGTCAGAAAAAAATGAAAACAATTTTGAAAAATTTCGGTTTTTTCCGGATAATTTCGGACTTAGTCGGAATTTCTTGGCTTTTAAAACGGCATTTTGTTAAGCATCAAAATACGCAACTTTGCCTCCATTTAACCGACCTTGTATCTCTCATGGTTTTCAAGATCCCCATGATAGACATCCTTATCTTGGACTCACTGTATATCTCAAAACTGAGTAGAATAAATGGGTTCGACTGAATAACAAAAAAGTTTATAAATAACATGTACTTAAGCATGCGCGTAATTTCAAAGTCCCTGCAATCGATTAATATTTTCGACACGTCGCGACGCTTTACTCTTGGTAGGCGTCGAATGTTTTTAACTGTGAAAAATAACTACTCGACCCCATACATTGACTACTTTTTACAGAAATCAAATATTCCTATTCGTTTCCGAGATATTGACGTGCGGAGTTTTAAGTGAAAAGCCCTGTATATGAATCGATTTGTTGTTATTTTTTTCTTCCCCTACTTCCAATAATTTTTTTCACAAATGGTCATCGTGAACTATTAAACCCATACTTTTTTTTAAAGCAGTAAATTTTTTTTAAATCAATTTTATGAATTTTGAGAAACTGCGGAAGTTTTGACACATTTTTACTAACTTTTATTCTCATTTTTTTTCATTCAATTCTGCATTGTTCTCTTTTTTATCTTCTCTTTAATATTCCGAGGTATGGACGTAACAAGCACTTGGGCATATCGAAAAAAAGCTCAAAAGAATCCCTGTGGAAATGGGGGGACAGTAAAGAAAAAGAAAATGTACAGTACTTTATTAACCACCCTGTATAAAAGAAGTTTTTGAGGAAATACATTTTTTGAACTACCCTAATAAACCTCAAAGAAATGCTCTGCATCGTGGTGCAAACTGCATATTTTTTCATCGATTTGTTAAAAAATTATGAGTATCCAAAAATAGGCAAAAATTTCGGGTGTACTGTTTTTTTTGTTGTGTAATTTATTTACTATAATCTTAGGTCACGTTTTTTTTTTAGTTTTTCAATGGTAATAATTTATCTTTAACTTTTCACTTATGCAGCCAAAAGATGCAGATAAATATCTTTGAAATATAATAAAATAACCCAGTTTATGGAATTATTTTATTTTTAATACATTTATGCATAAACATACATTTTTTTTTAATTCTAAACATGTCGGGTGTAACACCTTCACATTGATTTGAAAGGCAACTATTACCTGGTCATCCATGGAAAAAGGACCAACTTGACGTTTTCTTAATTATAGGGAATGAGAAATCACACAGAGTTAAGTCTGTTCGATAGAGCGGATGGAATAACAGTTTGACACCTGTCTTCTAAAAAAATCAGTTGTTCTTCTACCGCTGTGGGCAGGTGCATTGTTTTTGGTTAAATTTTGATCAGTTCTTGGAAAATGAGAAATAAAACAATAAACAGAGTGCCCGATTGATTTTGGGCATTTGATGGCATATAAAAATGAAACACTCGGACACGTCAGCTCTGTTTTGATATTTATTAGGCGTATAAGCAAACACGCATCTGCAATCCCTTGGGCAGGGTAAAAGTCACGATGACCCTGACCACAACTGCCGAGTTTCAAGCCGCTGTTGTCTTTTCTATTTATATGACATTTCATCTATTTTTTGTTTATTTAATAAATAATGACCCGCAAGGTTCTGTTACGATCAATTTATTGTTGGAATCAACCCTTCATCATCATTTTTTAAAAAAGTTACAATAAAAAATGTCCAGCGAGTGATTTTTTTCAAATTTTGTCTTTGGACGACCCTGTATATTTTCAAATTTGATGTGTAGATTTTTTGCAGTATTCACGTTGAAGCCGGTTTTGTTACCATAAATTTAACATTGGAATCAACCCTCTATCATCATACTTGAGAAAGTATCACTTAAAAATGTCCAGCAAGTGTTCTTTTAAATTTTTGTCTTTGGACGATCCTTTATATTTTCAAATTTGATGTGGAGGTTTTTTTCAGTATTCACGTTGAGGCCGGTTTTGTTACGATAAATTTGACATTGGAATCAACCCTCTATCATCATTTTCAAGAAAGTTACACTAAAAAATGTCCAACAAGTAATTTTTTTAATTTTTGTCTTTGGACGACCCTGTATATTTTCAAAATTGATGCGGAGGTTTTTTGCAGTATTCGCGTTGAAGCCGCATCTGTTTCGATCAATTCGACATTGGAATTAACCCTCTATCATCATTTTTGAGAAAGTTACACTTAAAAATGTCCAGCAAGTGATTTTTTCAATTTTTGTCTTTGGAAGACACTGTATATTTTCAAATTTGATATGGAGATTTTTTGGGTTGAAGCCGGCTCTGTTACGATCAACTTTCTCTTAACATTTTTAAGAAAGTTACCCTAAAAAATATCCAACAAGTGATTTTTCAATTTTTGTCTTTGGACGAGCCTGTATATTTTATCTTATATGGAGATTTTTTGCAGTATTCGCGTTAAAGCCGGTTCTGTTACGATCAATTCAACATTGGATTTAACCCTCTATATCATCATTTTAAAAAAAGTTACAATCAAAATTGACCAGTAAGTGATTTTTTCAATTTTTGTCTTTGGACGACCTTGTATATTTTCAAATTTGATGTGGAGATCTTTGCAGTATTCTCGTTAAAGCCGGTTCTGTTACGATCAATTTAACATTGGAATCAACCCTGTATCATAATTTCTAAGAAAGTTACACTAAAAAATGTCCAGTAAGTGATTTTTCAATTTTTGTCTTTGGACGAGCCTGTATATTTTATCTTATATGGAGATTTTTTGCAGTATTCGCGTTAAAGCCGGTTCTGTTACGATCAATTCAACATTGGATTTAACCCTCTATATCATCATTTTAAAAAAAGTTACACAAAAAAATGTCCAGCAAGTGATTTTTAAAATTTTTGTCTTTGGACGACCCTGTATATTTTCAAATTTGATGTGGAGGTTTTTTGCAGTATTCACGTCGAAGCCGGTTCTGTTACGATCAATTTAACATTGGAATCAACCCTTCATCATCATTTTTAAGAAAGTTACACAAAAAAATGTCCAGCAAGTGATTTTTGAAATTTTTGTCTTTGGACGACCCTGTATATTTTCAAATTTGATGTGGAGGTTTTTTGCAGTATTCACGTCGAAGCCGGTTCTGTCACGATCAATTTGACATTGGAATCAACCCTTTATCATCATTTTTAAAAAAGTTACACTCAAAAATGACCAGTAAGTGATTTTATCAATGTTTGTCTTTGGACGACTCTGTATATTTTCAAATTTGATGTGAAAATGTTTTGCAGTATTCACGTTGAAGCCGGTTCTGTTACGATCAATCTAACATTGGAATCAACCCTTTATCACCGTTTTTAAAAAAGTTACACTAAAAAATGTCCAATTAGTGATATTTTCATTTTTTTTTCCTTGGACGACACTGTATATTCTCAAATTTTATGTGGAGATTTTTTGCAGTATTCATGTTGAAGCCGGTTTTTTTTACGATTAATGTAACGTTGGAGCCAACTCTCTATCATCATTTTCAAAAAGTTACACTGGGGAGAAAACAAAAGAAAGCAGCACCATTTTACACTTTAATTTGACCTCAAAACAACATTGTATAGACATCCAACCTCAATAATTTTAACATCACATCAATATGTATAGTTGAATGTCCGGCTGGCTCTATCTAAAATACGACCACTAAACAGCACCATTCATTTATCAGCCAATAAATAAGTACTCAAGCTATCGCATTCATTCATACTTTTCCACGCGGCTTAAGTGGGCACATACGATTTGAATTAACTTCTTTTTAAATTTAGATATTTAATGGCATCAATAAAATTAGGAGTGGGCGAGCATAACATTGATAGTGGGCTTGAATAATCGCCGAATCGACGATAAGTCAGGTACCAGGCCGTTTATGCGCTGGTTATAAAAGATACAATGAAGTATGCATGGAGGAACATCTGGATGGGGGAGTTGATGTTGCTCATTCATTGGTTTTTGATACATTTTATTATAAAAAGACATTATTTTATGGGTATATGATGTTGATAATGATTTCGAATAGGAATCATCAGTCAGTCAACATGGCACCACTAACACAAATTCAACTCATATCACCCTGATATTATATTAATTCAGTACGTACCTACTTTGGTTTTCTTTTCAGTCCCATTTTACTGGTTCACACCTTATGTGATAAATTTTATTCATTTTATTGTTTAGCGTTACTTGTGTATTTTCGTCATCACAATATATTTTTTTTATTGTTTCATCTACTGAATATTCGCACCCTTGTTGATAATTTACTATTCTTCTCATGAGTTATTTATTTGTTTTTGTGGTTTATCTTTGTCCTTTTCGAGATGTAATAATTCTGCAACTTTTCAAAACATCTTTTTATTCCACTTTCGCTTTTTTCTTTTTTTTTCTCTATCAGAAAATTGAAACGTTCGTTATTTAGTTTTTGACTTTTTTTTCCCGGAACACTCCATCTTTTGAGCAATTTATTTATCAGGTATAAACATCATTCAAAATCATGTATTTGAGTTTATTTTCGAAGAATTAGTTTTATTTTTATTCACAATTATTTTTATTCTAGATAATTTATTCTCAATAGCACTGGTTTTGTTTGTTTTTAGCAGTTTATTTTCATTGTTGTTTTTTTTGTCTTTTTTGTTTTCCTACCCAATAATGTTTTAAAAACTTGGTCATATTTTTTCACTTTTTTAAAGAATTTTTTTCAACAGTTCTTATTAATTTTTTTCTTGTAAATTGAATAATTGGCATTAATTTACAAATTGTTCTTCTCAAAAAGTTTCAGGGTAATCTTTCAACATGTTTCAATCTTTTTGTGTAAGCTTTATTACCATTTTTGAATTCTTCAAATAGGCATTTTTCATAATTATTAGTCCTTTGTCTAATTATTTTATTATGTTTGTTTTCTCATAGCATTATTGCCACCTAATCAATACTTTCTCAACTCTCTTATCTGTAATCAATAATTAATTGTTTATCTATTTATTTTTCCATACTTATTGTGCATTATATTGTTTTTTAATGTATTGTGTCGGGTTAATTTTATGGAAAAAAACTACCATGCACCCTGTATCTCAAAAGATATTAGGACATGATATGTTCATATGAAGTAGAATCGCACCCC
This sequence comes from Orchestes rusci, assembly GCA_958502075.1. Lineage (NCBI taxonomy): Eukaryota > Metazoa > Arthropoda > Insecta > Coleoptera > Curculionidae > Orchestes > Orchestes rusci. The sequence goes on along the minus strand of OY293304.1, from coordinate 3,719,270 downwards.
GAATTTTTCCGCACTTATTTATTTACACCCTGTATTTATTTTTACAATTTTTTCATTATTCTCTGAACATAGATATATATATATATATATATATATATATATATATATTTGATAAACATGTTACCAGATGTTTTCTATACATTATAATAAATATTGTCAAGTTATTGTTTTATTTACCTATCTCTAGACTTTTTATTGAGTTTCTATAATAATAATTTTATATCCACATATTAGTCAGTTCAAGTTAATTTTTGTTTGTTTTTTTATAAACCTTTCCACAAGCCGATTCTTTGGGTAACATTTTTTATTGTCACAAATAGTTCTTCTCACTCTTCAAGTTTTTTTTCCAGTTGTGGTGTCTGTCTTTTCATTGACTTTTCTTTTTTTGATAATTTTGTTTTAGGTATTTCTACTTTTGAATGGATTTTTCGTGTTATTGTGACACATTTATTTTAGACTTCCTCTTGATTGATTTTAAGTGTTTTTTGTTTCTTGCCACTCTTTGTTTTTGTTCGGTTTTGCTTTATTTTGAATGATCTCTGTTTTATTTTCTTACATAAAAGTTTTATTTGCACTGTAGGGTTAGTTTGGGTTAGTCACAAATTTTCTTTTTTTTTGAATTATTTATGTTTTTTTAGGTATTTTTTGTTTTTAGCATTTTTATACGTGGTTTCATGAGTTATATTTAATGGCTGTCTTGCAATTTTTGGGTGATTTTTCTACTTGTTTCTTTAGTCTCGTTTATTGTTTATTTTCACTATTCATAAATTTGTTGGGAGGATATTCTCCATTCAAATTTTGTTTTGACTCAATATTCCAAATTGTTAGAACTTCACCTTCATCAAATTAATGTCTTTTAGTGATTTTTTTTTTTTGTGACAACTTTCAGTGTTTTTTTATTTAAAATTCTCACTTTTTTTCAGAGTTTTTTTACAGAAAAATAGTTGTGCATACTGTTATATATTAAGTCTTCTGGACTATAAATATACAGGGTGTTCATTTGAAAAAATGAAGTTTGGTCCTATAACTTTTTGACCTGATCCTGTATACTTATTCCGAAGGCAGAATCGAGTTCTACGGGAAAAGTTTTCACATTTTCCATAACTTATCTGATAGTTTAGATACGAGGGGTACCTTAAAATGCAACATTTTCAGTTTAGCCCTGTATCTTAAAAACTAAAAGGGCTTTGAAAATTTTGTTAACGGCATCTTTAGTTGAAAAATGTCCAGCAAGTGATTTTTTTCAATTTTTGTCTTTGGACGACCCTGTATATTTTCAAATTTGATGTGGAGGTTTTTTGCAGTATTCACGTCAAAGCCGGATCTGTTACGATCAATTTGACATTGGAATCTACCCTTCATCATCATTTTTAAGAAAGTTATACACTAAAAAATGTCCAATAAGTGATTTTATCAATTTTTGTCTTTGGAGGACTCTGTATATTTTCAAATTTGATGTGGAGATTTTTTGCAGTATTCGCGTTAAAGCCGTTTCTGTTACGATCAATTCAACATTGGAATTAACCCTCTATCATCATTTTTAAAAAAGTTACACCAAAAAATGTCCAGCAAGTGATTTTTTTAATTTTTGTCTTTTGACGACCCTGTATATTTTCAAATTTGATGTGGAGATTTTTTGCAGTATTCGCGTTAAAGCCGGTTCTGTTACGATCAATTCAACATTGGAATTAACCCTCTATCATCATTTTTAAAAAAGTTAAACTAAAAATTTCCAGCAAGTGATGTTTTTCAATTTTTGTCTTTGGACGACCCTGTATATTTTCAAATTTGATGTGGAGATTTTTTGCAGTATTTATGTTAAAGCCGGTTCTGTTACGATTAATTTAACGTTGGAGCCAACCCTCTATCATCATTTTCAAAAAGTTACACTGCGGAGAAAACCAAAGGAAAGCAGCACCATTTTAGCACCATTTTCTTCTGGACTATAAATATACTGGGTGTTCATTTGAAAAAATGAAGTTTGGTCCTATAACTTTTTGACCTGATCCTGTATACTTATTCCGAAGGCAGAATCGAGTTCTACGGGAAAAGTGTTCACATTTTCCATAACTTATCTGATAGTTTAGATACGAGGGGTACCTTAAAATGCAACATTTTCAGTTTAGCCCTGTATCTTAAAAACTAAAAGGGCTTTGAAAATTTTGTTAACGGAATTTTTAGTTTCACGAAAAAGTAGCACACTGTCGCGAAAACCGCAACTTTCTATCTATAAGAATAACGGAGATACCTCGCAAAAGTAGCCAAAATGGGACACCCTGTACGTAGGTTCGAATTTTGGGTTGTTTTACAAAAAAATGTATGCTGCAACTCATCGCATATAAACAAATCTCAGTGTTAAGGAATGTAGAAATAACTTTACCAGCCTTCCAAAGTAAAAAAAAAATCCCACGACCACTCAATGTTGTGACATTTATTTCCAAAAATCACCAAATCTGCAATTTTGATGATACAGCGCTGAAATTTCGACTTTTTTTACAAAAAAATAGTTGCTGTAACTCGTTGAAACAAATCTTAGTGCTAAAAAACTTGAAATCGCTTTTCCAAACTTCAAAAGAAAAATAATGATCACACGACTACGCAATTATCTTCAAAAATCCACCTAATAATCAAGGGATAGATCATATTGTTTCACAGATAAATTGATGCTGTAACTCATATAAACCAATCCAAGTGCTAAAAAATGTAGAAATAACTCTTCCAGCTTTCCAAAGTAAAAAAAAAAATTATCCCGCGACCACCCAATTCTGTGACATTAATTTCAAAAAACTACAAAATCAGCAAAATTGATGAGAAAAGGTTGACCCCTCCAAACCCCCATAATCTATGATCATTCTCAAAACTGTTTCAAGGTCACTCATCCTTTATCAGCGACAAAATAACGAACACACCTTTTATGCTAAATCATATTTTATCGATACGCATCCAATTTTTTTTTAAATCTATTACAAGGCTACTCACACAATGCACCCTTTTTTCCAAATCTGTGATAAGATAAAAATTTCGCAGCTTGTGTCTGCGAAAGGCATGTTCTGCAAATGGGTTTTCGCTACCTACGTCTAGTCGGTTCGTGGTTATGGTAAACAAAACACCCCTTTATCACCATGCCAAATAGAGTGGTATGTGTGTAAATGCCGCTAATAAAAGAGTAAATACCCTGCAGTCGTGAAACCCACATGGTAATTATTAGGAATGGTACTGCCAGTCGATTTCTGTGCACTTTACTCCAGCGAAATGTATATAGCTTTTTCCACTACCATGGCAAAAAAAATCCTCATTTTTCCTCCCGGGGAGTATTCGTATTTTTTAAAGCTCATCTATCGCCTAGTTTAGTGATTCACTCAACACTTGGGTACTTGCTCTGTAAATAACACCAACTAAACATTGTTTACTGCAAGCAAAGCGGAAACAAGTAGAGTTCAAGTGCACCGAAATCGCGCACCTCAACTGATGTCTATTTTCTGAAAATAGAGTTTTTTTCTTATATAAACATATTCATTTGAAAACTTAAGGGCGATGATCTTTGGATGGTTTACAGGGAATTAATTTTTTTTGGAAAATGGATTTTAGTGCCATTTTTCAGGCAAAAAAAAGTTCATGTCAAACATAGGGGGATCGCCCCACCTCCCCCTCCTCTGTAAACTCAGAGGAGGAAGCAATGTTGTTAAGTCGAGGAAAAGCTATATCTGGGGCTAGTCGACAATGATCAAAAATAACTTACTGATTACTTACAAACTTTTCCTCATCATTACAAGATGGTAAGTCAGCATTTTGTGCTACAGGGTTAAGCACTGGGCTGGACCTAATATTTTTTTTTTTTTTTAATGCAGTGGTGTTTATTTTTTTGTTTAAAAGTATTTATGGGCTTGTTAGAATAGAGAGGATAACACTTTCAAAAAGTTTTTTGCCCGTTTTTTTTTTTTTTAAATAAAATTGAAATATCAAAAAGTAGTCTTAAAAATATTTTGTTAAAACCATTAAAAAAAAATTATCACCCTTAAGTGATCAATTGATAAATACTTTGTATACAGGGTGTTTGTACACTTTTTTACATGCTTTGAAAACTCTTGTACGGGTATTTTAGGGTATGTGAAAGTGAGTGCCCTACTCATCACATTTTGTGATTTCAAATAGCTCAGTGTTTTTTCTTTTTTTCATACAAGAAAAAGATTTTCCAGACAATTCCAAGTCAACATTTCCATTTATTTCAATACCTTGTCTGGACGGAGGATGAAAAAAAAATTAACAGGGAAAATAGTTATGGTCATTTTAAACCACAAATTATGCAGTGTAGGGCGCCCTCTAGTGGCAACAGCAAAACGGACTTCATAATCGAATTTCTCATACCACAAAACCCCTTTAATATCATTTTTCAAAGCAATATGTGAAAAAGTGTTCAAAATAATGAGAAAAATCGATTTTAAACTTGACCACTCTGTATTTGCCATGTCCATACATGCTTATCCCTATTTCTGACAACACTGCCATGGTGCTTGTGAATACACGCAGACCGTAGTTTGACAATGACCATAATGGTGACAACTGACTACTCAGGTGTCAATAATTGTACTGGCAAATCAATGAAAAATAATGTACTATATCAGTACAATCAATTAACGCTTCCTGTCCCTGGTGTGTATTCAAATAGCGCACGGTGGCGTCCTTACATCGGGCGATTTCCCGAATACTTCCGACAAATTCCAATGCATTTGACTGGAGCGCCGAACGAATACACACATGGGCTGGGACAGACTGTCCGAGGTTTGTGTCAATGAATAAGGATATTTTTTTACTTTTGTGGGACGGGATTCCGAAGTAGCGTGTATCGATATAGATCGCTACACCAGCCATTCCTACTCAATCAAAACCAAAAATTTGCAGAGGTGTCACGTAGACATGCGACATTCAACCTGTCGATCTGGTATCGCGTCGGAGAGAAAGAGCCGAGAACGACCTACAGTTTTCTCTCCTACGACATAGTAATGTACATATGGCGGTCGCTCTCTTTACATAACAAATTCGGCTTCATACCACATTGAATGGTGGGCGGCAGTATTTGCGAAAATTACACCGGTTTCTCATTTGCTGTTAATTTACGGGAGTGTGTTTGCAGGAAATGGCTTGTTAAATATTTGGTTGTCGCCAAATTGCTTTGCTATGGATGATTAACTTTCGTCTATAAGATGATGATATCTGGTTTCCTGTCCCCTGTCCGTTTTGTCTTGCAGAATTATTACGATATTACAAGTTACAAATCTTATCTGGAACCCATTCATTTCAATCTCTCATCCGGTGAAATTCGTTTAATGTTCATATATGTACAATTGTAGGAAGGCGTGGGTTAAGACCCTGTATAGATTTACACGTCCATTATAAATGGACGTGTCATTTTTCTTTTTGTTAGAAAATGTGGTTGGAATGTTGTTAGATGTGGCTGTGGACAGTCAACAAAATGCAATGTGGATTAATTGAAAGAAAATGGCGAATGCTGACAAATGTAATTTTTTTTTTAAATAAAAAATTTGAATAAAACTCTTGATTTTTCAAAATCAGTCCCTGATTAAACTGATCTCTGCAAATTTTTTTGCGGTTCTTGAGTTATTAAAACACATACAGATTTTAGATATAATGGATACAGTTGGTTCACTTCATGTCGGAACGTTTGAAGTTTGTGTCCTCAAAACGACTCAGGTTAAAAGAAGGCGAAATGAGCTGTTCCAAGAGTGCGTGGAGAGCGAAAAAGCCAATTCAATGACCGTCAAAAAGCGAAAAAAAAAACTAAAAATGGATGGAAACATTGGAAACCCTTTATAAAGTAATCACCAATGAGAGTTAAAACTTTCCTAAAAGTGTAAAGGATATCAAGAAAGTACTGAATTGTTTTTAAAAAGGTGAATGAAAACCGTTTAAAAAGTGAAATGAAGCATCAGAAGTGCAAACAATCCAAAATCAAGGAAAAAGTCACTTTAATGTCCGTTATAATGCGAAATAAAAAACAAAAACGCATGGGATCCCTTAAAAAAAAAACTTTCTAAAAAATGTTACTTTGCAAAGAAAAGGTACCAAAAAAGTAATGATGTGTATTTGAAAAAGTGAATAAAAACCGTTTAAAAAGTGAAATGAATCATTAGAAGTGCCAAAAAAATACAAAAACAAGGAAAAAGTAAGTTTAAATCAGGAAAGAAAAGGCATCAAAAAATTAATGAAATATCTTTAAAAAGGTGGATAAAAATCGTTTAAAAAGTGAAATGAAGCATCAGTGGTGCAAAAAAATCTAAAAACAAGGAAAAAGTCATTTTTATGTCCATTATAAAGCGGGAAAAAACGCATGGAACCCTTTTCAAAAAAAATCTAAAACTTTCTTAAAATTTTTTTTTTCGAGAATTAAAAGAATCAGAAAAGTGATGAAATATATTTAAAAAGGTGAATAAAAATATTTTAAACAATGAAATGAAGCCAAAAAAATCCATAACAAGGAAAAAGTCACTTAAATGTCCGTTATAAAGCAAAAACTAAAAAACTAAAAACCCTTTAGGAAAAAAAACCTTCTGAAAGATGTTATGTACTTTGGAAAGAAAAGGCATCAAAAAAGGGATGAAATGTATTCGGAAAGGTTGATAAAAACCGTGTCAAAAGTGAAATGGAGCATCAGAAGTGTGAAAAAAATCCAAAAACAAGGAAAGTCACTTAGATGTCCGTTATAAAGCGAAAAAAAAACAAAAATGCATGGAATCCCTTTAAAGAAAAATAAATCTTGCTAAAAAATATCACTTTGGAAGGAAAAGGCCGAGAAAAAGGCATTAAAAAAGTAATGAAATGTATTTAAAAAGATGAATAAAAATCGTTTTAAAAGTGAAATCACGCACCAAAAGTGTAAAAATGAAGAAAAAACAAAGAAAAAACAAAGAAAATGTCACTTCAATGTACGTTCTAAAGCGAAAAAAAACTAAAAAGGAATGAAAACCCTTTTTAAAACAATTAAAACTTTCTAAAAATGGAACTTGCAAGAAAAGACATCAAAAAAGTAATAAAATGTATGCAAAAAAGGTGGAAACACCCTTAAAAAAGTTTAATAAAGTGTCAGAAAAATCCCTAAAACAAGGAACAAGTCCATTTATGTTCGGTAATCAGAAAAAAAACTAACAGGGGCGGAAACTCTATACAAAAAAAAAACACCAAGAAGAGTTAAAACGCTCTTAAAAATTCAAAAACACTTCCTTTGAAAAAAAAGTCATCAAAAAAGTGATAAAATGTATATAAAAAAGCGAACAAAAACCCTCAAAAGTGAAAAGCGTCAAAAGTGAAAAAGAAATTTCAAAAACAAAGAAATGGTCACTTCAATGCTCGTTAAAGAACTAAAAAGTATTGAAAACAAAAATCACTAAACTGAGTTAACACTGTTAAAACGTTAAAGTGTCAAAAAGCCAATGAATAGTCAGATGTTCTTGAGAAGTTCAAAAAAATTGCAAAAACAAGGAAAATCCATTAAAAAACTAAAAGGCGATGATACAAAAATCGCAAAAAAAAGTCTTAAAACTTCCTGAAAAGTGTAGCTTTGGAGCCAGGGCATCAAAGAAGTAATGAAATATATTCAGAAGGGTGATTAAAGAAAAACCCAAAAACAAGGAAAAAGTAACTTAAATGTCCGTTATAAAGCAAAAAAAAAACAAAAACGCATGGAACTCCTTTGAAAAAAATTGAAACTTTCTAAAGATTGTTACTTTGGAAAGAAAAGGTATCAACAAAGAAATAAAATATGTATACTTAAAGGATGAACAAAAACCGTTTAGAAAGTGAAATGAAGCATCAGAAGTGCAAACAAAATCTAAAAACCAGAAAAGTCACTTCAATGACCGTTAAAAAGTGAAGAAAAAACTAAAAATACAAAATGAGTTAAAACGTTCCAAAAAGTGTATTGAAAAAGGTGGATTAAACCGTTTAAAAATTTTAATAAAGCGTCAAAAGGGAATTAAAAATGCCAAAAACAAATAAAACTTTAATCCTTGCCAAAAAACTAAAAAAGGATGAAAACAAAAATCACTTAATAAAGTTGAAACTGTTTTAACGTTGTAAAGAGTTTCCAAACACTCCCATGAGCAAGAAAACTTCAAAAGAGTGAGGAAGTGTACTCAAGAAAAAAAAAGTCTTTAATAGGGTGATATATATAAATCCTTCAAACGATGAAAAAGGCATATAAAATAAATGAAATTCTCAAAAAACAAGGAAAATGCGAATTTAATTACCGTCAAATTTGTTTATTGTAATGGTATTGTTATTTTTTATAGCTATTTTGCTAAATGAAGACCATTATTATTATTATTATTATTATTAAAAGCAGAAAAGGATAAAAACCCTATACAAAAAAAACACCGGAAATTGTTATTACTGTAAAAATGTTTTAAAAGTGTAATAACACTTTCTATGAAAAGAAAAGATTAAAAAAAAGATAAAATGTCATATCAAAATGTAAATAAGAACCATTTAAAACGTGAAATAAAGTGATAAAAGTAAAACAAGAATCCTAAAAACAAGAAAAAAGCCAGTTTAATGCGCGTTACAAAACAAAAAAGGGATGAAAACCACATGCAAAAAATCACTAAATAGAGTTGAAACTGTTAAAGCGCTATATCAAAATTTCAAAACACTCATTTTGGAACTTTAAAAGGTGAATGCTTCAAATGACGAAAAAGGCATGAAAAATTAATACATTTTTTAAAAAACAAGAAAAAAGCCACTTAAATGTCCGAAAAGCGAAAAAAAAAACTAGCAAGGAATAAAAAGCCTTTTACATTACATTACCAAAAAGAACTAGAACATTTAGAACTGTAAAAAAAAATCAAAAAGCATAAAAACACTCCATTTGTCTTTGTGACAAAAAATTATTTAAAATATGAATAAAACCCGTTAAAAAGTTAAATGAACCATCAAAAGTCAATGAAATCTTCAAAAAAAAACTAAATTGATTTGCTTTTAAATGCGGAAAAAAAGAAAAAAAACCTTGACCAACAAAAAAAAACAGAAACATCCTTTTTATGCCCCCAAAGAAATATTCACTTTAGTAAAAAAAAAACTGATCAAAACTACATAAAAACACTTTATAAATATAAATCAATTAATTTTCCTTTTTTTTTTAGGTAAGCACATCAATGAAGTTGTCAACCGTTTACATCGATTAATTGGTTGTGGGTAAGTCATCAGGATGGATTGTAATTTCAATCGTCATTCCGTACATCCGCGCTGACAAAAACCATGAGAACTCGGCTGATCACTTAATCAACACTGGCGGAAGTCACAGAATTGGAAAATTTTATTATCCTCCAAAATAAAAATCTAGTATGTTGCTAAACCCATCAAAAACCCACCCAACATCCCAACGGATATGGTCATGTTTTCAGAGGAGAATCTGACCAGACTCTTCAGCCAATTTGGCACTTGAATGGGATGGCTTGTTTGCTTTCTGGCTATCAGGCTGAATCTTTTTGGAAAGGTTGTATCAACTGCTTGTTCTTGCCTGCAACATTATTTCTAGAAATTGATTTACCCAACGCCATCTCACCAGTTGTTTTTAACTTGATCCCAGTTGACAGTGATATATCCACCATCATGTGCCATCTGGAGTAGAATCAGGCCACCACCAACAGCCAAGGCTACAGTTCTGCCAATTTTCATCATCCAGAAACCCAAGATCCATCCAGTTGCTGCAGATACCAACATCTGTTTGTTGGATGGTAATTGTCGCACTTCTTTGACTAATGTTCCGATCAATTGTTTGGCAATTTCGTAGTCTGGATTGGTTGGGGTTTTGTTGACGTCATCGGGTTTGTTTATGCATGTCATTATTGCGCACAGAGGGTACCGTTGTGTTTGATTTGTGATTAATTAACTGACAATTTGCGTGATGGGTTGAGGTTAGAATGTGTTCTTCGATTTTGAAATCAGTAGCGATGTCCCAATAATGATCAATGATTAACAATAATGTTTACATAAAATAAACATCTCCATCACACCGAGATTGATATCTTCTCGTTTTACTTGGCATTTAAATCATATCACTCGTCACTTAACCAATTGAAATTAATCGCCATATTTACATAAACATTCTGCAAAATAACAAGGACATGCACTCTTGACGCCATTAAGTCAGGAGCCGGAAACAGAATTAAGAATATGCTCTTGACCTATTGTCGGCAAAATCCGGTTAATGGTTTCTTGCTTTTGGCGCAAGTAGTTTATTGTTTAAGTTAACAATAAACAGGACATTGCTTTGTCGGCTGGAAGTTTTCTGTTCAACTGGTGGTGATTGATGTGCACTAGTTACCCGGTTTTTCGTGAGTGTGAAAGTGAAAGATTTTTCACAGAAGGTTTATTAACACAAAAATGTGTTCCAAAAAACAAATTTTGTAAAATTTAACCCAATTTTACAAGATTACGAGGTTGTACACCTCCAATATTTCAAACGCTCACAGTGGAACCAGAAGAATACGGTTTGCTGTCGGTGCAATTTCGTCGATTGTTTTAAGTATTTTGTCGATTTTTTGGAAAGCATCAAAAGTTCAGACTAGAGCCAAAAGAATACGTTGTCTTTAATATTTTAACGATTGTGTTAAAATTCATAAAGAGTTTGGAGTCGAACCAAAAGAATACGGTCTGCTGTTAGTGCAATTTCTGATTCTGTTGAAAAATATCAAGATATCGGAGCTGTGCTGGCAGTGCAATCTCGTCGATTGTTGTCAATATTTGATCGATTCTGTTGAAAAACACCAGGAAATGAGAGTATAACTTTCTTCTTTTGTTAAAATACATCAAGAGTTTGGAGTCGAACCAAAAGAATACGGTCTGCTGTCAATGAGATTTCGTAGACTGTCTTTCATATTTTAACGATTCTGTCAAAATACATCAAGAGTTTGGAGTCGAACCAAAAGAATACGGTCTGCTGTCAATGCGATTTCGTAGATTGTCTTTTATATTTTAACGATTCTGTTAAAATACATCAAGAGTTTGGAGTCGAACCAAAAGAATACGGTCTGCTGTCAATGCGATTTCGTAGATTGTCTTTAATTATTCAACGATTTTGTTAAAATTCATCAAGAGTTCGGAGTAGAACCAAAAGAATACGGTCTGCTGTCAATGAGATTTCGTAGACTGTCTTTTATATTTTGACGATTCTGTTAAAATACATCAAGAGTTTGGAGTCGAACCAAAAGAATACGGTCTGCTGTCAATGAGATTTCGTAGACTGTCTTTTATATTCTAACGATTCTGTTAAAATACATCAAGAGTTTGGAGTCGAACCAAAAGAATACGGCCTGCTGTCAATGAGATTTCGTAGACTGTCTTTTATATTCTAACGATTCTGTTAAAATACATCAAGAGTTTGGAGTCGAACCAAAAGAATACGGCCTGCTGTCAATGAGATTTCGTAGACTGTCTTTTATATTCTAACGATTCTGTTAAAATACATCAAGAGTTTGGAGTCGAACCAAAAGAATACGGTCTGCTGTCAATGAGATTTCGTAGACTGTCTTTTATATTCTAACGATTCTGTTAAAATACATCAAGAGTTTGGAGTCGAACCAAAAGAATACGGTCTGCTGTCAATGCGATTTCGTAGATTGTCTTTAATTATTCAACGATTTTGTTAAAATTCATCAAGAGTTCGGAGTAGAACCAAAAGAATACGGTCTGCTGTCAATGAGATTTCGTAGACTGTCTTTTATATTTTGACGATTCTGTTAAAATACATCAAGAGTTTGGAGTCGAACCAAAAGAATACGGTCTGCTGTCAATGAGATTTCGTAGACTGTCTTTTATATTCTAACGATTCTGTTAAAATACATCAAGAGTTTGGAGTCGAACCAAAAGAATACGGCCTGCTGTCAATGAGATTTCGTAGACTGTCTTTTATATTTTAACGATTCTGTTAAATGCTGCTGTCAATGCGATTTCGTAGATTGTCTTTAATTTTTCAACGATTTTGCTAAAATTTATCAAGAGTTCGGAGTAGAACCAAAAGAATACGGTCTGCTGTCAATGAGATTTCGTAGACTGTCTTTTATATTTTGACGATTCTGTTAAAATACTTCAAGAGTTTGGAGTCGAACCAAAAGAATACGGTCTGCTGTCAATGAGATTTCGTAGACTGTCTTTTATATTTTGACGATTCTGTTAAAATACATCAAGAGTTTGGAGTCGAACCATAAGAATACGGTCTGCTGTCAATGAGATTTCGTAGACTGTCTTTTATGTTCTAACGATTCTGTTAAAATACATCAAGAGTTTGGAGTCGAACCAAAAGAATACGGCCTGCTGTCAATCAGATTTCGTAGACTGTCTTTTATATTTTAACGATTCTGTTAGAATACATCAAGAGTTTGGAGTCGAACCAAAAGAATACGGCCTGCTGTCAATGAGATTTCGTAGACTGTCTTTTATATTTTAACGATTCTGTTAAAATACATCAAGAGTTTGGAGTCGAACCAAAAGAATACGGTCTGCTGTCAATGCGATTTCGTAGATTGTCTTTAATTTTTCAACGATTTTGCTAAAATTTATCAAGAGTTCGGAGTAGAACCAAAAGAATACGGTCTGCTGTCAATGAGATTTCGTAGACTGTCTTTTATATTTTGACGATTCTGTTAAAATACATCAAGAGTCTGGAGTCGAACCAAAAGAATACGGTCTGCTGTCAATGAGATTTCGTAGACTGTCTTTTATATTCTAACGATTCTGTTAAAATACATCAAGAGTTTGGAGTCGAACTAAAAGAATACGGCCTGCTGTCAATGAGATTTCGTAGACTGTCTTTTATATTTTAACGATTCTGTTAAAATACATCAAGAGTTTGGAGTCGAACCAAAAGAATACGGTCTGCTGTCAATGCGATTTCGTAGATTGTCTTTAATTTTTCAACGATTTTGCTAAAATTTATCAAGAGTTCGGAGTAGAACCAAAAGAATACGGTCTGCTGTCAATGAGATTTCGTAGACTGTCTTTCATATTTTGACGATTCTGTTAAAATACATCAAGAGTTTGGAGTCGAACCAAAAGAATACGGTCTGCTGTCAATGAGATTTCGTAGACTGTCTTTTATATTTTGACGATTCTGTTAAAATACATCAAGAGTTTGGAGTCGAACCAAAAGAATACGGTCTGCTGTCAATGAGATTTCGTAGACTGTCTTTTATATTTTGACGATTCTGTTAAAATACATCAAGAGTTTGGAGTCGAACCATAAGAATACGGTCTGCTGTCAATGAGATTTCGTAGACTGTCTTTTATATTCTAACGATTCTGTTAAAATACATCAAGAGTTTGGAGTCGAACCAAAAGAATACGGCCTGCTGTCAATGAGATTTCGTAGACTGTCTTTTATATTTTAACGATTCTGTTAGAATACATCAAGAGTTTGGAGTCGAACCAAAAGAATACGGCCTGCTGTCAATGAGATTTCGTAGACTGTCTTTTATATTTTAACGATTCTGTTAAAATACATCAAGAGTTTGGAGTCGAACCAAAAGAATACGGTCTGCTGTCAATGCGATTTCGTAGATTGTCTTTAATTTTTCAACGATTTTGCTAAAATTTATCAAGAGTTCGGAGTAGAACCAAAAGAATACGGTCTGCTGTCAATGAGATTTCGTAGACTGTCTTTTATATTTTGACGATTCTGTTAAAATACATCAAGAGTTTGGAGTCGAACCAAAAGAATACGGTCTGCTGTCAATGAGATTTCGTAGACTGTCTTTCATATTTTAACGATTCTGTCAAAATACATCAAGAGTTTGGAGTCGAACCAAAAGAATACGGTCTGCTGTCAATGCGATTTCGTAGATTGTCTTTTATATTTTAACGATTCTGTTAAAATACATCAAGAGTTTGGAGTCGAACCAAAAGAATACGGTCTGCTGTCAATGCGATTTCGTAGATTGTCTTTAATTATTCAACGATTTTGTTAAAATTCATCAAGAGTTCGGAGTAGAACCAAAAGAATACGGTCTGCTGTCAATGAGATTTCGTAGACTGTCTTTTATATTTTGACGATTCTGTTAAAATACATCAAGAGTTTGGAGTCGAACCAAAAGAATACGGTCTGCTGTCAATGAGATTTCGTAGACTGTCTTTTATATTCTAACGATTCTGTTAAAATACATCAAGAGTTTGGAGTCGAACCAAAAGAATACGGCCTGCTGTCAATGAGATTTCGTAGACTGTCTTTTATATTCTAACGATTCTGTTAAAATACATCAAGAGTTTGGAGTCGAACCAAAAGAATACGGCCTGCTGTCAATGAGATTTCGTAGACTGTCTTTTATATTCTAACGATTCTGTTAAAATACATCAAGAGTTTGGAGTCGAACCAAAAGAATACGGTCTGCTGTCAATGAGATTTCGTAGACTGTCTTTTATATTCTAACGATTCTGTTAAAATACATCAAGAGTTTGGAGTCGAACCAAAAGAATACGGTCTGCTGTCAATGCGATTTCGTAGATTGTCTTTAATTATTCAACGATTTTGTTAAAATTCATCAAGAGTTCGGAGTAGAACCAAAAGAATACGGTCTGCTGTCAATGAGATTTCGTAGACTGTCTTTTATATTTTGACGATTCTGTTAAAATACATCAAGAGTTTGGAGTCGAACCAAAAGAATACGGTCTGCTGTCAATGAGATTTCGTAGACTGTCTTTTATATTCTAACGATTCTGTTAAAATACATCAAGAGTTTGGAGTCGAACCAAAAGAATACGGCCTGCTGTCAATGAGATTTCGTAGACTGTCTTTTATATTTTAACGATTCTGTTAAATGCTGCTGTCAATGCGATTTCGTAGATTGTCTTTAATTTTTCAACGATTTTGCTAAAATTTATCAAGAGTTCGGAGTAGAACCAAAAGAATACGGTCTGCTGTCAATGAGATTTCGTAGACTGTCTTTTATATTTTGACGATTCTGTTAAAATACTTCAAGAGTTTGGAGTCGAACCAAAAGAATACGGTCTGCTGTCAATGAGATTTCGTAGACTGTCTTTTATATTTTGACGATTCTGTTAAAATACATCAAGAGTTTGGAGTCGAACCATAAGAATACGGTCTGCTGTCAATGAGATTTCGTAGACTGTCTTTTATGTTCTAACGATTCTGTTAAAATACATCAAGAGTTTGGAGTCGAACCAAAAGAATACGGCCTGCTGTCAATCAGATTTCGTAGACTGTCTTTTATATTTTAACGATTCTGTTAGAATACATCAAGAGTTTGGAGTCGAACCAAAAGAATACGGCCTGCTGTCAATGAGATTTCGTAGACTGTCTTTTATATTTTAACGATTCTGTTAAAATACATCAAGAGTTTGGAGTCGAACCAAAAGAATACGGTCTGCTGTCAATGCGATTTCGTAGATTGTCTTTAATTTTTCAACGATTTTGCTAAAATTTATCAAGAGTTCGGAGTAGAACCAAAAGAATACGGTCTGCTGTCAATGAGATTTCGTAGACTGTCTTTTATATTTTGACGATTCTGTTAAAATACATCAAGAGTCTGGAGTCGAACCAAAAGAATACGGTCTGCTGTCAATGAGATTTCGTAGACTGTCTTTTATATTCTAACGATTCTGTTAAAATACATCAAGAGTTTGGAGTCGAACTAAAAGAATACGGCCTGCTGTCAATGAGATTTCGTAGACTGTCTTTTATATTTTAACGATTCTGTTAAAATACATCAAGAGTTTGGAGTCGAACCAAAAGAATACGGTCTGCTGTCAATGCGATTTCGTAGATTGTCTTTAATTTTTCAACGATTTTGCTAAAATTTATCAAGAGTTCGGAGTAGAACCAAAAGAATACGGTCTGCTGTCAATGAGATTTCGTAGACTGTCTTTTATATTTTGACGATTCTGTTAAAATACATCAAGAGTTTGGAGTCGAACCAAAAGAATACGGTCTGCTGTCAATGAGATTTCGTAGACTGTCTTTCATATTTTGACGATTCTGTTAAAATACATCAAGAGTTTGGAGTCGAACCAAAAGAATACGGTCTGCTGTCAATGAGATTTCGTAGACTGTCTTTTATATTTTGACGATTCTGTTAAAATACATCAAGAGTTTGGAGTCGAACCAAAAGAATACGGTCTGCTGTCAATGAGATTTCGTAGACTGTCTTTTATATTTTGACGATTCTGTTAAAATACATCAAGAGTTTGGAGTCGAACCAAAAGAATACGGTCTGCTGTCAATGAGATTTCGTAGACTGTCTTTCATATTTTGACGATTCTGTTAAAATACATCAAGAGTTTGGAGTCGAACCAAAAGAATACGGTCTGCTGTCAATGAGATTTCGTAGACTGTCTTTCATATTTTGACGATTCTGTTAAAATACATCAAGAGTTTGGAGTCGAACCAAAAGAATACGGTCTGCTGTCAATGAGATTTCGTAGACTGTCTTTTATATTTTGACGATTCTGTTAAAATACATCAAGAGTTTGGAGTCGAACCAAAAGAATACGGTCTGCTGTCAATGAGATTTCGTAGACTGTCTTTCATATTTTGACGATTCTGTTAAAATACATCAAGAGTTTGGAGTCGAACCAAAAGAATACGGTCTGCTGTCAATGAGATTTCGTAGACTGTCTTTCATATTTTGACGATTCTGTTAAAATACATCAAGAGTTTGGAGTCGAACCAAAAGAATACGGTCTGCTGTCAATGAGATTTCGTAGACTGTCTTTTATATTTTGACGATTCTGTTAAAATACATCAAGAGTTTGGAGTCGAACCAAAAGAATACGGTCTGCTGTCAATGAGATTTCGTAGACTGTCTTTTATATTTTGACGATTCTGTTAAAATACATCAAGAGTTTGGAGTCGAACCAAAAGAATACGGTCTGCTGTCAATGAGATTTCGTAGACTGTCTTTCATATTTTGACGATTCTGTTAAAATACATCAAGAGTTTGGAGTCGAACCAAAAGAATACGGTCTGCTGTCAATGAGATTTCGTAGACTGTCTTTTATATTTTGACGATTCTGTTAAAATACATCAAGAGTTTGGAGTCGAACCAAAAGAATACGGTCTGCTGTCAATGAGATTTCGTAGACTGTCTTTTATATTTTGACGATTCTGTTAAAATACATCAAGAGTTTGGAGTCGAACCATAAGAATACGGTCTGCTGTCAATGAGATTTCGTAGACTGTCTTTTATATTCTAACGATTCTGTTAAAATACATCAAGAGTTTGGAGTCGAACCAAAAGAATACGGCCTGCTGTCAATGAGATTTCGTAGACTGTCTTTTATATTTTAACGATTCTGTTAGAATACATCAAGAGTTTGGAGTCGAACCAAAAGAATACGGCCTGCTGTCAATGAGATTTCGTAGACTGTCTTTTATATTTTAACGATTCTGTTAAAATACATCAAGAGTTTGGAGTCGAACCAAAAGAATACGGTCTGCTGTCAATGCGATTTCGTAGATTGTCTTTAATTTTTCAACGATTTTGCTAAAATTTATCAAGAGTTCGGAGTAGAACCAAAAGAATACGGTCTGCTGTCAATGAGATTTCGTAGACTGTCTTTTATATTTTGACGATTCTGTTAAAATACATCAAGAGTTTGGAGTCGAACCAAAAGAATACGGTCTGCTGTCAATGAGATTTCGTAGACTGTCTTTTATATTCTAACGATTCTGTTAAAATACATCAAGAGTTTGGAGTCGAACCAAAAGAATACGGCCTGCTGTCAATGAGATTTCGTAGACTGTCTTTTATATTTTAACGATTCTGTTAAAATACATCAAGAGTTTGGAGTCGAACCAAAAGAATACGGTCTGCTGTCAATGAGATTTCGTAGACTGTCTTTTATATTTTGACGATTCTGTTAAAATACATCAAGAGTTTGGAGTCGAACCATAAGAATACGGTCTGCTGTCAATGAGATTTCGTAGACTGTCTTTTATATTCTAACGATTCTGTTAAAATACATCAAGAGTTTGGAGTCGAACCAAAAGAATACGGCCTGCTGTCAATGAGATTTCGTAGACTGTCTTTTATATTTTAACGATTCTGTTAGAATACATCAAGAGTTTGGAGTCGAACCAAAAGAATACGGCCTGCTGTCAATGAGATTTCGTAGACTGTCTTTTATATTCTAACGATTCTGTTAAAATACATCAAGAGTTTGGAGTCGAACCAAAAGAATACGGCCTGCTGTCAATGAGATTTCGTAGACTGTCTTTTATATTTTAACGATTCTGTTAAATGCTGCTGTCAATGCGATTTCGTAGATTGTCTTTAATTTTTCAACGATTTTGCTAAAATTTATCAAGAGTTCGGAGTAGAACCAAAAGAATACGGTCTGCTGTCAATGAGATTTCGTAGACTGTCTTTTATATTTTGACGATTCTGTTAAAATACTTCAAGAGTTTGGAGTCGAACCAAAAGAATACGGTCTGCTGTCAATGAGATTTCGTAGACTGTCTTTTATATTTTGACGATTCTGTTAAAATACATCAAGAGTTTGGAGTCGAACCATAAGAATACGGTCTGCTGTCAATGAGATTTCGTAGACTGTCTTTTATGTTCTAACGATTCTGTTAAAATACATCAAGAGTTTGGAGTCGAACCAAAAGAATACGGCCTGCTGTCAATCAGATTTCGTAGACTGTCTTTTATATTTTAACGATTCTGTTAGAATACATCAAGAGTTTGGAGTCGAACCAAAAGAATACGGCCTGCTGTCAATGAGATTTCGTAGACTGTCTTTTATATTTTAACGATTCTGTTAAAATACATCAAGAGTTTGGAGTCGAACCAAAAGAATACGGTCTGCTGTCAATGCGATTTCGTAGATTGTCTTTAATTTTTCAACGATTTTGCTAAAATTTATCAAGAGTTCGGAGTAGAACCAAAAGAATACGGTCTGCTGTCAATGAGATTTCGTAGACTGTCTTTTATATTTTGACGATTCTGTTAAAATACATCAAGAGTCTGGAGTCGAACCAAAAGAATACGGTCTGCTGTCAATGAGATTTCGTAGACTGTCTTTTATATTCTAACGATTCTGTTAAAATACATCAAGAGTTTGGAGTCGAACTAAAAGAATACGGCCTGCTGTCAATGAGATTTCGTAGACTGTCTTTTATATTTTAACGATTCTGTTAAAATACATCAAGAGTTTGGAGTCGAACCAAAAGAATACGGTCTGCTGTCAATGCGATTTCGTAGATTGTCTTTAATTTTTCAACGATTTTGCTAAAATTTATCAAGAGTTCGGAGTAGAACCAAAAGAATACGGTCTGCTGTCAATGAGATTTCGTAGACTGTCTTTCATATTTTGACGATTCTGTTAAAATACATCAAGAGTTTGGAGTCGAACCAAAAGAATACGGTCTGCTGTCAATGAGATTTCGTAGACTGTCTTTTATATTTTGACGATTCTGTTAAAATACATCAAGAGTTTGGAGTCGAACCAAAAGAATACGGTCTGCTGTCAATGAGATTTCGTAGACTGTCTTTTATATTTTGACGATTCTGTTAAAATACATCAAGAGTTTGGAGTCGAACCATAAGAATACGGTCTGCTGTCAATGAGATTTCGTAGACTGTCTTTTATATTCTAACGATTCTGTTAAAATACATCAAGAGTTTGGAGTCGAACCAAAAGAATACGGCCTGCTGTCAATGAGATTTCGTAGACTGTCTTTTATATTTTAACGATTCTGTTAGAATACATCAAGAGTTTGGAGTCGAACCAAAAGAATACGGCCTGCTGTCAATGAGATTTCGTAGACTGTCTTTTATATTTTAACGATTCTGTTAAAATACATCAAGAGTTTGGAGTCGAACCAAAAGAATACGGTCTGCTGTCAATGCGATTTCGTAGATTGTCTTTAATTTTTCAACGATTTTGCTAAAATTTATCAAGAGTTCGGAGTAGAACCAAAAGAATACGGTCTGCTGTCAATGAGATTTCGTAGACTGTCTTTTATATTTTGACGATTCTGTTAAAATACATCAAGAGTTTGGAGTCGAACCAAAAGAATACGGTCTGCTGTCAATGAGATTTCGTAGACTGTCTTTTATATTTTAACGATTCTGTTAAAATACATCAAGAGTTTGGAGTCGAACCAAAAGAATACGGCCTGTTGTCAATGAGATTTCGTAGACTGTCTTTTATATTTTAACGATTCTGTTAAAATACATCAAGAGTTTGGAGTCGAACCAAAAGAATACGGTCTGCTGTCAATGAGATTTCGTAGACTGTCTTTTATATTTTGACGATTCTGTTAAAATACATCAAGAGTTTGGAGTCGAACCATAAGAATACGGTCTGCTGTCAATGAGATTTCGTAGACTGTCTTTTATATTCTAACGATTCTGTTAAAATACATCAAGAGTTTGGAGTCGAACCAAAAGAATACGGCCTGCTGTCAATGAGATTTCGTAGACTGTCTTTTATATTTTAACGATTCTGTTAGAATACATCAAGAGTTTGGAGTCGAACCAAAAGAATACGGCCTGCTGTCAATGAGATTTCGTAGACTGTCTTTTATATTCTAACGATTCTGTTAAAATACATCAAGAGTTTGGAGTCGAACCAAAAGAATACGGCCTGCTGTCAATGAGATTTCGTAGACTGTCTTTTATATTTTGACGATTCTGTTAAAATACATCAAGAGTTTGGAGTCGAACCAAAAGAATACGGCCTGCTGTCAATGAGATTTCGTAGACTGTCTTTTATATTTTGACGATTCTGTTAAAATACATCAAGAGTTTGGAGTCGAACCAAAAGAATACGGCCTGCTGTCAATGAGATTTCGTAGACTGTCTTTTATATTTTGACGATTCTGTTAAAATACATCAAGAGTTTGGAGTCGAACCAAAAGAATACGGCCTGCTGTCAATGAGATTTCGTAGACTGTCTTTTATATTTTGACGATTCTGTTAAAATACATCAAGAGTTTGGAGTCGAACCAAAAGAATACGGTCTGCTGTCAATGAGATTTCGTAGACTGTCTTTTATATTCTAACGATTCTGTTAAAATACATCAAGAGTTTGGAGTCGAACCAAAAGAATACGGCCTGCTGTCAATGAGATTTCGTAGACTGTCTTTTATATTTTAACGATTCTGTTAAAATACATCAAGAGTTTGGAGTCGAACCAAAAGAATACGGTCTGCTGTCAATGAGATTTCGTAGACTGTCTTTTATATTTTGACGATTCTGTTAAAATACATCAAGAGTTTGGAGTCGAACCAAAAGAATACGGCCTGCTGTCAATGAGATTTCGTAGACTGTCTTTTATATTTTGACGATTCTGTTAAAATACATCAAGAGTTTGGAGTCGAACCAAAAGAATACGGCCTGCTGTCAATGAGATTTCGTAGACTGTCTTTTATATTTTGACGATTCTGTTAAAATACATCAAGAGTTTGGAGTCGAACCAAAAGAATACGGTCTGCTGTCAATGAGATTTCGTAGACTGTCTTTTATATTCTAACGATTCTGTTAAAATACATCAAGAGTTTGGAGTCGAACCAAAAGAATACGGCCTGCTGTCAATGAGATTTCGTAGACTGTCTTTTATATTTTAACGATTCTGTTAAAATACATCAAGAGTTTGGAGTCGAACCAAAAGAATACGGTCTGCTGTCAATGAGATTTCGTAGACTGTCTTTTATATTCTAACGATTCTGTTAAAATACATCAAGAGTTTGGAGTCGAACCAAAAGAATACGGCCTGCTGTCAATGAGATTTCGTAGACTGTCTTTTATATTTTGACGATTCTGTTAAAATACATCAAGAGTTTGGAGTCGAACCAAAAGAATACGGTCTGCTGTCAATGAGATTTCGTAGACTGTCTTTTATATTTTGACGATTCTGTTAAAATACATCAAGAGTTTGGAGTCGAACCAAAAGAATACGGCCTGCTGTCAATGAGATTTCGTAGACTGTCTTTTATATTTTGACGATTCTGTTAAAATACATCAAGAGTTTGGAGTCGAACCAAAAGAATACGGCCTGCTGTCAATGAGATTTCGTAGACTGTCTTTTATATTTTGACGATTCTGTTAAAATACATCAAGAGTTTGGAGTCGAACCAAAAGAATACGGTCTGCTGTCAATGAGATTTCGTAGACTGTCTTTTATATTCTAACGATTCTGTTAAAATACATCAAGAGTTTGGAGTCGAACCAAAAGAATACGGCCTGCTGTCAATGAGATTTCGTAGACTGTCTTTTATATTTTAACGATTCTGTTAAAATACATCAAGAGTTTGGAGTCGAACCAAAAGAATACGGTCTGCTGTCAATGAGATTTCGTAGACTGTCTTTTATATTCTAACGATTCTGTTAAAATACATCAAGAGTTTGGAGTCGAACCAAAAGAATACGGCCTGCTGTCAATGAGATTTCGTAGACTGTCTTTTATATTTTGACGATTCTGTTAAAATACATCAAGAGTTTGGAGTCGAACCAAAAGAATACGGTCTGCTGTCAATGAGATTTCGTAGACTGTCTTTTATATTCTAACGATTCTGTTAAAATACATCAAGAGTTTGGAGTCGAACCAAAAGAATACGGCCTGCTGTCAATGAGATTTCGTAGACTGTCTTTTATATTTTAACGATTCTGTTAAAATACATCAAGAGTTTGGAGTCGAACCAAAAGAATACGGTCTGCTGTCAATGAGATTTCGTAGACTGTCTTTTATATTTTGACGATTCTGTTAAAATACATCAAGAGTTTGGAGTCGAACCATAAGAATACGGTCTGCTGTCAATGAGATTTCGTAGACTGTCTTTTATATTCTAACGATTCTGTTAAAATACATCAAGAGTTTGGAGTCGAACCAAAAGAATACGGCCTGCTGTCAATGAGATTTCGTAGACTGTCTTTTATATTTTAACGATTCTGTTAGAATACATCAAGAGTTTGGAGTCGAACCAAAAGAATAAGGCCTGCTGTCAATGAGATTTCGTAGACTGTCTTTTATATTTTAACGATTCTGTTAAAATACATCAAGAGTTTGGAGTCGAACCAAAAGAATACGGTCTGCTGTCAATGCGATTTCGTAGATTGTCTTTAATTTTTCAACGATTTTGCTAAAATTTATCAAGAGTTCGGAGTAGAACCAAAAGAATACGGTCTGCTGTCAATGAGATTTCGTAGACTGTCTTTTATATTTTGACGATTCTGTTAAAATACATCAAGAGTTTGGAGTCGAACCAAAAGAATACGGTCTGCTGTCAATGAGACTTCGTAGACTGTCTTTTATATTCTAACGATTCTGTTAAAATACATCAAGAGTTTGGAGTCGAACCAAAAGAATACGGTCTGCTGTCAATGCGATTTCGTAGATTGTCTTTAATTTTTCAACGATTTTGCTAAAATTTATCAAGAGTTCGGAGTAGAACCAAAAGAATACGGTCTGCTGTCAATGAGATTTCGTAGACTGTCTTTTATATTTTGACGATTCTGTTAAAATACATCAAGAGTTTGGAGTCGAACCAAAAGAATACGGTCTGCTGTCAATGAGATTTCGTAGACTGTCTTTTATATTCTAACGATTCTGTTAAAATACATCAAGAGTTTGGAGTCGAACCAAAAGAATACGGCCTGCTGTCAATGAGATTTCGTAGACTGTCTTTTATATTTTAACGATTCTGTTAAAATACATCAAGAGTTTGGAGTCGAACCAAAAGAATACGGTCTGCTGTAAATGCGATTTCGTAGATTGTCTTTAATTATTCAACGATTTTGCTAAAATTTATCAAGAGTTCGGAGTAGAACCAAAAGAATACGGTCTGCTGTCAATGAGATTTCGTAGACTGTCTTTTATATTTTGACGATTCTGTTAAAATACATCAAGAGTTTGGAGTCGAACCAAAAGAATACGGTCTGCTGTCAATGAGATTTCGTAGACTGTCTTTTATATTCTAATGATTCTGTTAAAATACATCAAGAGTTTGGAGTCGAACCAAAAGAATACGGTCTGCTGTCAATGAGATTTCGTAGACTGTCTTTTATATTCTAACGATTCTGTTAAAATACATCAAGAGTTTGGAGTCGAACCAAAAGAATACGGTCTGCTGTCAATGAGATTTCGTAGACTGTCTTTTATATTTTGACGATTCTGTTAAAATACTTCAAGAGTTTGGAGTCGAACCAAAAGAATACGGTCTGCTGTCAATGAGATTTCGTAGACTGTCTTTTATATTTTGACGATTCTGTTAAAATACATCAAGAGTTTGGAGTCGAACCAAAAGAATACGGTCTGCTGTCAATGAGATTTTGTAGACTGTCTTTTATATTCTAACGATTCTGTTAAAATACATCAAGAGTTTGGAGTCGAACCAAAAGAATACGGTCCGCTGTCAATGAGATTTCGTAGACTGTCTTTTATATTTTAACGATTCTGTTAAAATACATCAAGAGTTTGGAGTCGAACCAAAAGAATACGGTCTGCGGTCAATGCGATTTCGTAGATTGTCTTTAATTATTCAACGATTTTGTTAAAATTCATCAAGAGTTCGGAGTAGAACCAAAAGAATACGGTCTGCTGTCAATGAGATTTCGTAGACTGTCTTTTATATTTTGACGATTCTGTTAAAATACATCAAGAGTTTGGAGTCGAACCAAAAGAATACGGTCTGCTGTCAATGAGATTTCGTAGACTGTCTTTTATATTTTGACGATTCTGTTAAAATACATTAAGAGTTTGGAGTCGAACCAAAAAAATACGGTCTGCTGTCAATGAGATTTCGTAGACTGTCGTTTATATTTTGACGATTCTGTTAAAATACATCAAGAGTTTGGAGTCGAACCAAAAGAATACGGTCTGCTGTCAATGAGATTTCGTAGACTGTCTTTTATATTTTAATGATTCTGTTAAAATACATTAAGAGTTTGGAGTCGAACCAAAAGAATACGGTCTGCTGTCAATGAGATTTCGTAGATTGTCTTTAATTATTCAACGATTTTGTTAAAATTCATCAAGAGTTCGGAGTAGAACCAAAAGAATACGGTCTGCTGTCAATGAGATTTCGTAGACTGTCTTTTATATTTTGACGATTCTGTTAAAATACATCAAGAGTTTGGAGTCGAACCAAAAGAATACGGTCTGCTGTCAATGAGATTTCGTAGACTGTCTTTTATATTTTGACGATTCTGTTAAAATACATTAAGAGTTTGGAGTCGAACCAAAAAAATACGGTCTGCTGTCAATGAGATTTCGTAGACTGTCGTTTATATTTTGACGATTCTGTTAAAATACATCAAGAGTTTGGAGTCGAACCAAAAGAATACGGTCTGCTGTCAATGAGATTTCGTAGACTGTCTTTTATATTTTAATGATTCTGTTAAAATACATCAAGAGTTCGGAGTCGAACCAAAAGAATACGGTCTGCTGTCAATGAGATTTCGTAGACTGTCTTTTATATTTTGACGATTCTGTTAAAATACATTAAGAGTTTGGAGTCGAACCAAAAAAATACGGTCTGCTGTCAATGAGATTTCGTAGACTGTCGTTTATATTTTGACGATTCTGTTAAAATACATCAAGAGTTTGGAGTCGAACCAAAAGAATACGGTCTGCTGTCAATGAGATTTCGTAGACTGTCTTTTATATTTTAATGATTCTGTTAAAATACATTAAGAGTTTGGAGTCGAACCAAAAGAATACGGTCTGCTGTCAATGAGATTTCGTAGATTGTCTTTAATTATTCAACGATTTTGTTAAAATTCATCAAGAGTTCGGAGTAGAACCAAAAGAATACGGTCTGCTGTCAATGAGATTTCGTAGACTGTCTTTTATATTTTGACGATTCTGTTAAAATACATCAAGAGTTTGGAGTCGAACCAAAAGAATACGGTCTGCTGTCAATGAGATTTCGTAGACTGTCTTTTATATTTTGACGATTCTGTTAAAATACATTAAGAGTTTGGAGTCGAACCAAAAAAATACGGTCTGCTGTCAATGAGATTTCGTAGACTGTCGTTTATATTTTGACGATTCTGTTAAAATACATCAAGAGTTTGGAGTCGAACCAAAAGAATACGGTCTGCTGTCAATGAGATTTCGTAGACTGTCTTTTATATTTTGATGATTCTGTTAAAATACATCAAGAGTTCGGAGTCGAACCAAAAGAATACGGTCTGCTGTTAGTGCAATTTCTGATTCTGTTGAAAAATATCAAGAAATTGGAGCAGTGCTGTCAATGCGACTCCGTCGACTGCTATACAGGGTGTTTCAGAATAACATGCTAATAATAAAGGGGGTGATTCTTGGGCTCATTTTAAGAAAAAAAATTCATATGAACGTATGTCCTAAACGCCTTAACTTTTGAGATACAGGGTGTCAAAGTTTTAAAAAATAGATACTTTTTTTACAATAACTTTGTCATTACTGTAGATATCTTTATGAAATTTGAGTCATGTATTTTAGGCATTAATACTCATTCTTTGATGCACCAACAATTTAATTATTCTGACCAGTGCCGTCCATGCGGGTTTTGGTTTGCATATTTTTTGGGAAAAAAGTTAGGGCGTTTAGGACATACGTTCATATGAATTTTTTTTCTTAAAATGAGCCCAAGAATCACCCCCTTTATTATTAGCATGTTATTCTGAAACACCCTGTATTTAATCGATTCGCAATTTTACTTCGTAGGAAAACTTCAGTGGGCTAGAAGATTTGCGCAAACCATACAAATTTATGAGTGAAGCTGACTCTTTAATCTTCACATCACATCCAAGATTCTTCCTTTGCATCTCTTGGTTCTGGCTGGCTTTGAATCAGTCAGAAGATCAAAACTGTGGTCAGATAATCCTGAATTCTCCACAGATAAAGAAACACTACTTGTCATATTGGAGCAGACATAGTCTATAGTGGAAGATTTGTCTGTGTCAATAGAATGCTGACAATCCAAACATTTGACCCTTGCAGTGATCAAACTTGTTAGAGGGTATTACTCTGTTATGACATCTCCTGCGAAAAATCTCAGGAGAGGCTATAAAAGGAGAATATTTTTCATCCTGTGGTCAGGAGTGTATAGAGTTCTATTGGTAGACAAAGAATGTCGAGATCATAAGAGGTAGTAGTGGAAGGTCATGAGGAAAGGTACATACGGAGGTTGTCGATGTCTTTTGTAGAACGGAATCCTACCCTGAAGGAGAGTAGGACAGTATAAATATCCCCATCTTCACCGTCCATTTTCAATTTAGTATATCGTGGTTGCTTAGTATTATGGTTAACTATTTCTCCTTGATCAGCCAGTGATGCGTTTCAAAAAAAAACCATCGTCCGTGGGAGACGCACATAAAACTTCTAAAGTTGGAACAAAATAATTTACACTTTCCTGTCTCAATATGGTAACAGGTACATATGTATGTCTTCCGCCTACGGAACAAGTCTAAGTCCAACTGAGAGATAGTTCATTAGGTTTTTATGATGCACTTTAGTTATGCGTTTCTTACTGATTTGTTGTTCTATTCGCCACATGGCATTGTAGACTTTTTTTTGGTTTTTTCTTGGATTAGTAGGGTAATTAATATGTAAGTAGTTGAATATAGTTTATACAGGGTGGTCTATTTAACATGAGACAGTCCAATTTGAAAATGAATGTTATTGGGTGCAGTGGAAAGGAGAAATCGAAATTTATTTTGACCTTGATGACCTTTCGTTGGGTAATTAATTGGATCATATCATAATACAGGGTGTCTCACGGTCTATGGTACGTTAGACGTTCACGGAAAACTAGACATAGGATCGACCTGAAAATTTGGCTGAGCCCATAATCGAGTATGATCTATATTTTAAAAATATTTTCAGTTTTGCAGTGTTGCCGCTTCTTTCCAAAAGTCGTGGCAACTTTTTTATTTTCAATGGACCACCCTGTATAGTATTATTTTTTTGGATTCCTTGACTGATTCTAATCACTTTTGCTTGATATACTCCTATACCTATCGGCAGCGGTTTTCGAGATATAAATTAATTTATAATATTTTTGTCGTAAAACACATCAGTGGATTGAGTTCAATAATTTCGTACTTGAAAACGGTGGAGATTTAAAATTGCTATGCCGACTAGAGGAAGGTAGGCTTATATGGTTCCAATGGAGAAACCGATCTGTAAATATACAGGGTGCTTCAAATTTATTAATCTTTTTCCTATACACAAAAATGATAAAAAAGCTATTTTTTCAAATGAAGCCCCCTGTATATTACTTGAAAAATGAAAAGACCAATAAATTTCCTTTCAAATGGTATCCCATGTTCCTATACCTAAACCTTCAGGATCTACAAGAAAAATGCATTTTACTAAAAAATAAATCTAAAATATAATATATAAATAAATATACAGTGAGGACGTAATAGTCCCCCCCCCTCTAACTTTTGAACGCATAAATATTTTTGGCTGAAATTTGGAAGTGTGTTTCAGGGTAGGCTTTACTAAGTTTTGACCTCCAAAAAAAATTTTCATCTGTCAAACTGACAGCTGGGCACCATTTTGAAACAAAAAATTAAATGGAAAAGGGGGTCATGTGATACTTTATTTGAAAGGTCCTTCCATTCTCTTTTCACCCCCAAAGTTTGAAGTCCTTATTATTTTTCATAAGGAAATGGCGCCATGTCGAAAATAAATTATTTGTGTCTAAGTAGATACTATCTTTTATTTTGTTTAAGAAACTATGGTAGCACAGATTGATACAGTAATAAATAAATAATAATAATAATAATAATAATAATAAAGTTCTTTTAAGAATTAGAGATAGTATTTTGACCCAAATAATTTATTTTCGATATGGCGCCATTTCCTTATGAAAAATAATAAGGACTTCAAACTTTGGGGGTGAAAAGAGAATGGAAGGACCTTTCAAATAAGGTATCACATGACCCCCTTTTCCATTTAATAATTTGTTTCAAAATGGTGCCCAGCTGTCAGTTTGACAGTTGAATTTTTTTTTTGGAGGTCAAAACTTAGTAAAGCCTACCCTGAACAACACCTCCAAATTTGAGCCAAAAATATTGATGCGTTCAAAAGTTAGAGGGGGGGGGACTATTTACGTCCTCACTGTATAAATATAAAATGACAAATTAATTAATTAATGAAGAAATTTCCTAAAAAATGACACAGAACTCATCAAAATCGGTCCAGACGTTTGAAAGTTATGAAATTTTTTCGTTTATTTGTGAAAAAAAATTCAAGCAGTAAACTTAACCCTATGTAGAATTCAAAAGTTGAAAGATTCGAATAAAAAAAAAATAATTCAATTCGGTCAATACATTATAATCAATACATTTTCTCAGGTGTTACAGTACAGTCATACACAATGATTCAATTTCACTAATAAATTCAACAATAATCATTAATATATCAAACAAAACAATATGAATTCGAACTGAATAATTTGAGCGGCTTTTTATACGAGCGTACTGGTGATAAGGTCGTCACCCGAGTGCCCATCCACGAACGACCGTGGCTCACCTTATCAGTAAACCACCAAAAAAAGCGGTTCTCATCAACATGTTTTTTGATGGGATTCCTAACAATATGAAAAAAGTTAGGTTCTCAAAAAATATCAAATATCCACCTGATTAGAAATGTACGTAAATACAATAAAAAACTTCATCAACACAATGAATTTGTTAATAGATTTTCAGCAAATAAAGAAATTCATTGTTATAATGAAAAGTCCTTCGCATTGATCGCGTTAAAACCATTCATTGAACTCATGAAACTTGTCATCAATATAATAAAACTAATTCATTATTTCAATGCTCACAGTTCATTACTATAAATAATCATTTCAACCTTAAGAAATAAATTTTTTGTATTAATGAACTTTTTTCTTTGTATTGATGAAATGTATTCTTTCATACTTTCATCTGAAGGAACAAATCATTGGGACAATGAAAGTATTCTTTTTATCAGTATGTAGTCGTTTTCATATGATCTATCAATCTATTTCATTGCCCTAATGAAATATCATTGATTTGATGAGACTATTTCATTTCATTAATTGATTTTATTCTTCAATTTACCTAAATAATGTGTTCATTGATGTTAATAGCGTGTTTTTGAATGTATGAAGACTGCATGAAATCAGTGCTCATGCCTTGTTTTTTTTTATTTTTAGAATTTGTCCAGAGGCTGGTGATTTGTGAGTGGGGGCTGTTTTTTTTATGAACATAGTCATTGCATAAATGATTTTTCATCATTATTAGATCCCATCACTAGTTTATTGCGCATGGGAAGTTTAATACTTGAATATTCGTAATATACCAATAACATGAAGGTAAAGGAAGAAAGTCATCTGTAACAAGAATTTCTTTGAGCCAATGTAAAAGTTTCATTGATTCTTTGATACTATCAATTGATAATAATTCATTGAGCCAGTGAATAATTCTTCATTGTGTTAATTTTCATAATATCAATGAACGTGTTCATCGCTCTATAAACCACAGTTTATTGATAAAATGAAAATAATCATTGAGCCAATGTAAAAGTTTCATTGATATTATGAAAATATTTCATTGTGTCAATGTCTACACTTTAATACTATCAATTGATAATAATTCATTGAGACAGTGAAAAATTCATCAAGCCAGTGAATAATTCTTCATTGTGTTAATTTTCATAATAGCAATGAACGTGTTCATCGCTCTATGAACCACAGTTCATTGACATAATGAAAATAATCATCGAGCCAATGTAAAAGTTTCATTGATTATATGACAATATTTCATTGTGTCAATGCCTACATTTTAATACTATCAATTGATAATAATTCATTGAGACAGTGAAAAATTCATCAAGCCAGTGAATAATTCTCCATTGTGTTAATTTTCATAATATCAATGAACGTGTTCATCGCTTTATGAACCGCAGTTCATTGATAAAATGAAAACAATCATCGAGCCAATGTAAAAGTTTCATTGATTCTATGATAATACTTCATTGTGTCAAGGCCTACACTTTAATACTATCAATTAATTGATAATAATTCATGAAGCCAGTGAATAATTCTTCATTGTGTTGATTTTCATAATATCAATGAACGTGTTCATCGCTTTATGAACCACAGTTCATTGATAAAATGAAAAAATCATTGTAAATCCAATGTAAAAGTTTCATTGATTCTATGAAAATATTTCATTTTGTCAATGCTCACACTTTAATTCTATCAATTGATAATAATAGCTAGTGAAGAATTCTTCATTGTTTTAATTTTCATAATTTCAATGAACGTGTTCATCGCTCTATGAACCACAGTTCATTGACATAATGAAAATAATCATTGACCCAATGTAAAAGTTTCATTGATTTTATGACAATATTTCATTGTGTCAATGCCTACATTTTAATACTATCAATTGATAATAATTCATTGAGACAGTGAAAAATTCATCAAGCCAGTGAATAATTCCATTGTGTTAATTTTCATAATATCAATGAACGTGTTCATCGCTCTATGAATCACAGTTCATTGATAAAATGAAAAAATCATTGAGCCAATGTAAAAGTTTCATTGATTTTATGAAAATATTTCATTTTGTCAATGCTCACACTTTAATTCTGTCAATTGATAATAATAGCTAGTGAAGAATTCTTCATTGTTTTAATTTTCATAATTTCAATGAACGTGTTCATCGCTCTATGAACCACAGTTCATTGACATAATGAAAATAATCATTGAGCCAATGAAAAAAAATTATCAAAGACCCTTCATTAATACTATGATCAATATTTTGTTCGGTGTTTGATCCATGGAAAACTCTGAATAATTCAGAAATGTGAACGTTTCACATTCCATCCTAATAAACTATCACACACAAGACATTAACAATGATCGACACGTTTCAGAATAACTCGATAAGGCGGCCTGAAAGCGCAGTTCTCAGTACTGGTAAATATCAACAATGTTCAATATGGCGATCACGTGTAGTTTCTGGAAATATGGCATGATTACCTAATGATACCCACTTCAACTTCCGTTCAAATTAAAGGTCATTATTGAAATAGATGGACCGCCAAATTGACCGTTCAGAACTGGTCAATTTCCGATTAATCATGCTTTTGCAGAAATAAGTCATGAGTTTGTCATTTAATTTAAATCAACACACTTTCTTTAACGTATGATTATTAGTGGAGGAATTCACAAAAATAGTTGATGTTCGATTCACTGGCTAATTTCGTCTTCAGAAAACCGCGAAATAATAAAGGCATGCTTCCTGCTTCCTTTGTTGGGGATATACTTGAGCTGGCAGGATGCTTAGAATGTGTTCTTGATAAAATGATGTTTCCTGCTATTGATTTCTTTCAAATGTTCAACAATAGTATATTATTTTTTATGGAGGAAAAGCGATAGCAGCCACTAAGTGAGGCTGATAATATAGATCAAGTCATGAAATAGCTATTTACCTAACAAGTGCGGAAAATTAGTTTTTCCGCACGAGTCTGCCGTTCACCGACCGACGCGTAGCGGAGTTCGGTGAAGCAGCCGAGGGCGGAAAAACATTTTCCGCAAGTGTTAGGTACAATAGTTTTTCTACAGACGTGCGGAAATAAGGATATAATTCGTAATTTAAAAGTTTCTGATGCAACTAATGACAAATAAATAATAATGAATGTCGAAATGTGTAACTAAGCGACCATAGTTACCTGGAAACCTGGTTGCTGTTTGCTTATGATATTGTTAATTTTGACATATCCGTGCGGAAAAATTTTTCCTCACGGAAATGTCATGCGGAAAAATTTTTCCGCACTGGTGCGGGAAATCTGATTTTCCACACGGATATCGGTGCGGAAAATTGAAAATTTTCCGCACGGCTGTAGGAAAAGTCACTTTTCCTCCAAATAAAATTTTCTATTTTTTCTTCAAATGTCGACAAATTTATGCAAAAACATAATATGTTTTCAAGTTGCCAATTATTGAATAATAAAAATAAGTTTCATGTTTGGACCATACAACATGTTTTCTATATTAAAGATATACAGGGTGAAACATAAAGAAGTAGACCGATTGCCAAAAATGCGTCGTTTCCAAAATACAGGGTGATTTGTATTATCGAGAAAAAAATGGTATGCCACTCTTTTTTGTAAAGATTTTTTTTTCGCAATACATCATTCGATTTTTTATAACTAAACAAAGACGTGTCAAGGTAATCAACAAATTTAAATCAAGCCAGGACGTCGAGGTTGCCATATTGTGTCAACTTTCTTTGTTTTACAATCAATCTTCTTATAATTATTAATTTCAAATTGAATCGTTCAAACTGAACAAATCCATTCAATATGTTTTCTGATTTTTAATTCCCGAAAACTTAAAACCAGTGACGGCCCCTTGAGACCCTTAGACCCTGTCCACTCTGAAGTCGCCCACCCTGTATTAGGTATCGATGTATTTTTGTTTAAAACACACATTCTGGGATTTTATTAACATCTTATTGATTAGAACGTACAGGAAGACTCAATGAGCAGTATAAATATCAAATTAACAAATTAACAACAAAAAATAACCAAAACAGAATTTTTCTTTTTTTTTGAAAATGTGAACAGGGAGGTTTTTGGTCATTCTGATTGAGATTCCGTTGTCAGTTTTTTTCTAAAAAATCCCCTATTATGATTTTCTGAAATTTGACCCACTTTGAATCACCCAAAATCACGTTCCTGGAACTGATTTGGTATAATGAAAATCGGTCAATAAACAAAAATGTTACAGGGGTGGGACACTTCCCAGTGGACACCCTGTATAATTAAAATCGTTATAACTAAAACTGGAATTGTTATTTTCAAAAGATCAGCATTTTAGGACTGTATTAGTTATTTACCTGACAAGTGCGGAAAGTGGTACTTTTCCGCACGCGACGGCGGTTGCACGAACGACGCGGAGCGGAGTTCGGACAAGCCGTTAAGGGCGGAAAAGACATTTTCCGCAAGAGTTAGGTACAATGTTTTTCCTACGAGTGGTTTTGACCATCTTATTTATAAAAAAAGAAGTTTTTGATACGCAAAAATATTTTTATAATACCTCAAAATGCCACATAAGGTAGAATAGTAAAATAAATCATTTAATTGGTCCTAAACATGTCCATTCTTGAAAATACAAAAATAATGAAAATTTGATAAAATTTGAATTCTTGGATCCAGCATCAGTTATCAAAGAAGTACGTAATTTTAAAACTTCGATCCATTTCTCAGTTTACCTGTACTAGCGATTATTTCTAAAAAATTGTTAAGTATGCTTTTTTTCAAATTCGAGTGTTTTTGTCCATCTTATTTGAAGTAACAAAAATCATTTAATTAGTCATAAATATCTTCATTTTAAAAAATACAAAAATCGTGCGGAAATGTTACTTTTCAGCACTAGTGCGGAAAAGTACAACTTTCCAAACGAAAAATCGTGCGAAAAATGAACTTTTCCGCATGCTCGTAGGAAAAAATATTTTTAAGACACTACCATTCATTTAAGACAGTAATTCCGAACTTTTAGGTCCGCATGTATCTGTTTTTATATATCTACCTGTTCCTAGAAATTATCATCATCGCTTCTAAAAACTAATTCTGAAATAATTACCAACGACAATAATTCCTTGTCAAGGACATCGAGTTTTGAGAGAACAAGAATTAATTTTCGAAAATTCATAACTTTTTTGATCGTAGTACCAAAAAACGTAACTTATTATTTCCAAAAAAATCACCATAATCATCTCCGGCTGTAGA
Organism: Orchestes rusci; assembly: GCA_958502075.1. Classification (NCBI taxonomy): domain Eukaryota; kingdom Metazoa; phylum Arthropoda; class Insecta; order Coleoptera; family Curculionidae; genus Orchestes; species Orchestes rusci. Next base: position 3,684,542 of record OY293304.1, on the reverse strand, counting down.
AAAAATTGAAACTCACTAACTAAATCCAGAATTATTCAAAATAATAATAATAATATCAGAGTTTTATTTATCAAAAGATAATATTAACAATCTCACTTTCACTGTCATACTGTCATACTATAATATAGTATGATATAATATAATATAATAGAGTAGTTACAAAATATATCAAATTACGACGAAAACAACGATATCAGCAAAATAAATAATATCTAACCGATAAATAATTGTTGCAAAGTAATGAATACTTATAATTATTTTATTAAAAAATTATTATTTTAAAAATTCATGCATGTCTTAGGGAACTGGGAACTAGTTGAGCAATATCTCAAGAGATTCAACGAAAATACTAGAATAAAAAAAACGCTAGATTAAGTAGACTTGACATTTTGAGGGTATTATCACCGCTTACAAGAAATAATTCCGGAATTAATAATTCTGAGTGAAAATGTAAATAATTTTGCAGGTATGGTAGGCACAAATCTCAAGTAATTTGCTCATTAATTGTCAGGGAATTAAATTTGCGAATTAGTATACTGAAATCCAAAAAAAAAAAAAAAAAAAAAATTAAGTTTTTTGATTAGTGAAAATGTGTGTCTCGAGGTTATTGATGTTTTTGGTCTATTCATTTGAGTGGGGGAAAAGGTTTTACAAAACTGTGTGCAAAGTATCTTTCAATATCAACAAACTATCATCCAAGTTAAAATATAATCCGCGTTACGCACCCCCTTAAAAGATTTATTTTAACAAGTCCATTCCGTTCCTCCCCAAGCCAAACCCTTCAAAGTTAAGAACCAGATGGTAATTTGACTGACGTAAACCGGAACTAGCATTGTTACCTGCCGCTCGTAAAGATCTAAATCCGGTATCCTATATCCGGTAGTGCGAGGAAACGATTATAGGAAAACAGTCAGTGTTTACTTTTCAGCGATAGCAAATTTCTATTCAATTGTGATTAAGCGGATGAAGGTGTCAAGTTAACACTGAGACCCACGCCCAACTTGTTAAACTGACCACTTCTTGACGGGATGAGGTAATGTTACTTTTACTGGACGTCATTAAGATGATAATTGTAGGTGGTGAAGGAATCAGTTGTCAGTTTGTGGTGACATTTGAGGAAATGGGAGGTTGCGTGTCCATCAATGATTATTGTTGAGAACAAAGAATGTCCTGTGTATAGTGATCTCAAATTTTACTTGACAAGTTGAAATGCAACAACGAATTTCCTGGAATCTCACATGTCAATGTTCCAGTCAAAATAAGAGACATGATTCTGTTTTGCGTTAAAAAACACTATTCGCGTATTCGTGATTTTGCACGAGGAGAAATTTGGACAGAAACAACGATCGATATCTTAAAATCTCTCAGCTTTATTAATGGGGCAATCCATCCGATTCCGCCCCTGTACATATCCGGTATCTGCTTATGGTACCTGCTAATATGCATTCTACGACCGGAAGGATATTAAATTATCAACGGAATGCGGCCCGTTTCTGAAAATCGCCGTTTGTACGTGCGCCATTCAGCTTCAGTTCCATTCATTGTGTCACGCGCATCGCAGTCGATTTCGTGTTTTTCGTAGTGATTCCGTCACTAGGACAAGGATACTTGCCTTGTAGTATTTCTGCCGCTCATTCAGTCTTTTTGTTGGTGTCTGAAGGTGCGGTTGTGGTGTTATTGGTGATAGTTGTGTGAATCAGTGGTTTTTTTGGATATTGGTTCTCTGAGGTATGGTTATTAAGAAAGTATTCTAATCATGCAACCATCACTGGTACCTCGGCATACTTGACAAAAATGTTATTCTGGTTGTTTTTTCACCGGCCATATCCGTCGCTCGCAGAGTCGCCAGTTTCGTGTTTGTGGTCGTTGTCAAGATTAAGATATCATCTTCAGATTTGGTAAACGTACGTGCATTATGGCAACAAGTTAGAGTGACTGAGACTGTTTGGAAAATAGGGGTACAAGGAAGCTTTGTAGTTTCACAAAATTATCATTTTTTTCCGAATTATTCTAAAAACAGTCTATTACTTTGCTTCGCCTGATAAAAATATGCAGGGTGTCTCATAATATTATGCGCAGGACTTAAGGAAGTGATAGAACGTCCAAAAATATGAAAAAAGGTTTCTATTAACTCATACTCTAAAATGCATCATGTTCGAGATACGGGGTGTTGAATTTTTAAAAACAGCTTTTGCAAGTAATTGTTATGTTTTGTGCGGAATATACAGGGGGTTTATTAACTGAATGCCGATACTTAAGGGTGATAGTCCTTGAATGATTTGAAGACAAAAAGTTCATGTGGACATAGGTCCGCAAGCCCCTTATTTTCAAGATACAGGGTGTTAACATTTTATAAAATAAATGATTTTTTCATAATTACTTTTATACTATTTCAGATATCTTCATGAAATTTGGTACACGTTTTCTATGCATCAATATCATGCATCAAAAAGGTTTTTTTTTTATTTCAACACCCTGTATCTAAAAATATAGGCTCTTGCAGACCTATGTCCGTATGAACTTTTTGTCTTTAAAGCATCCAAGGATTATCATGCACCCTTAAGTATTGGCATTCAATTAATAAACACCCTGTTTATTTTTCTTAAGTTATTAATTGGTGATGATGCTGAAGGGGTAGTGGGTGTTTTCCTCCCCAACTTCTACGCTACTCGAAAAAGTACTGTTTTGAGAACCGTCAATGTTTTTTACACAAAAAAGGTACTCCTGGTCATAAGCTCTAGAGTCGACCGTTTTCGAGAAAAATCAACTTTTATGTTGATAAAAATTTTTGAAATTGGCGAGTTGGAGGCAAAACTATTATTCTCATGAAAATGGAAACAGCTTCCAAAATTTGATAAAGATATTTTGAGAGAGTCCAAAAGTCGTTGAACTTATTTCTTTTTAAAAACATTCCTTTGAAATAAGTAGAATCAAGTTTCCAAATTTCTTTTTCTGAAACCGAGTCTTAGAATTGAAAATGTTTTGAGGAAATTGTGCTGTAACAACTTTTTTTATTATTTCTTTTTTTTTCACAAAAAAAAATGGAAAAAATCAAAGCAGCAATCTTTATTTAGTGACACCATTGCAAGTTTTCCAAAAACGATAATTTGCAAAATTTTATGAAAATGTTTCAAAAACTATTCTAAAAAATCACATGCACTAAATACGTTTCATTCGAAGTAAAAACTTTTATAAAAATTTTTTTTTTTCAAATTTCAAATGTTAAATGCAAATTTCTGAGAAATTCAACTGTGCTTTTTTTTAAATTCATGTAAAAATGATTTTGACAAAAGTTGTTCAGGACCATTCAGCATTTAATATTCATACAAGATATACGAAAAAAAAAAATTGTAAAAAAAATCTAAAAAAGAAAAGTAAAAAATAATTTGAGATTAAGATGATTAAAACGAGAAAATTAATGTCATTGTGGTAAAAGCGTGGGGTGCTTTGTAATACATAATACATTTACACAGTAACTATGTATTTTGAAATAGAAATTATAACAATTGATATCGAAACACTAAGCTTTTATCACAATAACATTAATGTCCTCGTCAATCATTTTTTCACTTTTCAGTTCGAAAGCGTGTTTTTTAGTTTTTTTTTTAATATAATTGAAACATTGGCAACATTGCATATCAGACGGACGGTTAAAAAATTGCCACCCCGGCCATCAAACAATCTTTCACCACCTGTCAAACAAGGCAAACGTCAGATAATTCAAGAAATAACAATTTTCTTTAATTAAAAATTATTGTTTACTTTTTATTTCTTTTTTAATTATTTTGTATTGTCATCGGTTCTTGACAAGTAGTTTCGAATCAATCTAAGCATTTGAAGTGGGTAGATAAAATCGACTTCCAAGACTCCGTTACAAACTCACAAAGAAAACACTCTGAATGAGTCAATTTTTACTTTATACAGGATAATCTTGAAACTGTTTCCTCAGTCTGACCATGACGAATCCATATACGTTTCGTCCTACTAGGACTCATCAGTATGGCTATGGGTCTAAGTCAGACTGAAGAGAACAGTTCCAAGTGGGTTAGTGTCAAGCTGACAAGTAAATGAAATGTTAACTGTTGTAGTACATAGCGCCATCTATCGGCAGGAACTGTTCTCTTCAGTCTGACTTAGACCCATAGCCATACTGATGAGTGCTAGTAGGACGAAACGTATATGGATTCGTCATGGTCAGACTGAGGAAACAGTTTCAAGATTTTCCTTTTTCACCGGTAGGATCATCCACGAACTTGTTGTAGACGATATGACGACCAATGGTAGTAGTCTTTCACTAGATTGATGGGAATTTCCATCCTGAGATTGACAAATCCTGCCGATAGATGGCGCCATGTACTACAACAGTTAACATTTATACAGGATGTTACAAATTCGATGCTCACCATTGGTATCTTGAAAACGTTAGGAAATACAGCGGAGTTTGAATGGGGGCAAAGTTGCGCATTTTGGTGCTCATCAAAATGCCGTTTTGAAATTCAAGAAATTCCGAATACTTTCGGATATCCGGAAAAAACCGAAATTTTGTAAAATCGGTTTTATGTTTTCCTATGTGTATTTGAAGAGATATTTCAAAATAAATGTCACATCTTCATTGCCACTTTTTCTCCTCTACAAAATGACGTCATCAAATTTATGAAACGACGTTTCGACTATGAGCAGCCATCATCAACTTTTTTTTAAATACGGTCCTGGATTTTTTATTACGGATTTTAAGAGCCTCTTATGTTCCTGAACCAACGATTAAAAAAAAGGTGTTTGTTTTTGATCCTATCAAAAATATATTTTTTTGTCTCTCTCTAACACATGAGTTCTTATGGAAAAATCCATGAATATATTGCTCTTAAAATCCGTAATGAAAAATCCAGGACCGTATTTAAAAAAAACAAAGTTGATGATGGCTGCTCATAGACGAAACGTCGAATCATAAATTTGATGATGTCATTTTGTAGAGGAGAAAAAGTGGCAATAAAGATGTGACATTTATTTTGAAATATCTCTTCAAATACACATAGGGAAACATAAAAACGATTTCACAAAATTTCGGTTTTTTCCGGATATATCCGAAAGTATTTGGAATTTCTTGAATTTCAAAACAGCATCTTAATGAGCACCAAAATGCGCAACTTTGCCCCCATTTAAACTTTGCTGAATCTCCTACCGTTTCCAAGATACCAATGGTGAGCATCGAATTTGTAACATCCTGTATATAATTAATTGGTTTTGATAAACTTCAAAATTTAGAGAAAACGTCCTTAAAATTATGTTTTTTTTTGGAAAAATTGAAATCAGAGTTGCGACATTTTTACTAAAATTTCATGTAGAATTCAGTTCGGATTGAATACTGTTCTGTGTTTGAAAATTTGAAAATATTGAATTGATCGAATCGAGATCGTATTGGAATATGCGCAAAGCAATCATTTACCAGACAGCCTTCTTACCATAACCTCAAAGCTGTTGTTTTATGTCAAATTTGAACACAAGAATCTGTGTCAATACTTCATAACTGTTTGAGGAGTTTGAGTTTCTTTTTCCAAGACATCGAATCCTCTACTGACTGTAAATAGATTGTAAACAGACAAAGCTGACAATGACAGTTGACAGGTTTCAAAACGGATCGGTATTGGACTGAAATCGATTTGAATATTCCATGAAAACGTTGATATAGGCTTTTCAAATCTATGAAGAACCACACTCTTAGTTTTAATTCATCATCAATCATTACAATTTTTTTATGTCATTACCTGTTCCATTATTTCCAATTAAGTGAACATCCTCTACATAAATAATGATCGATGATTAATCAATAATCAATATAATCGAAGATGTGTCAAATTATAGAATGTAATTTTTGTTGAGTTGATACCTTGGAACCTTGTTTTGTTACAAAGTATTCATGAAAATACATAATTTGAGCAAAAGTTACCTAATTTTTTTTCCTGAGAAAGGATTGGTATGTACAAATTCCTCGAGCAAGATAGGCATCTTGTTATTTGAGAGGAATGTTGTTTAACATCTTTTGAATATTTTTCTGTTTATCTTCGTAATTAATCAAGATTTTTATGTCTGGATTATCTTTAGTAGACATTCTTTATATAAATATTTTGGTTTTGAATGTTAAGCGCCGGTGAATACCACTCATGATGATCGAAACGTTGTTGAAATTTGAGCATTTTAAACGGTCTACAAGATTTTTTTTTTATTTTACGAACCTCTTGATATTGGCACAAAAAACTTCCCACCACCATTGATCAAAAATCTCTTGGACAAGTCAATTTTGGGCTGACATATTTTTTTGGTATTTTCACCCCCAACCTGTCAACCCCTAAGTGGGGCTGACAGATACCCTGGAAAGAGAGATCGAGTGATACGTCTTTTGAAAGCTATTCTTATCAGGATTGTATTTCAGATGATTGAAATTTGATACTGTTTATTATATTTATCATTTTTTATTATTTGTTTATTGCGGTCAACCCCTAAGCGAGGGTGACAAGTAGAGGGTGAGAATAAGACAAAAATGTGTCCCCCAAAAACCAATAATTATTATGTCGGAGCGATTTACCCTCACGACACTGTATAAAAATAAGTTTTAATAAATCAACAAGCAAGAACCATCAAAACTCAAGAAATTACCTAAAAACAAATAAATAAGAATGGAATCAATCAAATAAATAAAGATAAACCAAAAAAGTCACAGGATATTAAAATAAAAAAACCAAAGAAAGTAACAAAGAGTGAGGCAAAGAATTAGGGAAGACAAAACTGAACTAAATAAAGGATTAGAAGGAAGAAAAAAACAAAGACAGGTTCAAAAACCGGAAAAATTGCCAAATAAATAGTATAATAGACAAATAATTGAAGAATCAAAAAATATCTAACAAACTAAAAAAAAGGAAAAAACAACCTTAGTCTCTATAGGGCGTATCAACTTAACGATCCATAAGAGCACCATAAATATAAAGGAACTTACCAAGAAAAGTACCAAAGAATTAGCGAAAGTATCATAAATAGTACAAAAGTCAGATCTAAGAAAAAAAATCATACTAAAAAACAATATAAAGCTCTTAAAAACAAAAAAAGTCCTCTTTTTGTTTTTTTTTTGTTTTCAAGAGCTTTATATTGTTTTTTTGATTGAATTTTTTTTTCATAGGCCTCTTTTTGTTTTTTTTTGTTTTTAAGAGCTTTATATTGTTTTTTAGGTTGATTCTTTTTTATTCATAGTTTTGATTTTTGTACTTTTTTTGATACTTTCTCTAATTCTTCAAAAACCAGATAAGTAAACCAAACCAAACAACCCAAAAAAAAGTACCAGAGAAACGGAGTAAAAATAGAAAAAGAACTAAAGAAAGTCTAAACAAGGAAACAATCAAAAAAAGCTCTTTGAAATCAAAGAAAAAAACTAATGGAGAAGGGAAGTTCAAAAAGCAAAGAAATAACGCAAGAGCCAAATAACTAAATTACATAAGAATTTTATAAAGAACAATTTAATTGAAATCAATCCAAACTACCAAAGAAAAGTGACACATAATCGTATAAAGAATCAAAATGAGAATCATAGAACCAACAAAATGAGCAAAGAGGAAGACAGAAAATCAAAGATCCAAAACTACAAAAATGGTACAAAAATTGAAGAAAAGAACGATATGGCCAACATTGAAACCAAAGAATAACGCAAGAACCAAATATTTTATCCTTCGTACGAAATAAATGTTCAAACAACGTAAGAATCCAAATAAGAATCATAAAAAGAAAGTAACCAAGAGATGAATCAAACAAACAAATAACAACGGTAAAAGCAAAGGCTGAATAAAAAATACCAAGAAAAAAGCGAAGGAGTCAAAAAGAAAGGAGCAAGAGAAGACTAAACAACAAAAAAAAGTAAAAAAAAAAGAATCCAAAGGAGAACACAAAGAGCGGACGAAAAACCAGAAAAATCTACAAAGAAATAGTGTAAGACCTAAATAAGTGAAGAAGCAAAACAATACCCAACAAACTAAAGAAATAAATAAATGGCCAAATTCCATAACAATCCAAGAAACAAAGATTGAACAATAGAATCAAAAAACAAAGAAACAGCATTATCCAACAAACTGAAAAAAGGAAAAATCAACCTCAGTCTCAATAGGGCGTATTAACTTAACGATCCATGATAGCACCATAAATATAAAAGAACTTACCAAGAAAAGTACCAAAGAATTAGAGAAAGTATAAAAAAAAGTACAAAAGTCAGATCTAAGAAAAAAATCAACCTTAAAAACAATATAAAGCTCTTAAAAACGAAAAAAAGGCCTCTTTAAGTTTTTTTTTGTTTTCAACAGCTTTATATTGTTTTTTAGATTGATTCTTTATTTTTCATAGGCTTCTTTTTGTTCTTAAGAGCTTTGTATTGTTTTTTAGGTTGATTCTTTTTTTTTCATAGGTTTGATTTTTGTACTTTTTTTGATACTTTCTCTAATTCTTCAAAAGCCAGATAAGTAAACCAAAGCAAACTACCCAAATAAAAGTACCAGAGAAACGGAGTAAAAATAGAAAAAGAATCAAAAACATCATAAACAAGGAAACAAAGAATCAGAAAATAGCTCTTTGAAATGAAAGAAAAAACTAATGGAGAAGGGAAGTTCAAAAATCAAAGAAATAACGCAACCAATAACCGAATAACATAAGATTTCAAAAAAGAACCATTAATTAGAAATCAATCCAAACTATCAAAGAAAAGTGGCAAATAATCGGATAAAGAATCAAAAACAGAATCATAGAACCAAAAAAATGAGCTAAGAGGAAGACAGAAAATCAAAGATCCAAAGAACAAAAAAAATGGTATAAAAATTGGCTGACAATCACTGAAACCAAAGAATAACGCAAGAAACAAATATTATATTCTTTTTACCAAATAAATGTTCTAACAACATAAGAATCCAAATAAGAGCCGCATGTAAACAAAGTAACCAACAGAAGAATCACGAAAAAATCAAACGAACAAATAACAACGGTGCAAAACAACAAAAAAAAACGCGAAGCAGTCACAAAGAAAGGAGTGAGAGAAGACAATTAAACAACAAAAAAAAGTTAAAAAAAAAGAATCCAAAGGAGAACACAAAGAACGGACGAAAAACCAGAAAAATTTTCAAAAAAATAGTGTAAGAGCTAACTAAGTGAAGAATCAAAACAATACCCAAGAAACTAGAGAAATAAATAAATGGCCAAATCCCATAACAATCCAAAAAACAAAGAAACGGCGTAAAAGTCAGAATAAGGAAGACAAAAAGATGATCCTAACAACTGAAAAGAACCATATTAAAAAAACACTAAGAGAGAATCAAGAACCAAAGAAGTTATCAACGGAATAGCCAAAATACTAAAGATTAAAAAAAAAACAAATTAAAAAAAGTAAGTGAGCAAGGAAACCTAGAATAATAATGCAAGGCAAAATCAATGAAGTAAAAGACCACAGAAGCCAAATATCAAGTAAAGTTGAAAAAAAAGAACGTATTTTTTTTTTCTTCCAATGTTGCCAGACGTAAAAAAATTAGTAAATATAGGTGCAAAATGCGCACTCACGATTTTTTTCTCAAAATTCCAAATAACGCAAAATAATTTCATATGATTCAGTCAACTAGCCCATTCCACATCACCTTCCAAAGAAACATGATCTCACGGAAATGCCTATTCATGTACGCACCTTCTTCAACAGAATAAACATAATTAATGCAACACGCCATTACCCAGCGTAAAGGTTAAATTATTGAAAAAACAACATTAATACTATATTATTATTTGGTTGGTTGTAACCAGAACTGTTTTTATTACGACCGGTTTGTTTACACGAAAAATAATTTGAATTGAGCCGGATGTGAATAAAAAATAGTTTGATATACAGGGTGTTTCATTAATATTGCGAAAAAATTCAGGGTGACTTTCCCCACTTCAAAACGATAAGAAAACTTCATATAAAGGTGTGTCCGGAAATACTTCGTTACAGAGCTACAGGGCGTTTTTTTATTTTTTTTTTTTCTAAATAATATTTGAACCAATGTCTATATTTTCATAAAAATCGGTATTTGAAGGTTTCTTTTTATGCGGAATTCGAATATCATCTCAGTTTGGCTCTAACTTGTAGAGGGCGCCACCTACACTCATTTGTCCTGACATTTACAGCCATAACTTTTTTGGACGTACCCGTATGACATATTTGAGTGAAAAAAACATATTTCTCCTTTATTTTTATGCAAAAAAGGCATACTTGATAGATGCGCTACGTGCCACCATTTTCGAGATATTTAGATTTGAAATATTGAATACATATGATAATGAAATTATGGCCGAACATTGTGTTTCATTGATAGTGCCAAAAATACAGGATAAGTTTGCTCACTTCAAAATAAAAAGAAAATTTTATATAAAGATGTGTCCGGAAATGCTTCGTTACAGAGCTACAGGGTGTTAAAGTTATTATTTAATTTATTTTTTTTCAGTTTTTTTATTTGTTTTTGTTTAAATAATATTTGCATGAAAGTTGTTGATAACATCACACACAAGTCGACTTTTATCTTTTTCACTGAAAATATGCAGCATTAATGCGTAATGTTATAACTTTTAGCAGGTTACCTTCGCCATAATTTCAAAATCCCATGTATTAATTATTTCAAATCCAAATATCTCGAAAATGGTTCCACTTAGCGACTTCTAACAAGTATGCCTTTTTTGCATAAAAATAAAGGAGAAATATGTTTTTTCACTCAAATATGTCATACGGTTACGTCCAAAAAAGTTATGGCTGTACATGTCAGGACAAATGAGTGTAGGTGGCGCCCTCTACAAGTTAGAGCCAAACTAAGATAAAATTCGAATTCCGCATAAAAAGAAACTCTCAAATACCGATTTTTATGGAAAAATAGACATGGTTCAAGTATTATTTAGAAAAAACAAAAATAAAAATAAAACTTCAACACCCTGTAGCTCTGTAACGAAGCATTTCCAGACACACCTTTATATGAAGTTTTCTTATTATTTTCAAGTGGGGAAACTCACCCTGAATTTTTTCGCAATATTAATGGAACACCCTGTATACCAGCAGGCATTTTTGAGAAAAAAAGCAATAATTTTTTTATTTGTTTTTATTGGATCCATACCATCAACCTCAACAGATTTTGTACAATTTGGTGCTAATCTTAGTATTTTGTACGTCTTATAGATCACTTTGTACTTTAGCAAACTAGTTGGTACGTGGTCCTTCAAAATAATCATTTATTAAGTTGTCTCATCATGCAATGAATCAAAACTGAACTACTACTAAGAAACTCACACACCTACAATCATTAAAATGCCCGAGTCACTATTAGCGTAATTCTGTCATTGAAATTGTCAATTTATTAGTCAATTATGTAAATGACAAATATAAAAGCCATAAACGATTGAGGTGCGCATATAAATATTCAATAAAGGAAACTCTTACTAATGGGTCTGGTTGTAATTACGGATGCCAATTAGTAAGAATTGTCAGTCGATTTAATCCCAATTTCCTTTCAGATTGTACAAGTGTGGATGAATGTCTGGCAAAACAAGTGATTTGTGGACAAGAACAAAGTACGATGTGGCTACTAGATATACCAAGACAGCATAAATCTGGTAAGTAAACCTGTCCATGTCGCATTCACCATAATATAAGCAGAATGTGAAAAACTTTTATGCTTCCGCTACTACGACTCCGGCACCCTGGACTATCTGGCTCAATCCGACCCCATCCACAAACTGAAGCGCTTGATCAAAATCAAAAAAACAAAATGCAACGGGATAGAAAACGATGCGTTTCAAGACGAGCAAGACGACGAAATTCCCGCCCATTTGGAAAACTACAACCAAGCAATGAAAAATTCAAATTCTTTGGAAACTTTGGATTCGTTCAAAACATCCACGTCCATGGAGGACTTGGTTCCTAACAAGGCCATGTCGGGGGCCAAGAAAAAGTCACCTACAAATGGGTTCAATACTATTGGAGGCACCAAAAAGAAAATCCGCTCTAAAAAGTCACCTAGCAAAGAATACTTACAAATTTGGACGGCGTATAGTGAAGATGACAAAACGGAAACCGAGTTGTGTGGTATGGAGTTTGGAGGTGAAGATGCCCCTCCTCTGCCCCCAAGAGCTCTGCACAGGCCCTTGGAAAGGACACGCGCTTTGGGTGACTAATTTAACTAGCCTTATATCCTTGTTAAACTGTCCTTATAGGTACTACCTTTACTCCTCCAACAGTAGAACGTCAAACCAAGCCTAGAAAGCACGTAACCTTGGAGGATACCTTCAATTATGACATCATTGACACTGATGAAGACTACAAATCAGCATCATCATTGTCAGATGTTGACGTTTCTACATCAACTCAAAAAGTCAAAATGCATTTTATCGAAGCTACAGATAAGCTGATTGGTTGTGATAACTACATTACGACTGTACTCAGTAAAAGTTTAGAATCTAGTCCTGTGAATGCTCATAATTTATTACAGAATAAAGACAGGTAAGGTTTTGGTAATTTAAATTGCAGCTGTACCTCTGGTTTCAGTTTGTCCCACTCCACTGACACTGTGGATGGTGTTTCGGACGAAACAAGTGATTTAGCCAGTAAGCCCCACAAGCCATTGACTAGAATAGGATCGCTACAGAAACCTGATGTTGAACACATAGATTTAGCAGAGTTGCCTTCCACGCCTGTTCATCAGTACAAGCCAAAAAGAGAACTCAAAGATGTTATCAGGCCTCATCCCAAAGCGTTAACACGAATAGCGGGTCTCTCCAATGCCCTGCCAGTTTGTCCCCCTACTCCTACTCATCATTCGAGGAAAAATAGAGGAGGGGAGTTACGACCTCCAAACCTCAAGTCAAAGGATCCTCCGGATATAGCACTGGAGGGAGCGGTTGAGGTTGAACGGGAGTGTTCGAGGGATGTGGTGGATGGACTGAGTATGGAGACGCCGCAGATTGGGTTGATTGCTATGTCGGAGTTGAGAAATAAATGTGAGTTTTCATCATTATGTAATTTGCTTTCACTCATTTTTTTTTTTTTTAATACTTCTTTGGAGTAATAGTATACCTCGTTTTGAAGGTATTCAGTCCTTCATCATGAAACGTAGTCGAGAAACAATCAAGATTTCAGCACAAAAGAAAATAATACTTTTTCTACGAGCATGCACAAAGTAACCACTTTGCACACCCATTTGAGTGCGCAAAGTAAATTTTTCTTGCACGAAAATGGCAACTGAAATACCTACCAATTTGTTGTTTTAAACTTCATTTCCTTCCCAACCAAATTGTAAATAATGTCCAAATGTTCTTGCTATGTTCACTTTCCAGTCAAAATAAGATTCATGATTTTGTTTAACGTTAAAAACACTTTTTTGAATTTGCAACCGATGGGGACAAACAACGACTGAATGCAGACTGAACTTTGACAGATTAATTGTTTCAACTGTGCGCATCGTTGCCAAGTGTTTTGTTATTTGAGCTAAAACATATCATTTGAATACATTCGTTTCTAGTTGCTCGTGAAAAAAGTGTTTTTATGTCCAACTGCTTTTGCTTTAGCATGCGGAAATGCATCACTTTGCGCACTTATCGGGAAAATAACTATATCAAGACATTATAACAACCATAAAAAGGTACGTTCCGCAACAAAAATAATATGACTTATTATTTTTGGAGGGATACTTAACGCTGAGGACCCCTAACTTCAAGTTTTTAAGCTTCTATCAACGCTCCCTCTATTGTCTCCACAAAGGATCACTTATCTATGTTAACGATATAAATTTGAACTTATGGTACAGTTGTTGTTGTAGTTACTGACTGTTTATTATTATTTTCAAAGACATTTATGATTTAGTTTTGAAAATATATCTATTATATGAAAATGAATAAAATAGAGTTTGGAATCGTAAATTCGAAAAAAAATCTATTTAATTGATGAGGAACAGTTAAAAGACGACTAAAACGCCTAAATTAGAATGAACTGAAGTAAAACAGATATGAAAATAATAAAATATAAAAATAAAGAAATAATCTGCAAAAAGGTAAAAGAGCTGTTTGAGCAGAGCGAATTTTAGATAATGACTTGAATGATAACAAATTACTTTGAAATAAAAGATAAATGAATTTAAATAATAAAAAACGAGCAAAACGACCATATTTGAATAAAACAGATCAAAACCGTCACTAGAACAAAAAATAAACAGAAGAATAAACGGAGTATATCCGGAATTCTTGAGCTCCTTTTTGAGAAACTTTTTCAAAACGAGACCTAGAGTGACTCTGATCTTTTTTTTACGGCATCAAGTTTTCAAACACTATGTCAAAAAGCGCTCTTGTTTTTGACTGGCCCTGTAGAATAAACATCAATTTCTGATGATGAAAACCCTTCAAAGGAGAATAAAACGCCGAAACTGGAATAGAATACTTCATTGAAAGTCTGGTCATCAAAACTCGGAGAGAAGAGGAAGCGGGTGCAGAAAAAAAACCTTTTAAAAAAGAACAAAAACCAGCAAAATGCTTTGAAAATCAGTAAAATTGACTGTGAAAAGGTGGAGAATCCTTTTAAAACAGAATAAAAACATTATGAAAACCTCTAAAAAGAGTACTAAGTCTAAAACAAAATCAAAACATTCATCAAAAATCATAAAAATAGTGAGTCTGATGGAAAGCGCTGAAAAAAATCATTTAAAAGATGAATCATCAAAACCAGCCGTGACAAGGCAAATATTAAGGTCCCTAAAAAATTGAAAAGAATCAACTGTTAAGAGTTTTAAAGTAGAATACAGATCAATTTATTGATGAAAACTTCTAAAACTAAGCGCAACGTTAAAAAACATATCAAAACAGTCATTAGAACCCAGAGAAAAAGTCAACCGGAGAGTGCTCAAAAAATCTTCCAAAAAAAAAAAGACGAATAATTCGAACATGAAATTGTTTTGTTCAAAAGAGATCATTATTAATGATAAAAACCTCTAAAAAGAAGAGTACAAGCCTTAATCGGAAAAAGCGTAGTTAAAAGCAGAGATAATAGAGGAGGTCCACATGAAGTTCTGAAAAAAAAATCTTTAATAATTATAGTTATTCATGGTACTAGTCTATTATGTTGAAAATTAGTCACGCGAGTCATATGTACGTTCTCACGTGACTTGGGAAACATAACACACGAGTGACATACAATGTTTTATCCAACAAATGGTAGAAATTATTTTTTTATGAGATAATTGGTATTGGCGAGTAGGCCTCAAAGGTCCTTTTCGCCAACCCCAGGACCACAGTAGTTCTAACTAAGTTGACGATGGAGAACATCACCTAGTTATATATTTTGAACTAGCAGGACCAATTAATTTGAGCTAATTATTTGAACTTTTTGACTGTCAGTAATTAATAATACTGCAGTCTACTCAGTTACGTTAGCTAGGGAGAGTTCCACTAAATGTCGAACAGAAATAATTCCTGCTCACCTCGGGACTCGAACCCGATCACCGCGAACTACCTCTCCGGTGTCTTTTGTCGAATGGCGCCTTGGACCACTCAGTCATCTAGTCGCTTATGAGATAATAATAATTATTCAATATAAATGTTGGTGTCAGAATGACTAGACAGTGACATGTTCACATTTTGGTCAAAGAAGGTTGTTTGTTTGGTTACTACGTGAGTTATAATCCAATGGTGATCAGTGAGTTATGGATTATAGTACAATAGTGTGTTATTCGACACTTTACTTTCCCAAAAGGACATCAATAATTATATCTATAACTATCAAGTGTTAGATAAAAGAA
This sequence comes from Orchestes rusci, assembly GCA_958502075.1. Lineage (NCBI taxonomy): Eukaryota > Metazoa > Arthropoda > Insecta > Coleoptera > Curculionidae > Orchestes > Orchestes rusci. Next base: position 3,668,730 of record OY293304.1, on the reverse strand, counting down.
TCAAGACCAGCTCATGAAATTGCTTCGAAAATTAATAAATCGTCTGTGAAGAGATTACGATGAAAACCTTTATAAAGAAAGTAAAACCAATCCATGTACGTTTCGTCCTACTAGGACTCATCAGCATGAAGAGACCCATAGACCCATAGCCATGCTGATGAGTCCTAGTAGGACGAAACGTACATGGATTGGTCATGAGATACAGAGTGTTGAAGTTGTTACTTTTCTAGAGGTCAAGTTGTTTCTGTGATATCGACATGAAAACTGAAGATCAGAGGTTTGTGGGGATGAGGAATATGATTTTATTTTGATTTTTGACATATAATAGTGCAGAGGGCGCTAATTACACCATATTCGAACGCTGTTTCTTGCCATAACTTTGTCACTATTGCTGTTTTATAATTTTTTATTGAAGTATGTGCTTGTGTGATGATTTTTAAGGAAAAAAATATATCTATTTCGATCGACCTCGCTAAAAACTCTTTGGCTTGATCCAATTCATTTTTTAGTCCAAATCTTTACAGGTGTTCCCAGAAACTCTTTCCGACCCCGACTTTCCACTCCAAGTACCGAAAATGGGGAAGCCAGCGGTGGAGTTCCTTTACCTTTGCAGAGATTAAGTACCACGAGATTACCTTCCATACCGGAAAGAAGCCATCGTTTATTGTCGCATTCCGATGTGTCTGGAGAGCATGATGAACCTTTACCTCCATGTGAGCATCATTGGTTCACTTAAAAATTTTCGAAAAAACGATTTTTAGCTTGGGAAGCAAGAATGGACAGCCACGGTCGCGTATTCTACATCGATCACTCAACCCGAACCACTTCTTGGGTTCGACCAGGTGGCAACGCTAGTAATTCTTCAAATATCGTCGGAGCTGAACAACATAGAAGACAACTGGACCGGCGATATCAGAGTATAAGAAGAACAATTAGTTCGAATAGATTAGATGGAGACGTGGGGGATTTGGCTCCGGGATGTCAGCTTTTAAATCGGCCTGACTTCTTCACTATTCTTCATATGAACCAGGAAGCAACCTCACTTTACAACAGAAATTTGACGCTTAAGCACATGATCAACCGCATTAGAAGAGATCCTAGTTATTTTGACAAGTATCAGCATAACAAGGAACTCGTAGCTTTGGTCAATTTGTTTGCTGATGTCAACAAAGATTTTCCTGAGGGGTGGGATTCGAAGAAAGATAGCAATGCTAAGGTAAGACGAATCAAAGTGATCATTACTGTACGTGCTAACAAATACTAACACACTGCTTTTTGTGGTTAGCAATTCTTTATTGACCATACTAACAAGAAGACTACCTACATGGATCCAAGGCTTCCATTGGATTGTGTTGTCATTGCTAGAAGGTTCTCTGAGGAAGTTGAAGTAAGTACCATTGATTGGTTTTTTGGAAGGATATAAAATAACAATCATTTTTCAAGAAATCGTACGAGAAATATGCTCTAACAGTATGTATTTTTTTCCTAACGAAACTCTTTTTCGAAATAAGCAATAGATTATTTTTGATGGATAGCGCTCATCAAGACGAATTCAACGATATGAGGCTCGATAGGTCTATTTTGGAACGTATTCTCCATTTTGAAAATTGGAGTGACACTTGTTTGGGTCACCTTGTATATCAAAAACCGGCGCTACTAAAAATTGAGATCGACATGTCCAAGAGTCATTTGTTTTAAATGATTTATCCGTTACTTTACGTACTCATACGGAATTTATACTGGAACATCACCATATTATTATATCATCAGTGAATCAAAACATTTTGTATTAGCGCATTAAGTAGATCCTTCAAATTCCCATGTGTAAAAATTAGTAACATGGAAGTCGGCTTAACCGCTGACCAGATCCTAATCCTTTAGATTTTTTTTGTGAGGTCATTTTTTTTATAGTTAAGTTTTGCCGATATCAACTTCGAATAAAAGTAGATTTGAATTATTTGTACCTATATTGTTCCAACCTGGGAATCGCTTCCTGAACGATTCAATCCCTGATCAAAGGTTGGAATCGCTTGGAATGACATGCGTAGAAACTCTAGCTAGAACCACAATTTTAGTTTATTCATGTATGTTTTGTGTTGGTATATATATAGTATGGAGTGGTTGCGAAGACTTACGTTCATGTGAGTGGCGCCCTCCTGATACCTGTTCCATCTCGAATGAAAACCATCAGTCTGGCACCACAGAAATGAAAATTTGATTTCATCATCATCAATATCTTTGTATGGGTAGGTGCGTTTTAGCATCAACGGCCATCTGTTGGTCCGTCAGTCAGCAAACGCAAACAAATGTTGGGTATGTTCGGTTGGTAAACTACCGTTATACAGGGTGTTTCATTAATGTTGCGAAAAAAATCCGAATGAGTTTCCCTGCCTTAAGATAAGAAGAAAACTTCCTATTAACACGTATCCGGAAATGCTTCTTCACAGAGCTACAGGGTGTTGAAGGTTTATTTTAATCTTTGTTTTTTCTTAATAATATTTGAAGCAATGTAGATGATTCGATAAAAATTGGTGTTTTGGGTTTTTTTGTCATGCGAAATTCGAATTTGTAAACCTCTAACTTGTAGAGGGCGCTACCTACAATAATTTTTCCAATTATTAACAGCCATAACTTTTTTGGACGTACCTCTATAACATTTTTGAGCAACAGAATAGATTTATTAGTATTTTCTTCGCAGAAAAGGTATATTTGTTAAAAGTCGCTACAGGCAACCATTATCGAGATATTCGGATTTGAAATAATGGCGGAGGTGAAGTTATAAAATATTTCGTATGATTGATACATATTTTTGATAAAAAGATAAAATTTTAACTAATGAGTGATGTAGACAACAGTTTTTATTGAAATATTATAAAAAAATAAAAAAATTGAAAGAATAAAAATCTTTAACACCCTGTAGCTTTGTAACGAAGCATTTCCGGACACATGTTTATGGGAAGTTTTCTTCTTATTTTCGACAAGGAAGACTCATCCTGATTTTTTTCTCAAAAAGAATGCAAGACCTTGCTTGACCATAATCCCAAAATCACATGTATTTTTTATTTCAAATCCAAATATTTCGAAAATGATTACACTTAGCGACTTTTAACAAATTCACTATTTCTACATAAAAAAGATGAAGAAATCTGATTTTTGACATAAAAACATAATACAGGCCAAAAAAGTTATGGCTGGTAATAATAGAAAAACAAGTGTAGGTAGCGCCCTCTACAAGTTATAGCCATACTTGGATCAAAATCGAATTTCGCATGACAAAAAAAAAACCCAAAAGCCAATTTTCTTCAAAATATCGACATTAGTGCAATAATACCAAGAATATTATTATTAAGAAAAAACAAGGATTAAAATAAAACTTCAACACCCTGTAGCTTTGTAATAAAGCATTTCCGGACACATATTTATAGGAAGTTTTCTTATTATTTTCAAGCGGGAAAACTCTTCCTGAATTTTTTCGCAATATTAATGAAACCAATGATTTTCCAACAACTAGATAAAGCCCGACGTCTGTTTGTATGTCACATGTTTATACATTGAGGGGAGAGAGGAATTCTTGCGAGTTTGCCAAACTGCAAATTTAATAAGTAGCTACCTTGTATCCAAGGTATTTTTATTCTAATTAAAAATACTCTATACTCTATGAGTGCATCCCCGGTAGTTACCAATTATATAATATGTACATTTTTATATCACTAGTAATAATAAAACATCATCAATGAGACCCATATTTTTCCATGAACCTTAGTTACTTATGTAGACACGATGCAACGAAATACATCTGGCAACACGACACGAACGCCTATTTGAGATCAACCAATCACAGCTGATAATCATTTTAACCAATCATAGCCTGTAGCTCCCTTGGAACACTGTTGTCGGCTTGTTCAAAATTCAATATCTTTGAAGGCCGAACAGCTGATCTATGTGAACGAAACTTATCAATAATCAGTAAACTATAACTGTCCTATAACAACAACGATATTGAAACAAATAAAAAATTAAAACATATCCTCGTTAATACACTTGCCCGGAATCTAGGGTGTACGCTAGTTCTAGTGGGTTCTATGTTCTAAGAATGAAACATCCTGTATATGGCAAGAGTTACATTATTTATGTGAGTGATGCCAGGCTGCATACTATTCGATGTAAATCCGGCATCAGGAGGGCGCCACTCCCCCTTGGTATTTATCACGCTTCTCTGTACCAACCTTCCATTTAACATCAGATTTGAGGTTAGGTTAGGTAAGGTTGCGAAGAGTATGCCCTGCCCCGCAGTTTTCTGCTTTGCATTGCTTTCACTCGGAGACCAAATGGCCCATTGAGTTCCCTTGTTTGAAGAGATGTCCCCTCGGTCTTGCGCTGCAGCCTTTCTCTTCATCGTTTTAAACCATCCCATGGTTTTTACGAAGTTCAGAATCAGCACAATGTCCACATTTGCAGCTTCCTCTAGGTCTTCAAGGTTCAAGGTAGTATTGTCCCATATTCCTGAGTTGATGGGCAATGGCACATACATTACTTCAACATTAAAATTGACGTTTGTCAGGCATTAAAAAAAAAAAAACGGAGTTTAGATGTTCTATCGTTATTCATCCTTCCGATTTCACAGTGTCCTGTGACTACTCCCATAAAGGTGCTCACAAAGGATTTGCTCTGTTTAAATAATTTTCCTGTTTTACATCCAAGTTTGGCCACAGAGCTCTCGATTTGTTGCAGTCGTTTCAATTGCTCCACCTGTCGCTTTGTAGCTTCACCATCTTTTTATCCACTGTATCTTTTAATAGTTCGTCCTTTCTTAGTCCCAATTTCGCCAGTTCATCTGCCATCGTGTTCCCTTCAATCTTGCTATGTCCAGGAACCCAGCATAGAACGACCTTCTTGTTTCTGATCCAGGACAATGCCTCACGGCAACTCATGACTACCTTTGACCTCACTGTATCTGGTTCTGGTAGTTTCAACGCTGCTTTGCTGTCGTCTTTTGTCGTGTTGCCACATCCCTTCTCAATCTTGAAAGACTCTTGAATGTTTAGTTCCTTTGAGTATATCCCTGCTCCTGTGCCTGTATTTGTCTTTGCTGCGTCTGTAAAGATGGATATCTCTTCCTCCCTTATAATTGCGTCTTGCATGATTCCTGTCTTCTCTGGTGGGTATTTTGACCACTAATTTATTCTCAAAAGAGCTCTTGGTTACAATGTAGTTTGTTGCCGTTTGTAGCAGCTTGGTTATCCATTGCCTTTGAGATTTTCTTTAGCGCCGTCGAGTGTCCACTTGTTGCCTGTTTCCACAATTTGGCCTCCTGCAATCTGAGAGCTCCCTTTGCGGCATTTTTTTTAGTGAACAAGTCAATGGGCAGGAGGTTCAGGATGACCTCTGGAGCTGTCTGCGGTGTGCTGATCTATGCTCCCGTTGTACTCAGTGCCGTATCAAATTTTACTTAATAGAGATTTGTAAAAAACTATCTACATATTTATCGAAAGAAGACATTTCATTCTAGATAAGTTAGTACTCAATTGCTTAACATAAAGCTTTTCTAGTTGATTCACCAGAATCTAGTTGTATAAAGATTAAAAATCAACCAGAAAAAGGTTTAGTTTCAAGATACCCTGAACGTACTAGCTTTTGCGCTGTATAATAGTACTAATCCACATCTTGCAGAATTGGACACATTTTGAAGCATTTGAGGATTGTTAGTGAGCAAAAATACAGCGACAACACAAAAACATAAAACTTCTCAAAAAGTCGACAACAATACAAAAGTCAGGTTGGATTTGGTGGTTATCATGCATTGACTGTAAAAAAAATAGAACGAGCATAAGGAACCGCTTCATTCATAAATTCCTTTGTTTTGCGATCCACTCACGAGTGGGATAAGGATCTCTATCCAATCTCTTTTTACATACATGGTCAAGGCAACAGCGCGAGGATAGAATAGGCGGAACCAGGCGAATCGATAAATGATGTTCATGGGCGGCGGTCAGGGAATTGGAAATGTCTCAAATTATTTGATTTTTTTATTCATTGTTTTTATATTTGATGAGAGTTTCAGGGAAAAAAATGTATGACATCCCACGAAAGTTTTTGGTAAATATGAGGTTATAGGTTATTGGGATATTTGTTAGAGAATGCATATTATGACAACTAAGTATGTAAGTAAGTAGGTATGTAAGTAAGTACCTACCTATAATCTATATTTATAAAAGAGCTTGTCCTGACTGCGTCATCAACGCCGAGCCAAAACTATTATAGATAGAGCCATGAAATTTTGAAGAGATGTTCTGCCAAATATTTCTAGGTGTGCTAAGAAAGGATTTTGCGAAATTTTATCCCTAAGGGGGTGAAAAGGGTGGGGGAAGAAAGATGAAAAATTATGTATTTTTGGTCACATCGACTTGAAACTTCATATTTATAATCTTGAATGAAATCAATGAAATACGTGTTTTGTCGTTTTCCAAAATTCAACCCTTAAGGAGGTGAAAGAGGTGGGGGTGTGAAATCATAAATCAATAGAAAAACTGTATTTTTGATCACATCGACTTGAAACTTCATTATGAAGATCTTGAGTGAATTTAATGAAACATGTATTTCGTCGTTTTTCAAAATTCAACCCTTAAGGGGGTAAAAGGGGCGGGGTGTGATAAATAATATCATCAACGCCGAGCCAAAACTATTATAGATAGAGCCATGAAATTTTGAAGAGATGTTCTGCTAAATATTTCTAGGTGTGCTAAGAGAGGATTTTGCGAAATTTTACTCCTAAGGGGGTGAAAAGGGTGGGAGTAGGAAAAATCATATATTGATGAAAAATTATGTGTTTTTGGTCACATCAACTTGAAAAACTTGATTGAACACATGTCTCGTTATTTTTTGAAATTCAACCCCTAAGGGGGTCAAAGTCGGGCTCAAAGGAGATGAGGTGAGAAAAATCATTAATTGATAAATGATTATGTATTTTTGGTAACATCATCCTGAAACTTCGTATAAATGATCTCAAATAAAATTAATTGAATACGTGTTACGTTATTTTGCAAAATTGAGCCCCTAACGGGGTCAAATTCGGACTCAAAGGGTGGAAAAAAGAATCGTTAATTGATGAAAGATTATGTATTATTGTTAACATCATGTTGAAATTGAACATGTGTATCGTTGTTTTTTGAAATTCAACCCTTAGGGGGGACAAAGTCGGGCTCAAATAATCTTGTTTGAAATTAATGAAGCACGTGTTTCGGTTTTTTTTTCAAATTCGAATCTTATCTAAGGGGGCGTAAGCAGTGGGTGGCAAAAATCCGAGAAAAGTCATAAAATAAATGAAAAGTTGTGTATTATATTTTTGATCACATCAACTTTAAATTAATAATCCCAATTTGAAGTCCCCCCCTTTTTTTTTAATGTGTGCACCAAAATGTTGAAACTTGGCATACTTTAATTGCTGTAGAAATACTACTTTTTGATGTAACTGACGTACTTTTACTATTCAAGATGGCGGCTGGGGCCATTTTGAAACATCCTCTTAAATGGAAAGGGGGGTCGTGTGACACATCATTCGAACGGTCTTATCGAGTAGACTATTGTGTGAAAATTTCATAGGATTAAACGAATCCTTGCGGATATGACAGCCTGCCAAACTTTTAGTTTTTGAAAATGTCGTTTACATTTCAATTTTTAACGAGCTGACACATCAGATTCCGGAAAAATGATGGTGAACCTGAGCAAAACAGTATAGGTTAACAAATAGGAATGCTGATACAAAGCGGAAAAAGAATTACAAAATGATAAAAAAAATTTGGAAAGCATTTATTATAGCATTATAATACTAAAATCTAAATTAAGATGGAGATACAGTTTCCACACCACCTCGCCACAGCACTAAAGTCTAACCAAATGTGTAAATCTTGAAACAATATGAGTTAATTAGGAAGTGTTACAAAAATGCCTAATTCGCGTCCCCTCGCAGGAAAAATTGAAGCAATTTTTATTTATGGCGGAAATCGTAGTTTCCATGAGCGGAAAAGAATCTTCAATGAGCGCTTCCTGGACCGTCCGATATGCAGGAAATATCTTCGCGAATTAGTGCGGAAATTTATCGAGACTGGTAGTGTTCATAGCTTGATGGATCAAGGGCGACCATCTATTTCGGAAGATAAACAAATTGCAATCATGGGTGAGATGGTGGTAAATCCTGAACAGTCGACTTCTCAGGTTGCAGACATCTGTGATACTTCGTCTGCTTCTGTAAACAGATTGCTGAAAAAACAGAAATTTTATCCTTATAAATTTTAAATGGTGCACCAGTTGACTGAAGATGATGAATTTTGCGAAATTATGACCGATAGAATAGGCCGAGAACCGAGATACGTTTAAAATATTTGTTTTAGTGACGAGTGTACTTTCTTTTTAAATGGCCGTGTACACAGGCAAAATGTTCGTTATTGGAGTGACGTAAATCCGCATGTTTTTAGAGAAACCCACACGCAATATCTCGAAAAGGTTAACGTATGGGCTGGCATATTGGGGAACCATATTGTTGGTCCTGTTTTCATTCATGAAAATTTGACAGGGGACCTGTATTTGAACTTGTTAGAAACTACAATAGAGCCTTTGATTGTACAAATACGTCAGATTAACCTCAACGAATTTGGCATGGTACCAATTTTTCAACAGGATGGTGCGCCTCCTCATTTCAGCAGAAATGTAAGGCAGTATTTGGACATAACTTACCTCAATCGTTGGATTGGTCGTCGTGGTCCCACCGAATGGCCTGCCAGGTCGACCAATTTAACACCATTGGACTTTTTTTTATGGGGATATTTAAAACAGAAAGTATATGCAACACAGCCAGACTCTCTTTTAGATTTACAGCAAAGGATTACTGCTTTTTGTCAAAATAATTATGTCGATACTTTCGAAAAAGTCCGTCAGGAGTTCTCAGACAGATTATTTCATTGTTTGGGGGTCAACGGAGGACATTTTCAACATTTTTTACAAAAAAAAATTGTTCTTATTTCACAAATTTCTTTATCTTGTTAGTTTGACAGTCTGTCATATCCGCACGTATGTGTTTAATCCTATGAAATTTTCACACAATAATCTACTCGATAAGACCTTTCGAATGATGTGTAACACGACCCCCCTTTCCATTTAAAAAAATGTTTCAAAATGGCGCCCAGCCGCCATCTGGAATACTAAAAGTACGTCAGTAACATCAAAAAGTAGTATTTTGACAGCAATTAAAGAAAATTTTTAGAGCCGCACTGTATAGATATTTTTCTCAACTGCGTGAGAATTTGAATTTCTGGAAATGACTGATGGTGATAGCGTTGATGATTTATTTTGTGATTGCTGTATTAAAAAACGCCAACATTTTAGAAGTCACAATCGCTTTCGTGACCAACCCATTGACCATACTCTGGAGCTGGTTACGAGATTCGTAACCAAGTAAGCAAATCCATTGTTGCCAAATCTCATTACCGAAATGAAAAATATACGCAAAAACGCGGTTGGTTACAAATCTCGTTTCCACATCGTAACCTGTTTAACGTCAAAATTCGCATTAGAGGGGTGATTTTCTATTCAACTATTCGTTGCAGGTTCTCTACATTGGCTGGGTCGCATTAATTTTAGTTTAAAAATGACACCATAAAAAAAAATCCAACAGGCTCAAATCTGGAGAACCTGAAAACCACTCAATAGCTCCTCTTCTTCCAATATTCATTGTCTTGGAAATGTGCGGTCCAAATATCAGCGAACCAAGCATAGCATAGTGGGATGGTGCACATCTCGCTAGGTCTTTGCTCTTCATGGGCCAAGAATGCCAAACAAATTGTTTCCTTTAGAATCAAAAATCGAAGCGTCCGAGGGTTTTTTCTCAACTATCATGAGTTACCCCGAAAGGCCCTAATATCTTACGTGGGGCAAACTAGAACGACCAAAATTTAAGAGTGTTCAACAATTATTCTATTTTGATGGATGCGCCAGCTTACTAGAACTTCACTATTATTGCCAAGTATTTGGGATAAGTGTGGCTATTTATAGAATGATTAATTCACTTAAAATGTCTACATAGTTCTCTTCACCAACTCGATTGATTTTGATGGAATCTCAATCTGTTCAGCTATTATCAAAATTCTACCTATAACTTGAAGTATACCTATTAACAATTGAAATTCATTTTTTTTTATCATGAGAAATAATTTTTTTAGTAGGATGATGCGCATGCTTTTATCAAATTTCAAAACTGTGGTACTGCACCCGTACTTATCGTACTTACTTTTAATATAAGCATCAGTGGTTCAGTGGTAGAATGCTCGCCTGCCACGCGGGCGGCCCGGGTTCGATTCCCGGCCGATGCAATTGTTTTCGGAAAAATTCTTTGATTTTCATAATAATTTGTATACAGGGTGGCCCAACGAAAAGGTCCCACCCTTATTTATGACTTCCCTGGTATATTTTGGCAAAAACGCTCGGACACGTCAATTTTTATTTTTAAGGGGACGTCTTTTCGTGTATGACTGTAAAATACAGGGTGTTCCAAAAATAAGATATCGCATTACACTTGACATTTTCAAATGGTTTTTTTTTTCAATTTTTGGATTCTCCATGAAGTTTTTAGTAACTTTTGTATAATACAGTTTATACCTATCTTCAACCGTTTATTTAAAAAATTTTAAAAAAAATTAACTACTTAGCTATAATGTGTCAAAAAGTCAATGTGGTGATAAATGTTGAAAGTGGTGTCCGTACCTTCATGCAATAATAAAGATTTTGCTCAAATCTATTCCCAACATTTTCACACATTTCTGGAGTTATTTGTCTGCATTCCGCCGTGATCCGCTCCCGAAGATCTTGGATGGAGTCTGGCTTCGTACAAAAAACCTTACTTTTTAAATGTCCCCCAAGAAAGTAATCTAAAGGACTCAAGTCCGGAGACCTTGGTGGCCACTCAATGGGGCCGCGTCCAAAAAGTGTCGTACTGGAGCTACAAAGTGCGGTGGTGCACCATCTTGTTGGAAATGAAAAAAATTTTCACTTATAATCTCCCTAGAGCTCGAATTATTTCCGGAAATTTTGTCGAGTTGCGAATTTTTTGAAAATTTTCTCGAGGCGCAAGCCGAAGGAAATTTTCTTGAAAAATTCGCAACGAGAACAAATTTCCGGATTTTTAATTCGAGCTCGCGGGAGATTCGGCAAGAAAATTTCATGCCAAAATTATTTGAGAAGATTTAATAGTAGCGGCTGGATGTAGCTCCCATGCATCAACCACAGTGTGGGATTGTTAGGGAGAGTGGGGACGGCAACACTGTAATCATATGGGAGCTACATTCAGATGCAGAGCCAGGGAGATTTCCACTTATTAATCATTTAGTCACGTGATTATGAGTAGGGTGATTTCCGATAAAATTAGGTCGTTGACATAGCAACATGTTAAAATGCAAGCCTATGATTGGTTAGAATTGACTGGTAGGAAATTTTCACTTATAATCTCCCTGGAGTTCGAATTATTTCCGGAAATTTTGTCGAGTTGCGAATTTTCTTGAAAAATTCGCAACGAGAACAAATTTCCGGATTTTTAATTCGAGCTCGCGGGAGATTCGGCAAGAAAATTTCATGCCAAAACTGATCATCGGAAAAAACATAACCCAGGACTCACCTCGCATTTAGTGGAAGAAACCAACGGCTCCTTACTCTACTCGCCATTGAGGAAGAAAGAAGGGAATCAGGATTTTATAAAACATTTGGAAGTTATAACCAATCTTGTCCATAATTGATAACATTGCAACTTTGTATTGGAAGTTGAAAATAAATCATTTATCAAAAATATTTGTCAGTGTTTTTAACACCTGTCAAGCACTCGCGGCTGGATGTAGCTCTCATGCACCAACCACAGTGTTGCCGTTTGCCTTATCTCTGTTTGTGAAAGTTGGGTTGGGTTGGGATTGTTAGGGACAGTGGGGACGGCAACCCTGTAATCATATGGGAGCTACATCCAGATGCAAAGCGCCAGGGAGATTTCCACTTATTAATCTGTCAGTCACGTGATTATGAGCAGGGTGATTTCCGATAAAATTAGGTCGTTGCCATAGCAACATAATAAAATGCAAGCCTATGATTGGTTAGAATTTAAAGTTGACTTGTAGGAAATTTTCACTTATAATCTCCCTAGAGCTCGAATTATTTCCGGAAATTTTGTCGAGTTGCGAATTTTCTTGAAAAATTCGCAACGAGAACAAATTTCCGGATTTTTAATTCGAGCTCTTGGGAGATTCGGCAAGAAAATTTCATGCCAAAACTATTTGAGAAGATTTAATAGTAGCGGCTGGATGTAGCTCCCATGCACCAACCACAGTGTGGGATTGTTAGGGAGAGTGGGGACGGCAACACTGTAATCATATAGGAGCTATATTCAGATGCACTTATTAATCTTTCAGTCACGTGATTATGAGTAGGGTGATTTCCGATAAAATTAGGTCGTTGCCAACTCATTTTCTATTATTTTGGTTATTCGTGACTCTATTGTATTTTTCAACATGTCCAAGTACGTCTCCCCTGTCAAGTTTCCAGGAATAAAGAGAATAATGAAAAATAAAAAAAAAAATATGAAAAATTCAAATAACTTTAAAACGGTTGAAGATAGGTATTAACTGTATTATACAAAAGTTACTAAAAACTTGGAGAATCCAAAAATAGAAAAAAAAAATGGGGGTATCCATTCAAAAATGTCAAGTGTAATGCGATATCTTATTTTGGAACACCCTGTATTATACAGTCATACACGAAAAGACGTCACCCTGAAAATAAAAATTGACATGTCCGAGCGTTTTTCTCAAAATATTCCAGGAAAGTCATAAATAAGTGTGGGACCTTTTCGTTGGGCCACCCTGTATGTAGCAAAAATACGAAAGATACTACCTAAAAATAAAGATGCTTTGACATCTTTAACAAAACTACTTTAATTACAATATTTCAGTATAATTTTGGGTTTTCGTTTAAACTGTAAAATAATTTCATAGACAGTTTTTTTTCACAATTTCCATTCGAAGCAGAGCACTTTCTTTGCAACTATTTTCACTTACATAGAACGTTTCGATTATCAAACAAGGGATTTACAAGTTGAAATATATTGTTCATAATAAAACAACAATGTAAGCGTAAGTCTTTGCACAAAAAATAACCCACATAAGAGCTCAAGGTACAGAACAGTGCAAATATAAATAATAATCACTGCTAAAGAAGATTAGAGTCTTATCGTTTCGTTCTATACTCAGTACAATTATAACAAAGCGGCAACATTGCCACCTCATCACACCTTCTACACAGAATAGGCGACCAGAAGCGACAAAACGTCAAAAATATGGGTAACGATTCTCTGACGTCACGTTTAAAGTATGGGACAATGGTCCCCCACTAGACACTGAGAGAACTATTCTAATGCTCTACACAGTAAGAACAGTTGGTTTAAGAAGCTGGTAGTAATCTGAAACTCAATGAGGGTTTCATAATGATTAAGAGACTTGAACCATTTATCATATTGGTGATTATTAACGAACCGGTTTTTGTTTTCTTCTATGCTCTATTTTTGTGTTATAAAAAAAATTCTGTCTTCACAGACATATTTTATTACCCACATAAGTATGAATAAATGGATATATGAGTACATGTTGCCTAGATACATAGGTATATAAGACTTGCAAATTGATATTTCAGACATTCATAATTATGTATCAATATCAATAGGTGGTTATTAAAAAATGAAAATATAAAACGGTACAATGAAAATATTTGGAAGATTTTTGAAGATATGTTTCTAACTTGTGAAAAAATTAGTGTCAAGTTCGTATATAATATGTTTTAATGATGAAGGGCCTTTCTTTTATTTTATTATACAGGGTGTTTTAAGTTTTAACTGTAAGGTAAAAGAGGTATTTTTTGGGTGTTTTCTGTGCGAATTTTTAATTCGAATTCGAACGGGCGTGGATTTTGATTCCAAGGCGACACTTTTTGGCACACCCTATAAGGGGGTGATTCTCATGACACTTGGTTAAATAAGGATGAGTGGAACCTTGTTTGAAATTTGAAAGCGCTTCCAATTCTCTTCACAACTTCAGAATATTTTTCAAAATTCGTACGATATTGGTTTTCGAGATTTCCATTGTTGAACTGGGCGGATAAAATAATTACCTACTCTTCTTGGCTTTCTCTTTTCGAATCTTATCTCTTTTGTCCAAAGCAGTCAGTTTAATTTTTTCAAGTAGGTACACACATAGGTAGTCTATTTTGACAGTTTTTGTTACCTTGCATTTATCGCCCGAAACACCGCTGTTAATTTCTAGTTGAAACATCCTGTATATTTTATAAGTTGAGAATCCGCTTTCGTTTATTTTATTCTTCTTATATTTGTATACTCGAATATAAATAACGTAAAAATTATGTATATTTATTGTGAAAAAACAACAATATATATGATTTGTATTCTTTATTAAGATCTATTAAGTGATATAAAAATACCAAAAATAATGAATACAAAATATATCAGTAAACAAACCTGATAAGATGTGGATTTTTTCTCTTGACTCGAGGATAAGGGAAATCTCATTGTCTTCCAAGGCACTTTTTCTGGCATTTTTCCAACCATGCAGCTTTGTGGGAAAAATGAAAGGAATGTCATTGGGAAATGGGCGTTTCTTTTCATTTTCTCTGGAAATGAACAAGAAATTAATTTTTCTTCGAAATGAAGTTTGCAAGGCACCGGCCTTGGAAAGCAAGTCGTCTCGATAACAACCCTTCAATCATATTTTAGCCCTATAACAAATGAAAAAAAAAACTATAGATTACTGGATCACCCTACACCCTATAATATAAAACAATTTGAACAAACTTCTACTCGGCTCAAGTAGTTATATCTAACCTAACCCTACATTTTGTTTACTGAATTGAGGTAGGTAATCGTTTTAGATTTTTTTAGGTGAATAATAAACATTACAAAAAACAAAGATATACATACTTTTTGAGTAAAAACGTCGATAAAATTGGGAAATATAACAGACTTTCTAATATTGGTGCATAAGTACTTACTGATCAGAGTCTTTAGGGAAAGAAAACATAGATATTCCATGACCGGTTCTGGTCCAACAGCCCCGAAAAGCACAAGAATTGCCTCTCGCCATATCCTTTTACAGAAAAAAACACACAAAATCAAAATGACGAAGAATATTCCAAATGATACCAAACAAACACCATCAGTGACCGGACTAAAAGACATAACCGTCAGATGTTTGACAGTGGTCCCACATTTCCCCTTCCTAAAGATTCTGGCGGGAATCGTTTTGTCGCTTCTGGTCGCCTATTCTGTGCCTTCTAAGAATGGATAATTTTGTATATTAATGCAATTCACCAAATTTATATCTTTTTTTATGCTAATTTATACAAATCCCTGTTACACCCTTATCTAAAAACTGCCTGCCGCAGTAGATTCTACGGTAAAAAGTGCACCAAGAAAGTTTTTACCAAAATCAATTATCTTTATTAATAAAAAAGTTGTAGAATATAGAAAAATCGACGAAATTCGAGAAACGCCCTCTAGTGGCCAAACTAGGAAGGTTTTCTTTGTTTGTTTGCGCCATTAGTGGGTTTTTTTATTAAATTTGAGCTCTCAGTTGATTTTCTTCTATGTCCTTCCATAAGAACGTGTCCAGTTTGGGTCACCCTGTAAAAGCATTCTTGGTAAAATAATCCTTGATCAAGTTGATTTCCATACAAAAATGTAAGTGTGAATGAATTACATTGTTGAGATACCTATCAATCAAATTTATCATTAGAAAATGGGAATTATGTGGTCAAAAATTTGAGCTTTGAGATCATTGAGATTAATAATGAAATGTTATTTCCTCTGTGTTGATGAATTACAAAAATATCGATATTATGTTCAAATTCTTTGAGATCAAGTACTTAATAGTAAGCACGTCAACGCTGCAATAACCATAGCAATTCGGTCAAAATGATCTATTAGTCCGTAGCATTCGAAACCAGACTTTATCTAGGCTACCTAACCCAAACTAACCCGATTCCATTGTATTGAATACATAATCTTAATATATAAAAATGAGTACCGATTTCTTCTGGAAGATCAATAACTTGAGAACGGCTGGGGCAATTTGAGTCATTTTTTTTTTAATTGTTCCTTTAAGTCTTGGGATTGTTTTTATGGCGGGATAAGCTTAAAAATCCCCCGAAAAAACCTGAAAACACAACTTTTCATTCGGGATGTCACATGTCACCTTGCCGTGACAAAACAAACTAATGTCAATGTCAATGAGTAAATTCAATAGGCGCGTTCGAGTTTTCGCTCTAAACACTCTGAGCACGAAGAGCGGAAATTCGAACTCACCTAATGATATTGATGTCAATTCAAATCATAGACCTGAGAAAAGAAAGATACTCTAAACTTTACAGCATAGCAGTGGCGGCCATTTTCAATATCAAGACAAAAATGACATTATGAGAAAAGAGTATTTCTATTTTTTCCCATACAGGGATGTTGTTTTTTGCGTCTGTTAGAATATCTACCCACAAAGTCCAGGTTCATTTACAGAGTTGATACTTCGTCCATACAAAAATTAAAACTAAAACAGAATCATAGGTCAAGACTAATAAAGCAACGTTGCCATAATGTTAAAATAGGTGCATTCAGTGAACGTAAACATAAAACTAAAACAGTGCTGATGCTGATTCTATCCAGGCTTTAATCCTATCTAATATATTATAAATTTGAATCCCGTTTTTCTTGGTCACTTGAGAACCTGAAGCGATTTAGGTGTTTTTTGAAATATGAGGAGTTTTATGCAAAGAAAAATTGGAAAATTTCCCTTAAGAACCCGAAAACACAACTTCTCTTTCTTTGACATAGTGAGGTTATGTTTGCAAAGTTTTATTATTTGCTAATGGATTTTTTTCAAATAATTATGTAGGTTCTAATTTGGTGTTTGATCAAAAATTGACCAAGTGCGGTAATGTTTGCCTAATTTTGTTATTTTTCAAAAGATTTTGTTCAAATTTAATAATAATATCGTAGGTTCTATTTGGGATTTGATCAAAACATTTTAAAAAAAATGACATGGTGAGGTTATGTTTGCATATAGTTTTGTTATTTTCCAAACGATTTTTTTCAAATCAGATATGTAGGCTCTATTTGGGATATGATCAAAAATTTTTTTAAAGCATTTTATACATAGTGAGGTTATGTTTGCATAGTTTTGTTATTTTCCAAACGATTTTTTTCAAATCAGATATGAAGGCTCTATTTGGGATATGATCAAAAATTTGTTTGAAACATTACATACATAGTGAGGTTATGTTTGCATAGTTTTGTAATTTGCCAAAAGATTTTGTTCAAATAATCATGTAGGCTCTAATTTGGGGTTTGGTCAAGAAATTTAACAAAAATTAACCAAGAGAGGTTATGTTTGCCTAATTTTGTTATTTTCCAAAGGATTTTGTTCAAATTAGATAATATATCGTAGGTTCTATTTGAGATTTGATGAAAACATTTTTTTTTAGATGACATGGAGAGGTTATATTCGAAAAGTTTTGTTATTTTCCTAAGGATTCTGTTCAAATAAGATATTAAGGTTCTAATTTGAGGTTTGATTTTTGAAATTTACCAAAAATCGTCCAAGTGAGGTTATGTTTGCATAATTTTGTAATTTTCCAAAGGATTTTGTTCAAATTAGATCATAGAGGTTCTTTTTGGGATTGGATCAATTTTTTTTCAAAAATGTGAGGTTATATTTGCTTAATTTTGTTATTTTTCAAAGGATTTTGTCCAAATTAGATATGTAAGTTCTATTTGGGATTTGAAGTGTTGTAACAATAGATACGTTTTCAGTTTAAACATTTCAAAAAAAGTACGCTAGAAATGTTGTCAGATATTTAACATATCATCCTAACTGGAAAATCTATGAGAGGATTCTTATTATTTTTTATATTATGTTTGTTATGTCTGCGCCTTGAATAACAGATTAATCATTGAAACATCGGAAAAACTAAGAAAAAAGAAAATTGTGAAACAAATTAATTTAGCACAACATTAATTATTGATTATGAGGCAGTATGGAATTTGCCGGGTCAGCTAGTTATTTTAAAAATGAGAGAACAAAGCGGCTAAATCATTAAACCCGAACTGCATATATTTTTAGACTGATGATTTATCGAAATACAAAACCATTTTCCAATTTAGAAAACCATAAAGTCCACAATACTCAACGAAAAGTGATACATTGACAAAACATGTAAAAACAATCAAATCAAATTTATGGTACTTAAAAATGAAATCGATAAGTCGTAAATTCCCGCGCTAAAACCAAAATAATATTTACAGTGTTTGTTTGATGGAAAACGAATTCCTGTCTGAGTAAATTTTTCCGAAATAACCATGAAATAATTCACAACAAAGAAGCTGCATTGTTGAAATAGATAACAATCTGTTAGTTGCTAACCCAGATAACGTAATGCAAATTGCGAGGGGGTTTTTGTTTTCTAGTTGATCTGCGTCGTTGTTGATGATTTATAGTGCAAGTGTGAAATGATAAGTGTGGATATGTTGTCTCATGTGCAGGATTTTTTTGGTTTTTGGAAAAGAGGGCGCTTTTTGGTAAGAAAGAAGCCAAATGTCATTATATCTGAAAGCCATATGTAGAATTAACAATCTTTATTAACTGTTTTCGATCTTCAGAACCCAGGCAATGTTACTATTAACAGTACTCTTATCAGGCATACTTATTTCAACCACCCCATCCGACTTGGTCCATGTTAATCTTGCTTTGGAATCCAACATATACACTGTTGTACCATCAGAAAACCAGTCAGCTACAGCCCCCAGCTTCAGCACGTTGATTTTGGGCCAAGACAACAACGATGCATACGTAATGTTATTTTTGCTGGTAAACCATACATCACCAGTCACCGTATCATTCTGATGGGTCCATGTAGTGGTCTCATAAATAGCCTCTCCATTAATATCCAACCACTCACCCAGCTCAACCAGACGTTCCTGGTAGATGGGCGAAATGTGACCTTCTTTCGTTGGTCCTATGTTGATTAAAATATTCCCTCCACAGCTGACAGTCTGCACTAGCAGCTCCACTAGCTGATGAGCTGTGGCATATTCGTCAATGTAGGAATTCCTTCTGTACCCCCACGAATGCCAGTCAATCGTCATGGCATTCTCCCACTTATGGGGCTGAAGTACTCCAGGGTTATACCTGTCAATGCACGTATAGATATCTCCATGGACGCACGTGGCGTCTGAACCCCATCTATCATTGGTCACCACAGTGTCCCTAACAGGACTATCATTGAACAACCAAGCTAGGAATTCTTCAGCCCTCCAGTACGAGCTGGGCTTATCTAACTGACCATCAGACCAGAAAATGTCAGGCTTATAATTGTTGACCAACTCCACCATCTCTGGGTATACTTTGTGATCAATAAAGTCCGTGGTGTTGTTCTCCAAATCCCCAATGTACAACGGGTTGTACCATTCGAGCAACGAATGGTACACTCCATACTTCATACCTAGATTTCGCACTGCATCCCCAAGCTCACCTACTATGTCCTTCTTAGGCCCCATGTCCACAGAATTAAACGAATAAGAGTACTTTGAAGGGTACATGGCAAAACCTTCATGGTGCTTGCTGGTAAACACCACGTACCTTGCTCCAGCTCGTTGGAACAAACTGGCCCAGAAGGTAGCGTTGAAAAACTCCCCTGTCAGCTGACTGGCAAACTCCTGATAAGTGAAACCAGGTTTGTAGTTCTTCTCCATAAACTCCACAACGTCAGGTTTTTTATCGGTTCTGAGCTCGTGCCAGAACCACTCGTTGTCGTAGCCTGGTACAGCAAATAGGCCCCAGTGGACGAATATTCCCACTTTGGCTTGGTCGTACCATGATGGGACTTGGCGGTTGTCGATGCTCTCCCAGTTGGGGGTAACCGCACTGGTTGAAGCGACTATGATCAATAACGCGGTTATCTTCATGATTATCAACGGGATTTTGGTGAAGGGTATAAATATACCGGGGATGATCAATCATGGTTGGATTAGTTCAAGTGCTGTAGATTAATCATGCTAGATGGAAACAAATCGACTCGGCATCAATGATGCATTCATTGACAAAACACAAATATGTCAGTAAACAACAAAATAAATTATAAAAGTTTAGATAAGAGTGAAATATAATAATTCTTACTGGTAAACTAACACAAACCATACTCAAACGATGGTTCAATTAGGGTAAGCAAAGAACAAAAAAAAAAAAAAAATGGAACTTTTCAAAATCATCAATGTTCAAAAATGTGTGATACCTATTTTATAAAATAAATAAATATTGATTTTGCTTGAATATTTGTCAAACGACAATTTACGTTGAAAACCAGTATCTAACGAAAAAAACTCAATGTACATTTTTTGAGTTTCGTTCAAAAATTCTCTCAAAATTGGAGATTTTTTGAAAAATACTAACTAAAAAAATCATAAATCTTAAATTAAAAACTCTCGTGCAATGCAAATTTATCTATTTGAGGTGGTATAAAGAGTGTCTTCTCAAAATTCCACTCGTTTTGCCTTCCTAGTTTCGTTTTTATGATTCCTCAAAGTTAGAGATGTTTTCACCAAGCTTCCTTGAAAAATACTGTAAAAATACAAAAAAAAAACATAAATCCCAAAACAATAACTTCTATGCATTAGAAATGTTTGGAGTTATTTGAGGAAGTATAAAGAGTGCCTCCTCAAAATTTCACACTTTTTGCCTTCCTAGTTTCGTTTTTATAGTTCCTTAAGGTTGAAGATTTTTTCAGCAATTTCCTTGAAAAATACTGTAAAAATACAAAAAAAAATCATAAAACCCAAAACAATAACTTCCAAGCATTAGAAATGTTTGGAGTTATTTGAGGAAGTATAAATAGTGCCTCCTCAAAATGTCACCCCTTTTGCCTTCCTAGTTTCGTTTTTATAGTTCCTCAAGGTTGAAGATTTTTTCACCAAGTTTTTTAAAAAAAATAGAAGTATAAAGAGCGCCTCCTCAAAGTTTCACCCCTCCTAACCTCCTTGTTTCGTTTTTATGATTCCTCAAAGTTAGAGATGTTTTCACCAAGCTTCCTTGAAAAATACTGTAAAAATACAAAAAAAAAAACATAAATCCCAAAATAATAACTTCTATGCATTAGAAATGTTTGGAGTTATTTGAGGAAGTATAAAGAGTGCCTCCTCAAAATTTCACACTTTTTGCCTCCCTAGTTTCGTTTTTATAGTTCCTTAAGGTTGAAGATTTTTTCAGCAATATCCTTGAAAAATACTGTAAAAATACATAAAAAAAAACATAAAACCCAAAACAATAACTTCCATGCATTAGAAATGTTTGGAGTTATTTGAGGAAGTATAAAGAGTGCCTCCTCAAAATTTCACCCTTTTTGCCTTCCTAGTTTCGTTTTTATAGTTCCTCAAGGTTGAAGATTTTTTCACCAAGTTTCCTTGAAAAAATAGAAGTATAAAGAGCGCCTCCTCAAAGTTTCACCCCTCCTAACCTCCTTATTTCGTTTTTATGATTCCTCAAAGTTAGAGATGTTTTCACAAAGTTTCCTTGAAAAATACTGTAAAAATACAAAAAAAAATCATAAAACCCAAAACAATAACTTCCATGCATTAGAAATGTTTGGAGTTATTTGAGGAAGTATAAATAGTGCCTCCTCAAAATTTCACCCTTTTTGCCTTCCTAGTTTCGTTTTTATAGTTCCTCAAGGTTGAAGATTTTTTCACCAAGTTTTAAAAAAAAAATAGAAGTATAAAGAGCGCCTCCTCAAAGTTTTACCCCTCCTAACCTCCTTGTTTCGTTTTTATGATTCCTCAAAGTTAGAGATGTTTTCACCAAGTTTCCTTGAAAAATACTGTAAAAATACAAAAAAAAATCATAAAACCCAAAACAATAACTTCCATGCATTAGAAATGTTTGGAGTTATTTGAGGAAGTATAAAGAGTGCCTCCTCAAAATTTCACCCTTTTTGCCTTCCTAGTTTTGTTTTTATAGTTCCTCAAGGTTGAAGATTTTTTCACCAAGTTTCCTTGAAAAAATAGAAGTATAAAGAGCGCCTCCTCAAAGTTTCACCCCTCCTAACCTCCTTGTTTCGTTTTTATGATTCCTCAAAGTTAGAGATGTTTTCACCAAGTTTCCTTGAAAAATACTGTGAAAATACAAAAAAAAATCATAAATCTCAAAACAATAACTTCTATGCATTAGAAATGTTTGGAGTTATTTGAGGAAGTATAAAGAGTGCCTCCTCAAAATTTCACCCTTTTTGCCTTCCTAGTTTCGTTTTTATAGTTCCTCAAGGTTGAAGATTTTTTAAAAAAAATAGAAGTATAAAGAGTGCCTCCACAAAATTTCACTCCTTCTAACCTCCTGGTTAGGTTTTTATAATTTTCCAAAGCTAGAGATGTTTTCACCAAGTTTCCTTGAAAAATACTGTCTAACAAAAACATCATATATCCCAAATCAATAACTCTCATGCTTTAAACATTTTTGGAGTTATTTGAGGAAGTATAAAAAGTGCCTCCTCAAAATTTCACCCCTTTTGCCTTGCTAGTTTCATTTTTTTAATTCCTCAAAGTTTAAGATGTTCTCACCAAGTTTTTTTGAGAACAATGCCCAAAGAAAAAAACATAAATCCTGAATTAAAACCTCTCATCCCATTCCAATTGTTGGAGTTATTTGAGGAAGTATAAAGAGTGCCTCCTAAAAATTTCATCCCTACAACCTGCTCAGTCTAGTTTTTATAACTCCCCAAAGTTAGTGATTTTTTTTTTAAATACAGTCAAACGAGAAAAATGATAAATCCCAAATTAAAATTTCTCATGCAATGCTCATTTTTGAAGTTATTTGAGGAAGTATAAAGAGTGCCTTCTCAAAATATCACCTCTTTTGCCATCCTAGTTTCGTTTATATAATTCCTCAAAGCTGGAGATGTTTTTACGTTTTCCTTGAATAATGCTGTCTAAATCATAAATCCTTAATCAAAAAACGGTCACCCAATACACATTCTTGGAGTTATTTGAGGAAGTATAAAAAGTGCCTCCTCAAAATTTCACCCTTTTTGCCTTGCTAGTTTTGTTTTTTTAATTCCTCAAAGTTTTAGATGTTTTAACCAAGTTTTTTTATGAACAATGCCTAAAGAAAAAAAACATGAATCCTAAATTAAAATCTCTCATCCAATGCCAATTTTTGAAGTTATTTGAGGAAGTATAAAGAGTGCCCCCTTAGGATTTCATCCCTTAACTCCACAAAGTTAGTGATGTTCTTTTTTTAAATACAGTCTAACGAGAAAAATGATAAATCCCAAATTAAAAACTCTTATGCAATGCTAATTTTTGGAGTTATTTAAGGAAGTATAAAGAGTGCCTCCTCAAAATTTCACCCTTATTACCTTCCTAGTTTCGTTTTTCTAGTTCCTCAAGGTTGGAGATTTTTTAACCAAGTTTCCTTAAAAAAATAGAAGTATAAAGAGTGCCTCCTCAAAGTTTCACCCTTTCTAGCCTCCTAGTTTCTTTTCTTTCCCCTTCTTGCTTCTTTTTTATAATTACCCAAAGTTGGAGATGTTTGAACCCCAAAATAAAAACGTATATGTAATACACATTTATAAAGGGTGCCTCCTCAAAATTTCACCGTTTTTGTTCTTCTAGTTTCTGTTTTATAATTATCCAAAGTTGGAGATGTTTAAATCCCAAATTAAAAACTTCCATGCAATAAAATTTTGGAGCTATTCGGGGAAGTATAAACAGTGCCTCTTCAAAACTTCACCTCTTATCCCCTCCTATTTTTGTTTTTATAAATCCCCAGAGTTATAGATACTGTCTAACAAAAAAAAAATCATACATCCTAAATTAGAAATCCCCATGCAATGAAAATGTTTGGAGTTATTTGAAGGAGTACAAAGAGTGCCTCCTCAAAATGTAACCTCTTTAGCTCCTACATTCGTTTTCATAGTTTCTCAAAGTTTGAGATTTTTTACCAAGTTTCCTTGAATAATGCTGTCTAAATCATAAATCCTACATCAGAAAACTCTCACGCAATACACATTTTGGAGTTATTTCAGAAAGTATAAAGAGAGCCTCCTCAAAATTTCACCCATTTTGGTCTTCTGGTTTCGTTTTCATGCTTCTCCAAAGTTGGAGACGTTTTCATCAAGTTTTCTTGAAAAATACTGTCTAACGAAAAAAATCCTAAATCTCAAATTAGAAACTCTCATGCAATGCAAATATCACATTCAATTGGTTCAGGAAAAATATCATGATTCATACGATTTTCGAAAAAATCGGGGAAAAAAATGAAATCGAAGAAAAAAGAAATAATAATAAAAATGAGAGTTAAAACAAACGGTAAAGATTAAATATACCTACTACTGCAAATTAGAAAAATAGGCAAAAATGATAAATGAATAATATTCTTGGTAATAAAATTCTTGTAAGCAGCTCTTGAGTTTACAACAGTTGATTAAAAAAAAAAGAAGAGGCTGAATTACTCCAAATACAATGGCTAGATAAGTATAAGTAGACCCTGACAACAACCCCCCTCGCTCTCCCTTATTTCTCTAGACCGACCTCACTGTACGATGAAGTCTTAAGGATTTTTTTTTTTAGGCTCCAGTTCCACCTCCCCGTCCAAACGCCTCCAGCACAGCAAACGTCCAAACCAATATACCGGAAGTTCCGGTTGCCTACAACGACAAAGTGGTTGCTTTCCTCAGACAACCAAACATATTCGATATCCTGAAGGAACGACATGCTCCTGTTGGTAATTCTTCTGCGCTTCGGGACAAGATCAATGCAGTACGAGTGGATGGTACTGTTGCCCTGGATAGATTGTGCCATGATGTTAATTTGACCATATTGCTCAGGTGAGTAGCAAGAAATTTAGTGCAATATGGCAACCTCGGCGTCCTGACTTTGAGTTGGCTGTTTTGTGAAAAGAACTGGGTGAAATATTCAAACCGCGTCAAAAGACATTCATTTTTAGTGCGGCGTTGCCAGACTTTAATATTCGACAGCGATGAAAGATAATGTGATAATGACCACTCTAACTGAACTTGCATCAGTTCTTTCTGGTAACACCCACTTAAATAATTATACATAATTTTTTCTTAATTCACGATTGCAAAATCCTAAACAATTACGTATGCGGCACCATGACACAAACAATTGAAACTATAATTAGCTATATGTAATTACCTTTCTTCAAGACATACATACGTTCATACAATGGCACATGGTCACTACAAATCTGCCGTAACGAATTGAGGTCGGAGTATATTCTTCAAAAATGAAATTAATTATTCGATAAAAAAAAATGCTTATTTGATATGCTTGGCTGAGTAAATTGGAAATGTGCGTTGATTGAAGTCAAAGATGGGAGAGTAAGGACTTTTTTGATAGGACAGGTGTGGAAAAAATGACCTATTGCATAATTATTAGTGGGGAGCCTTCGGATTTTGAGATTGTTTTAACAGTTACTTAATCATCTGAATCAGGAAAACAAATGAAAAAATAGTCCTGCTAGGTACGTTCATTTATTAGTGAGATAAAATTTTTAAATAATATGGAAAAAATCATGAAAATTACTGTCATTTTGGTAGTTTACCTTGACAGTTTGATTTTGATTGATCATAAGTGATTAAGTGTAATCAAATGGGGTCTAAATGATAATTATTATGTGTGGGTAATTTCTAATTCTATTGGATTCCAATAATTATATCACTTGCGTCATTCAAATTTCGTTTTAGTCTTAGTTAATAGTTTTTACAGCGAGGAGTGTTGCTACTTGAAAAGTAAACAAAAATAACCATTGGCAGCTCTGATTTCCATCAGTTAACTACGAATACTGCTTCAAATGATCAGAATTAAGCCACTGGTGCGACAGCCTTTCTCCATATATTATGCTTTCTCCCCACTATAACACAATAGCCGCAGGCGTGGTATATAATGAATCAGCTGATGCTTTATAATGTCGGTTGCCATGGCGACGCGTCGTGACAGGCCGATGCCTTGGATGGGATGCGCTGAGTCAAATCAGAACTTGCAGTTGACGTACGTTTTGTGGATTTTGGTAAACTGTGTAATTTTATCTATGTTTGGTCGGATTTGTTCTAATAAATTATCCGGCCCTCTTCAAGTGGGAGTAAAACGTGCGGTTTGATTGCGTTCGATCCGATAATTTCACAAAAATATTACGTAGACTGTTCCGGACAGTTAGTTTGAACGGGAAACGATATTTTACTGAAATTACGGGATTGATAGATAAACAATCAAATGACGGGAAAACGAGAATTACTCGAATTTATACAGGAAAACAAAATTCGAAAATTCTGCAACTTTGTTAAAATACAATCTTCAATTATTGGTAAAATCGTTTTTTTTTTTAATTCTTTGGAAATTCTTGATTTTTTTTAATTGATTTTGCCCATTTTTATCCTTCAGTTTTTTTTAATTGCAGTGGGTCCTTTATATTCAATTTTCAGTTTCTTAGGTAGTTTTAGTTTCTTGAAATTCTTAGTTTTCTTTCAATTATTTCATTGCTTTTTTTTTGCTGATTTTCTCCGAAAGATCCAGTGAGATCGCCCTAGGTTGTTGTTGTTTTTTTTGTCTAAATAATCGTTCATCCATTCATTTTTTTTTCTAGTGGATCTGAAGGAATCGACCTTGCTCCACCATTTTTTTTAATCATTCGATAAAATATTTTGTTGTTTTAATTTTAATCTACTTCACCTTCAATAGATCTGGTGGGATCGACTAAATTTTTTTTTATTTTTTTTATTTTGTGTATATGGTGATGGTAAGGGAAGAATAATTATCGACTTTTTATGTTAATCTCTTTATCCCATTTTAGTTTTTGGTCGGGTCAGATGAGATCGACCTTGTTTCATCTGCAAGT
Organism: Orchestes rusci; assembly: GCA_958502075.1. Taxonomy (NCBI): domain Eukaryota; kingdom Metazoa; phylum Arthropoda; class Insecta; order Coleoptera; family Curculionidae; genus Orchestes; species Orchestes rusci. Next base: position 3,641,752 of record OY293304.1, on the reverse strand, counting down.
TATTTTTCCACCTTTTGCTTTAATTGATCTAGTGAAATCGACACTTATCTTCGAAATAAATTCCAAGTTTGTTATGATCAATCTTTAAGTTTTGTTTTTTCCTCACTTTTATTTTTTCAATGAATCCGATGAGATCGACTCAATTTCATGTCTCTTTCCATTATTATCTTCAAGTTATTAAAATTATATCAACCGCTACTTACTGGCAAGTTATCAGAAAGATAATGCAGTTGAAAACTTCAATCTATTTGTCAGCTTACTTGTCCTGGTCATTGTAGATCCGATGAGATCGACCTTGTTTCATATAACTCATTTAATTTTCCCTTATTTAATCTCTTTTTTCTAACAACAATATGTGTATTATACATTCACTTATTTCTAGTTCTTCTAGTTGCCAACTGAGGTTTGGTTTTCGGGGGTGGTTTCGCAATCTTATCAATTGTCAATTGTTGTAGATCATAACGCCATCGTTCGGCAGAATCATAAACAATCAAATGCATGATTCGAAAAATTGTCGGTAGCATCCACCATTATAACATCAAGCTGTCCATAATAGTTTTATGGATTCAACCCATCCAGGGAAAAAACAAACAAAGCTCCCTAGATGGGTTCCAAACAGAAAACTGTTATAGATCGCTCGATATCATGATGGTGAAGGCCACAGACTAGAGTTGTGCGAATCATGCATCTGGTTTTGGTGATTCTTCCGAATGATGGCGTTATGGTCTACAGGGTGTTTCCTAACCCCTGTGACAAAATGAAAGGGGTGATTCTTCGCTTAATTTTAAGACGAAAATGTGGTATAACTTTTTTTCGAATTTCGCTTTGTTTCCAAAATACAGGGTGTTTAATTTTTTTTATTATTATTTTTTATTTTTATATATTTTTTTTTTTTATTCAGTGTTTTTGAATTCTCCATTAAAATGATTATAATTGATTGCTGTATTTGTTAGAAAATTCAACATCAGCGATAAAATTACTTTTTGCGTCAAAACTCACTCAACTAGATTTAATTTCTTATCTCAAAAATTAGGCAAGATACGATAAAAATTCAAGAGATCAAAAAGTTGCGTTTTTAGTTGAATAACCTGAGAAAAATGAAAATGACACAAAAAGTCACTGGCGTACATTTTTTTCCCAATAATATTGGTTGAAGTGTCGCTCGGGACGCCACTGTATTCGATAATTTTTATTTGTTCATGGCAAAATGAGCCCGTTATCACTATAAATACCGTTACCAAACTTCGAGTAAAAGATAAATCAATTAAAAATAAAAAACTAATCAAAAAAAAAAAATTAAACACCCTGTATTTTGGAAACAAAGCGAAATTCGAAAAAAAGTTATACCACATTTTCGTTTAAAAATCAAGCGAAGAATCACCCCTTTCATTTTGTCACAGAGGTTAGGAAACACCTTGTATAACACTCCACAGTTCATTCACTTGTCGGACAGACGCGACCCAATTCTATTCTAAAATAATCTGAATAGGTTTACAAGGTCATAGTCAATGTCAATCGCAAAGATGATGACGTCACGGGTAGTAGTAAAGCCACACCCCTTTTTCGGGGTTTTAGTTTAGTGAAATTTGATGTTTCTTTTTTGTTTATTGGGTTTTTTGAAAACATGTTTTTGCTGATGACTTTCAAATATTGGGTAGAAATTTCATGTCATTCGAAAATGTCTGCAAATTGTCCATTCCAGACGGGTTCTTATCTCAAATAGTCTGCACACTTGAAAGCTCCATTAAGAAATTAGTGATTACTTGGTTCCATAATTGAAAACTTGTGTTGCAGCATCAAATAATTTAGTTTAAATGATATTTTAATTACCATTGACCAAAATGCTTGTGTTAGTCATGAAACAACTATCATAAAGTATATACCTTAAAGTTGTCAAATAATGTCCTAATGCGCTCTAATGAACGTGTTTGGAGATAGTTAACCGGAAACTATGTCCAATTAGACACTGTGATGATTCTAATGATGATGAATCGTGGTCAACTGTTCATTCAAATTTCAAAAAATGATTCAGCATCCTTATTTTAACAACATTCACCATAAATGAACATAAATAATGTCATACTTGGAATTATTAAAAACATTTATTAACAGTTTTGTGCATGTTCAGCCTTTAATTGTGGGAAAATCTCAAACAATGTGTATGTATTTTACTATTATTTGATGAAATTTATGTTAACTAGTCAGAAGGTTGATGAATAATAATATTATCAATTATTGTATTTTTATACAGGGTGTTAATTGAGTACCTGTAGAAACTTTGAATCTTAGCTAATTTCCACATGTTCATAATATGAACTTTTCGTCTTAAAATTAGTAAAAAATTCACCACTGGAAGTTTGTAAAAGTAATCAATTTCTGTGTCAGTGAGGGCTACGTGCCCATTGGGCATTAAAACTCAATGGGTTATTATCGTGTCCCTGATGCGTATCATCACAATATGAACAATTGCATAATTATCGTCATGCCAAACTATTGTGATGTCATATGCACCAGTGACTATATCAATTTGTTTAATAGAATAATGGGGGATTTGTGGCCCAAATAAGAAACAATGTAAGAATGACCGGAATGGGATTCTCTTTGTTGATTCATTGATGGAAAACATTTTGGCTGGGCACAAGTAAATTTGAAAAATAATTAAAAAAAAATTACTTTTCTATAGAAAGCATTTTTGCAATAACTGCTTGACAACAAAGTGATAATTTGTCGAGTGCAAGCGATAAGTGGGGTATTAACTTGTCAAAACGGGGATTAACCATGCTTAATATATACAGGGTTAGTAAAATGAAGTGCAACTCTTGAAACGTTACATAACACTCACTTATGGTCAAAAAATTTCCATGCCCCTTCATTGTTGAATTCTTTCTTCGTGTCCTTGTTTGGTGTATGGCTATTATTGTGCTAATTGTTCAATAAAAGGGTGTTTATTTGATTCAATTATCACTAATTTTCATCAAGACTTGTTACGGCTTTGATGTGATTCATTGTGCTAATGTAAGAGAAATGCCACTACGACTACAAACATGATAATTCGATTCACTTACCAAACTAGAAAATGCCATTTGTTTGTTGGAGTCTCAAAGTCGACATAATTTATGTGACGCTTTCTGTTGTTTCATAGTTTGTTCGGCTTGTTGGTGCAGATGAAGTATGTCATTCTTTCAACTGATGCATATTGTACTACATACATGAATCTCTGGACGAGATTCATGTATCAGGACAGCAGAAGTGGGCGGGGACCAACGAGTCCCCATCATCGGACATCATTACATCTAGTAACTCTCATTACATCAAGTAACTTTTTTCCCTCTACAAAATGACGTCATCAAATATATGATCCGAGGTTTCGTCTCCGAGCAATCATCATCAAGTCTTTTTTTAAATACATATAGACAAACAATTCTGTTCTACGCTTAATATACTCTTATTGCTGTTTCATTGGTTCACAAACACATTTTTATCATTTCATTATTTAATTATTGCTTCATAACCACATTTTTGTTATTTCATGTTTTCTTTATCAGATTATATTCTTTGCTTTACTGTTTCAATGTTCAATTTTTTCATAATTTTTTTTGAACTACAAATCTCATTTTAGCCATTTTATGTTGAATAAGTTATTTTTATTGATCTCTGTACTTATCATTTCATTGTCTTGATACCTAATTAATTGTGACGTTTTTATTATTTTTTTTATGTAAAATTTCAATGGTTGTTTGTTTTATTTGTTTTTTTCATTGTCACATGCTCCCATACTCCATTGATTCATTATCTCTTTGTTACTATGCTTCATATGTTCAATATTCTTCCTTTCTTTTTGGTCATTGTTTCAATAATTCACTAACACTTCTTCATTAATTTTTCCAGTTTCTTTCCATATTTTCATTATCCAGTGATTCATTACCACTATTTTTCTAGTTTATTGTAATATATTCATTATTTTGTTGATTGACTGTTGAGTATTAACATCAATTTATTAGTAAAATGATTAACGTTGAATCATTACTAAGTTGTTTTATCATTACATTTTCATTATCTCGATGTTTTGTTGATTTATTATACAGTGCGGCTCAAAAAAATCCCCCCCCTTCTAACGTTTGAACCGTTTGATATATGCAAACGAAATTTGGACACATAATATGTGCATTTTTTTATACAGGGTGTTACTTAATGGTATGTCATGATTTTGAGGGGAAGTTCCTGGATAAAAAAAAAGTCGAAAAGGTCATTTAAACTTGGGTCTTAAAATGCTTGGTTTTTAAGATACAGGGTGTTGAAGATTTATCTTATTTTCAGTTTTTAATACATTTTCCAAAGACGGTTTGAGATATTGAACTGAATTTTGCCACAGGATATTATGGTATAGGAACACACTTTTTTTATTTTTATTTTTTTATTGGTATTTTATTTTATTTTATTTTATTTAGTTTTTTTCAGACTCAAGTTTATATGACCTTTTCGACTTAAAATGTATCCAGGAACTTCCCCTTAAAATTATGACATACCATTAAGTAACACCCTGTATAGTTGTGACAGCTGAAAATGTCAAAATGACAGCTGGACGCAATTTTGGATGAAAAAATTAAATGGATCCTGATTACAACTGCCGAGTTTCCAGCCTCTGCCATCATTTCTGTTGATATGACACTGTGTCAAAATGTTTTCATTTTTGTTTCTTATTTGTTGACTTTTCCAAACCAAGAGGATATGATGAGGTATAGAAGATCTTTAGAATGAGTTATTTCACAATCTTTTTGACGAGGAAAAAAAAATTCTCGTCAAAAAGATTGAGTAAAAGCATGCGTATCCTCTTAGTTTGGAGAGTCAACTCCTGCGGGTGAGTATTAATTAAGTAACAAAAATGGAAAAAAATGACACGCTGTCTTATCAACAGGAATGATAGGTTTGAAACTCGGCAGTTGTAATCAGAGTCAACGTGCCTTCAAAATAAGGTGTCAAATTTGATTTTTTCATTCAAAATAGCGCCCAGCTGTCATTTTGACATTTTCAGCTGTCACTACTATGTCAAAAAATACAGAATGTCCGAACATATGGAATATCAAACGTTTCAAAAGTTGAAACTTGTTTTACTTGAATTTGCATTTAAAGTGCATTTTTCTTCTCTACAACATAAGTTTTTTATATTACATATTTTTCACAATCATCGATAAATTAACATTGATAATGGCTTTATTAGCTCGAAACGTCGAATAAATGTTAAGTGTGGTTTGTTGTAGTGGAAACAAGAATTAAAATTGGAATCCATCAAGCGTAGAACGAAATTGTTCGTTTTCTCAAAAAGGCTAGATACAAACTTGATGATGGTTGCTCGAAGATGAAACGTCGGATTATAAATTTGACAACGCCATTTTGTAGAGGGAATAAAGTGACTGTGAAGATATGGCATTTATTTTAAAATATTTCTTCCAATAAACCTAGGAAAACATTTAAAAAATGTTACCCAAGGTCGTGTAGCTCGGTGATTGGAGTCCGTCTTGGCAAGTTGAGGACAGCCCGTAAATACAGATTTTGCTTCCTTTGGATGCGCGTGAACTGCAGTCATAAGGTATAGTAGGTCTTAGGACTGCATTCTACAGCGTGAGCTTCAAATTTTGTCGTAGTTTTCAACGCGGACACAACATATACAATCGCAGTACGATCGTGAATTACTTTTGCAAAATAAAAGAAGTGTCGTGAGTAGGTAAATACAAGGATATCGATATACATGATTAATCGGTGAATTTCACAGGTGGAAAAAGTAAGGTAGGCCCCGGCGAGATTCGAACTCACGATCTCCTGTTTACTAGACAGGCGCTTTAACCAACTAAGCCACGGCGCCTATATTAATTAAGTATGTTTAATTTTACGTAAACATTATGAGCTCAAAATAATTTAATAAAAACATGCGCGTTTGACTTTGATGGGGACAATTTCCATATAGGTATATTCTTTTAACTCTTTCAGATTTCTTTCGCTAAATAAAAAATATATTTTTTTATGAAATTTGAATATCTTATCGCATTCAACAACGTGCATAAATTAATAATGCAAATAAACACCAGCTGTTTGTTTATAATGAATTTGTGCTAAACAGCTTGCTAATAAGCATTCATATCCAAACAAAACAAATCCTCCATAAATCAGCTTTTCCCGTTGTTCACTCGTACTCGAATGTTTTTCTAAAACAGCAAACGACGACTGAGGACAAAAATCGAAAAACAACGTGAATACCAAATGAGCTACATCACTTAGGGCATCCTGTCTACGCGAGAACGTATTGTACTTTTAATTTGATATCTTAGAGGTGGTCATTCTATAAATATGAGCAGGTATAATTAAAGAAGTCTAAGCGCCACCGTCTCAATGGAAACCTTTAATTTGGTTCTTCCTCCGACGAAGGTTAATTTGCGTGGATTCGTGTTAAAAATTGTTGTAACATGAGGTTTGGATTTTTTTGTCGTAAAGGATGCTGGATAATTGTGTTTATGTTTGGATGTCTCAGCTTAATTTTGGAATCAGACGAGGTCAAACATGTACGGTGAATGACTTTCACTTTTAATGTGACTTTGTTGTGAAAATGTTCGAACATCGAATGACTAGAATTAGCCGTAGGCGATTTGTTTTTGTTTTGAATTTGCAACGCGACTTTGTCACCACCGCATCATTTGAACTCTTAAGAAACCAACGTTGAAAGTTCTCTTCGAAGTTGCAGTTCTAATGAGAAGCAATTTCATACGTGGTGTGTTTGATGGCAACATTGGCAGGTCGACAGGTGGATATGCGTCAAGTACGAGTTTGGTTGTTACTTTTTGATTTTTCCGTAGTGCGTTCCAGATTTTGTTGATTTGTTTCTTTGATAACCAGAGAATCGCCCACAAACAGATTGTGCATTTTTACGTAGAGGAGAGTCATGCTGGTAAACCAAACATCAAGAACAATAATTTGATCCTTCAACACGACAATCAATTCCCATGAACAAGTTTATTTAAGTGTCCAGAACTGAAAGAAAAAAATCGTCATGGGTGAAGTTAAGTGAGAAGTCTAGAAGTCTGCTACCAATAATTTCTTGGCGATAAGTGATCTGATGAATATGAAGGAAACAATCATCAAGGACATGGCGGAGGTCACAGGTGCCAGTAAAGTCAACGAGCGCTCTAACCCAGCCTTCTTCATCTTTTGGAACCATCAGATCCATGACCGAGGTCCTGAGCCAACAATCACCGCCCATTCTTCATGTTCAGAGCCGCCAACTATATATGGAGGGGAATGCGTACTTATGCACAATCAAAAAGTTGGGACTCCAGATTTAACCGTTTACCCACTAAACCTAACCACCTCGCGTAATCGCCTTGATAGCTGCGACTTTTTCGGGAACAGAGTCCTTTTAAAAAGTCTCAGTCATCTCGGTTAATAAGAATACTTCAGCTTGTACACCTTCGCCAATAGTGTACTGCATCATATTCACCCCCATACCTTCGCATTCATTTGGCGAGTCCAAAGGACCAGAGGAGCAAAGAAGACCACCTCAGTCTTCTTTGCTCCTTTGGTCCTTTGGACTCGCCAGAACCGGCGTTGAGGGGTGCTCCTCACGGTGCCAGGATTTGCCCAACTTGATCATCTATTCCCACAGTAGTGCTTCCATCTGCTGCAGGTTTTGGTTGACGGAACTTTCTCATTAGAAGCCTATTTTGATTTTTTGTCATTCTTCTTTGAGGGGAGTTCACTGCAGCCCTTATAACTGGCTGAGTGTCCAGCTTTCCCACAATTTGCACCGGTCGCGTTGCTTGCTCCCTTCAGCGTACAGGCACTGCTAGGATGTTCACTTGCGCACTTGACGCACTTGTATGGGAATCTACACAATCTTTGTGTATGCCCATATCTCTGGCATCTGATTTTGGATTTTAATCTTTTCTCCACCTCAAATAATAGGTTGTAGATCCACTTGACCTCGAAAATCTGCACACTGGATGTGGTGACTAAAAACAGTGACAGTGGATTCTTGGGTGTAAAGCTGGTCATCCTCTTTACACAGGCATGTTCGAATCCCATAATGTTCAATTCTTGCTAGGGCGTATATGTGAAATAGTGTCTGTTGTCCTCGTCCAGTTGCTTAACTAGCTGAGGTCTTGGAGTATATTTTGGTGGTACCTTCCACCACCATCGTTTTGTCAAACTTTTTCTCTTTGAGCTTCTTTCTCATCTCCAGCCAGTCATCACATCCGTCAATGGTAAGCGGGGGACTTTTCTTTACTGTTTCAGCAAAGGTTGTCTTCTTTCTGCTACTTTTGGTCTCTCTGCTTCCATTTCGTTCTGCTCAATGTCACTGTCTTCACTGCTACTACTGAGGCGCTTCTTATTCTTACTAGGCATATTTTCTCATAAAACAGAGAACAGATCCCTTCTTTAGAAAACCAAACAGTAGCGTGAGGAATGATGGACAGAGTCACCCTCTACAAAAATACCAAGGACCTGTATATTAAAAGTAGATCGACTATCTGGAACTGTGATAAATGGTCGCTCACTTGAGGCTTACCTCAGAAGATCTGTATGGCGAGATCTTGGAAGGCAAATCCTCTCCAGACGTCGAGCGCAGTTAAGGTACCTGATGCTGAGGAGCAGGGGACTCTCTACTATTTTGAGTGAACCACAGCTGAAGGATGGCCGTAGTAAGTTTTGGTATACGCCAGTTGATCAAACTTCACAGTGACCAGTTATGCTTTTGGGGTCTTACAATGTCTTTCTGTAGAAAGGTGACGAGACGGCTCAATAGAATTCAGATATCGATTCTTGCAGAAGATATGGAAGACAACTGACAGAATTGAATGAGGTTAGGTCGTTATAGGAATGGATAAGACCAAACTGTTCTTTAGAACCCATTTTGGTCAGTATAATTTTTGTGTAGGATGAAAATATGTACAGGGACATAAGTACTACCAAACCGCTACATCCGCAATTTCAGAGAATATACAACCACACCCTTCATAACCAACATGTTCCAACTGCCAATTTACGCTCTGATAATACCTGCCTTCCTGTTTGAACATTTCCATTGCAACTGTTAATAACGGCCCAAAAATGCATAATGATATTAACCAGACTGTTTAATAAACGCAGTAGTCACAGTCAACTAATAAAATTTTGATGTTCTCCAATTCATCAGAAAGCATTTCATTGTACGGATCTAATCTAGGCCGTCATGGTGGATTTGAAATACATATACAAGTACAACTAATGAGTGTTGAAGGTGATTGCATTTTGCGATAAAAGTTCACCTGTACTAAATTGAGATTTCCTTTGATAGGCATGAATTATGTAGAAAGCTAGTTAAGGTTCTGATTGGAAATAGAATTCTCGCTAATAACAGCGTAAACGGTCATTTTTCCATTAAACACATGCAAAGGAAGTGTGTATATATGCTTGGAGAACTGTAGGGGTAGCGTTATGGCTTGAATATAATTAAAAGTATCTTTGGTCATTTATCAGTCTACGCCTATTTGTGTGTGAATGGAAACCTCCGTTGTTTTTTTCGATCAATAAAAACCCAATTTTAACGGTTTTGTATCAATTAGGGTAGCCCCTTTTGTGCTAGAAATTTGGGTCTGATTTGAGGTATAATGACTTGGCCTGAATTTCATCAAAATGGTTCAAAATGGAATTGAAAAAATATCGTTATTTATTAACACAACCCGCCCGCGCCTTTAGCATCTTCTACTCCGTTGCATTGTAACAAACTGTTCTCTCAGTCAGTCTGTCCCAGCCCATGTGTGTATTTGTTCGGCGCTCCAGTCAAATGCATTTGCGCTATGGAAGATTGTCGGAAGTATTCGGAAAATCGCCCGATATAAGGGCGCCATCGTGTGCTATATTAGTACACTCTAGGGACAGGAAGCGTTACTTTTTCAGCTGTGTGTCAAAGCTAGTACATTAATTGTGCTGATTGTACTGATTTTTCAGTTTAAAACAAAGTATAGTGGTCACCTGCGTAGTTAGTTGTCACTATTGTCAATGTCAGTTTGCGGTCTACGTGTATTCAAGATAAACAGTGTTGCCAGAGGATTTTTTGAAACCAATAAAATGTAGGGAGAATTAACAATAGTTGACATACCCATAATCAAAAAACCTCCAAATTCCAAGACAAATTGCCCTATTATAATTCTATCAACCGGCTACAATCAGTGACACATGTCACCGACAAATCGATTACTTTATCTGAAAGATTATCGGAATTTTCAGCGTGTATGTACAAACATGCATGACAATGGGTTTTCTACCACAATGGCCTCTTCAAAAGCAGGTACCCGAAAGTACCACCTGCTTGAGTTTGGTGCGGGTTAGAACCGTTTTAGTACAGTTACGATCGGTGAAAGTGAATGGATTTTTGTTGGATTGGAGGAAGATAGATGATAATTTTTCAATTATAAAGGGTGTCCCAATAGGAATGTACATTTTTACATTATTCGCATACGGTAGAACGAATTATTATTGTCAAAACACAATACAAATATGGAGAGTGTTATGCGGGAACAGTAAATTGCGTGGCATTTTTGTTCGTCATAATGCGCCAAATTACACAACCGTTCAAATATTTGATACTAATTAGATTATTAATTAAACCAACAACAATTCTACAGTTGGGCCACAATTATGTGATTGAACATTACTCGAAAAGAATAAGAATCCATTTGCCAGATATTATTTTTCACGTTTAATTGCAATGTATTAACTTTACATTAAAATATAAATAACACGTACTTCAAAATAAATTATGACTTTTATTTCACAATTTAAATGTGCGTTCTTATTGGGACAACCTTTATCAAGTGGTCAATTAATTCATTTTTCCAATTAATTGAAATTATTAAATCGGCTGTAATGTATTCATGTTAGTCACCTCTTGCATGTGTCACGCCATTTCCTTTTCATGGGGTTAGTGAAGAGTTTTGTGACACTTTCCCATCAAATTAATCTGCAATTGAATTTATTTACAAATTATTTCTATTAAATTTTCACTATTTTGGCGAAATATACTTTTATATTGTATTTCATTGCTCATGTTCATTTTTGTTCTTAGAGTTGATTTTTTCTAATAATGTCTAATTTTGGACAATCTTTTTCGTCTGTTTCTGATTTTCATTATTTTTTAATTATCAATACTGTTTAACTGTACTGGGTTAGTCAAAAAACTTGATTACCAGGAGTAATAAAAATAAAGTATTGAAAAAATCACGATTTGCTAATGAAAATATGTTTTCCTATCACGATTACTCAATTTTGCATAATCGTAATTACGTAATCATAAAATTTACAATATTTTTGCTTAATTTGGAGTCTTCTACCTGAAGAAACAAGGAAAAAAAATATAATAAATAAATATAGGATGATTCAGGATATGTCAATACTTCAGGTACGTATTCAGGGCCCAACAATAAACATAAAAGTCTATATAAATATGGGTCCGTCCGAAAACTGAAAAAGACATTATGTATGTGGCGCCCCCTACGAGGAAGAGCCATACTAAGATTAGATTCGAATTCGTCATACTAAAAAACCCTAGGATACAAATTGAACAATAACAATTTTTATATTTATTTTTGGCTCTGAAAACGTACCTGAAATATTGACATATCCACATGAATTACTCTGTATAGATATCTTGAATTTTACGGTTAGAGGCGGAGAAGATTTCTACGCAGTTCGACAGTTTTCTACACTATTCAGTTCACTATTGCAGTTTAAACGTGGTGGTCAATTCAGTAGTGTATTGATCATGTTTTGTAAACAATTTAAAAAAATAAATAAGTTGTGATATAAATTAGTGTGAATAGTGAGGGTAAATAAAGATTGACATTCAATAAATTAGTTTTAACGTGATTTCTATAGCTAAAAAATGCTACAGTATATTATTTTTGCTGATGATTTTCAAAAATTGATTAGAATACGTATTGTATAAAACTTCAAGTGATCCGAAAATTCATGCTAGTTGTCCTTTATCGTTCGCAAAAAAAACAATCAATTTGAAAAAATAAATAAGTTGTGATATAAATTAGTGAGAATAGTGAGGGTAAATAAAGATTGACATTCAATAAATTAGTTTAAACGTGATTTCTATAGCTAAAAAATGCTACAGTATATTATTTTTGCTGATGATTTTCAAAAATTGATTAGAATACGTATTGTATAAAATTTCAAGTGATCCGAAAATTCATGCTAGTTGTCCTTTATCGTTCGCAAAAAAAAACAATCAATTTGAAAAAATAAATAAGTTGTGATATAAATTAGTGTGAATAGTGAGGGTAAATAAAGATTGACATTCGATAAATTAGTTTAAACGTGATTTCTATAGCTAAAAAATGCTACAGTATATTATTTTTGCTGATGATTTTCAAAAATTGATTAGAATACGTATTGTATAAAACTTCAAGTGATCCGAAAATTCATGCTAGTTGTCCTTTATCGTTCGCAAAAAAAAACAATCAATTTGAAAAAATAAATAAGTTGTGATATAAATTAGTGTGAATAGTGAGGGTAAATAAAGATTGACATTCGATAAATTAGTTTAAACGTGATTTCTATAGCTGAAAATGCTACAGTATATTATTTTTGCTGATGATTTTCAAAAATTGATTAGAATACGTATTGTGTAAAATTTCAAGTAATCCGAAAATTCAGTCTGGTTGCTTTTTTTTAAATGTTGAAGGACTTTGTTGCACGTTGGACTTTTTTTTGTTTTTTTTATTTAGTTTAGCTACTTCATCATATTTTTTTTATCCAATTTTGTCAAGAATTTCTTTGACGTTAATTCTGTTTCTCTTGCATTAAGAGAATCTTATTTCCTTGATGTAATTTTGTATTTAATTGTGGCAATTTTTGATAAAATATTTTCTTCTCGGATTTGAATATTTTCAATTTTTTTTTAAGTAATCAATTTCCACATTGATATTTTTTTGTTTAGTTATGTTTATTCACAAGAATATTTTACAAGACTATTATACTTTCACTTTGAGATTTTTTTTATCAACTGGGCGAACAAATTCAATGTGGAAACCTGTAAGTTTATTAAGGCCCTCTATCGGCAATCGGCGGAAATTATCACCCATGACGTCAAAGGCGTCATTATTCTTAATTTCAATTGATAGTTTTTCGATGAGATTTGAGTGAAATGAAAAAAAATGCGGGTATCATGAAATTTGGTGGAGATTGGCATAATAAAAAAAAAAATGCAAAAAGTCCCTATTGATGCTGCACCTTATAATCATAAAAAAATGTGGGAATGGGTTTTAATGGACGTATACTCCACAAAAAATATAAAAATACATACATTCATGTATTGCAAAATCGCTTCGAGACAATTCAGCGCAAGAACAAAGCGAAACACATACAATAACAAAGAAATACGGATATCTAACACTGACAGAACCAGACCAAAATGATTTTTCAGACCAGGTAAAAGCGAGGAATGTTTTTTTCATTATCGATCAATGGATTGCTTGGAGCTATTCATGCTTGTAACAATGTGGAGAAATATTATTATCATTTGGTTTGTTTGGTATGAGATATTATGTTTCAATTATTCGGAAAATGTTTATGTAATATTATTATAGTGTTTCAATATTTATGATAATTAACGATTTTTTTTAATTAGTGGTAAAATTTATACTTGGTAGTACCTTTCATCAGAAAAAAAACAAAAATAGATCAGCAATAAAATTCCAAGTTCACAATCAACGAATTTGTTATTAAATCTAAAAACCAAAGATATAATGTACATGAAATTTTAAAAACTTCGTTTTCAACGATATCTTCAAATTTAATGATCAGGTAAATTATAAGTTCCAATTTTGAACATGAACACATTCAAAGTTTGAAAAAAATCAACGGTCCACCCCCTCACATTGCTTCTCTGATGCCAACGCGTTACGATGACCTTGAAGGGTACAAAAATATGCAGTGCCAACGCGTTCCGATGGGTTGATATTCCATACGTAACTTTGACAAGCTTTAATTTTCAATCCGCTTGAAATTTTGGCTTGAGAACTAAGTCACGGGAAATTTGAACATTCCCCTATGGAAAAATGTTTAGTTCAGATCCTGCAATTGATTTTGAAAATGTCGACGAATTTTTGAAAATTGTCGGATTGATGTTCCACAATAACTTAGAGAAGCTGTAATTTTCAATCCGCTTGAAAATTCAGTCACCAGCGTGATAAAAAAATGGTTAATTCAAATCCATACGTTGATTTCTAGCACTGATACTTTAAAAGATAAAATGAAGATACTTAAAAAAAATAGTTTCTAAAACTATGGGTAAGTCAGATTAAAAAATCAACGATGCTATTACATGTGAAATCTCACCTTCAACATCAACGATGATTTTACTTTAATATTAAAGTTACTTTTAAATCTGAAAAAACGATAATTTTATGAATGTTTGAAAGCTAAAAAACAAAATCAAGTCCACTTTTTTTATTAATTCATAATGATAAAAAATCAGAATTGTAAAAGTTCATCATCAGTTAAAATTAAACATAATTTTTCACGAGGTATGACAAAAAAAAATCATTACCATCAACAAAGTCGAAAATCAGCGATTCATATCACTTGAAGTACATATAAGATTTCTTGATAACATTCAACAATAATAATCTTGAAATCAAGTTGAAAATTAACAATACTTTCAAAGTTGAAGACAAATAAAAATATAAAAAAAAAGATTAGTAAATGGTACTGTCACATATAAAATATAAAGAATGTCTGATCTGGTGATTTTGTCAGTATTTTCTCAATAAAGTACAGTTTTCCGCACTAATAATCACTCAATAGCCCTTGTTATTATTTTTTTGGAATTAATCATATGGAATGTGAAAAACAATCAACAATTATGATTATGCACGTTCAATTTACTACGTCCCATTTTTCATGATATGGTAATAGAGTGGTAATCGTTATTCACTGCACGCAAGAAATACTTGGAAGTCGGGATTGGTTAAAAAGGAAAAGTACTGTCGGGAAAAACGCAATATTAAATGATTAATTGGAAAATTGAATAAATTATTGCTCTGGAAACCTGAAATATCAATAAAAAGATTGTTAATAAAATACATATTAAAAAAAAATAACAATCTCATTGAAAACCTCTATCGATTTGACACCGTGCTAAGAAACGACAATATCACCAATCGACACAAAAAAGTATACTGGTTACACTGGCACCCGGACTAAATTTGTATCCTGACTACTGACTATTGTTTGTATTCCTTTGACAGCTAGCATTCATATTTTTAAATTCAAAAACTAATGATTTTAAAAGGGAATTCTACAGCTTGTCGAACGTCTTTACTTTTGAAGGAGTTTTTCATACATTTTATAAAATACTACCTGATAATCCGCGCCTATCTGTTAAATATAAAATAAAAAACTTCCGATTCAATCGTTTTTATGAAACAAAAGGTTATATTATAATTATTATGTTTTCAAATATTTACTCTTTCACAACGCATATATTTAGTAAATGTAAACGCGGCTTAATGTTTGGTACGTACCAATAGAACATGCCTCAACGTCAACGTCAATAAATGAAAAATGGCGAATGCTAACAAATGTCATTTTTTATCAAAAATTTGAATATAAATCTTGATTTCTCCAAATAAGTTATGAGTTGATGAATAAAACATTGCCCTTGGACTATTCCCTGATTAAACTGATAAATCTGCAAATTTTCATTCGAGTTTTTTCTGCGATTCTTGAGTTATAAGAACACAAACATACAGTTTTGCATTTTTATACATATAGAGGATAAATAACAAAATATATTGGATTTCGTTGAAGTAGGTGTCAACATTAATTATCCACTATTTTCAATGTCACAAACTTTTGATATTCGTCGTAAATTAATGCCGGAAATACGACACTCGGAAATTCTGAACTAAATAGTACATTTTGTATCAAGGGCGGAAAGTAGATGATTTTGACGAGGGTATAAGTAGCAGCACGAGCGGAGCGAGGGCAGATATTAGCCGAGTCAAAATCATCTTTCGTCCGTGGTACAAACAGTGTTTTTTGTACAACCAGTTTGTAATAATTTGAAAAAGAATATATATGAAAATCAAAAATAAATAATCGATACACTGCACTACACTGCTGACAAGTCAGCCAACTGACAAGTTTAATGACAACTGTCAATCATGGTTACAATAGGTGTGTTCCCGTATTCTTTTGTGGTGCAGATTCATTGTCGTCGAGATTGTCACGTGATTAGTTCCTTCTAGTATGCTGGGCTGTCACGTGGTTATCAGATTCAGATGCGTTTTGATCCAAGGAACCGTTGCCAAGCGACCTACTTTTGCGCCCGCGGGCGCGAAAGTACTTTTACGCCCGGCTGCCAAATTTAGCGAGTTTCCGCCTGCTTTGCATGCATTGAAAAGTGGACTTTACGTGTTGGTTGTACAAAAATACAGTTAATCCATTCAATGTGAATTGTGACACATGTTCGTGTTGATATTCCAGACAACACATTTATTTTCCTTAGCGGTATCTTTATTATGGTTATTATATTGATTATTGATTTATAGTGAGCAGGTCAAGTACATATTTACAAGCGGATGAAATATAACTTGTTTTGATTATATTATTCTATTTCTCATATTCTGCACAGCTCTGCATTGAAGGTATTCCATAACCAAGATACTGTTATTCAAGGTGCTCAGGTTCTCTATTAAAAACACATTGACACGAAATAGATCAAAGGAAGTGCATAGAAAAGAACCGTAAAGTATCAGGTTGTGCGAACCCTTCTGAATAAATTCAATTCAAGTTTATCCTGTCGGCTTTGTATTGGCACACCGATGGTTGACACAATACATGAAAAATAGCGATTTTGGGAAGGTTACTAGAGCACTGGATTAGTAACAAATTTGAATTATGTGGAACCGTTAAAAATATAGCACACGGTGGCGCCCTTACATCGGGTCATTACCCGAATACTCCCGACAAATTTTCATAGCGAAAATGCATTTGACTGGAGCGCCGAACGAATACACACATGGGCTGGGACAGACTAACTGAGAGAACCAGTGACTATATGCAACGGAGTAGAAGATACTAAAGGCGCCGGAGGAGAGGTTTACGAAAAAAAAATGTTTTAAAGATCTACTTTTTGAAATCTGAGTAGCTTTAATTTTTTTCCCTGTTATCGCTGACACGAGCGTACTTATTGACGAGTCGCCCCTGTCACTCATAGACTGATACACATATATGATGAAAAAAAAAATAACCTCCTTTAACTTTATTTATCAAATAAAGAACTCCTGCTTGTTATACGGACTGAAAACAAACACATGCGACAAATAGTGTGATGGTATCTATTTTTTTATGATCCATCAGTTGTTCAGTTTTGAATGCGGTTACACCTTACTTTACCCATATTTTTCCTTAATTTTCCAATTCAATTACCCTTCTTTCATCACAATATGTAAAGTCGGGATTTTATCCAATCAATTTCCGGTAACACATCTACGCTCACATGAAACAAGAACAACGAATAAAAAACGCACTGTCGCCGTCAATTCAGTTCAATCGATTGAAATTAAGAACTCGAAATTATCGGAATTTGTCCTCCAACGCAGGATCTGCACCCACTGAGAAATATCGATTTCTTCTAGAACATTCCAGCGAAGCCAGGAGACGGAGAAGATTTCTACACGGTTCGACAGTTTTCTACACTATTCAGTTCACTATTGCAGTTTTAGCGAGGTGGTCAATTCAGTAGTGTATTGATCGTGTTGATAATTGTGAACGAACATTAATTAAAAAAAATATATAAATAAGTTGTGATATAAATTGGTGCGAATAGTGACGGTAAACTTAGATTCTTGTATAAATCTCTACTCTGCTTCATTCTGGATTAGCTTCATTGTGGTTGCTTTGGGGTCCAGAGACTGAGAACTATTTTTAGAGGGGAAGTATCAAGTGCGGCAGTATAGGTGAGAATCATTCTCTTTTTTTTTGACATCTTCCTGCCACCTTCGACCTGATAAGAGCTGTGTTGTCGTCCAACATGATAAAAAAAAATGATGAGGAAGTGACTGTATATGGACAACAGCAGTGAGGTATAATCAGTATGGGCTGTTGTCCATATCCATTCATCTTTGTAGTGGGAGTTGGATGGGAACATTGTTCCGGCATCCTTTTGTCCATGACCACTAAAATGTTTTCATCATCCATAGATCTGGCAATGGTTGGGATGGTCGTGGTTGCTTGCACTGTGGTTGAATCTCTATGGTGATTTTTGGGTCAAAGTAACATACTTTTAGCAATAGTCCAGTGAAAAAATCACTAGGTTATCTCAAATGGTTTCGGAGCTGAGGATTTTTTAATCAAGCTCTTGGGAGACTATGTTGCATTTTCTGTCCTCCTCAATCTTACGCTTACTGAGCTCAAAGCTCCGGAGCATGAAGTGTTGAATGAGGTCGATGTAACCATATCCATCCAAGGAAAAAAAAAGATGTTGAAAAATAAAATAACTTGAGAATTTCTCAGAGGAAATGTTGAAACGATGTCGATCTTATCGGATCCACTGAACCAAAAATTGCCTTTAAAAAAATGGATTGAAGTTTTTGAATGCCCCATAATTTGTTTGATAACTGATGCAGGATTTTTGGACTGCGTGACATTACCCAGGATTTTCCGGCGATTTCGACGGGAGAGAAAATCGTATTCTCCTTATCTCGGGCGCCATCGTTTGGATTAACGTGGTATGAAGCCCACAGTGCCGAGTAGCTTTTGAACAGTGAAAAAATCCATACGTTCAGTTGTTTAAATAGATGTTTTACAGCGGAGAAATAAAAAAAACTTACCGAAAATTGTTCGACGATGTAGGCGTACGTGTGGTACGGACCACAGTAGAAAACGGGCGCAAAGCACGGCGTGGAAATGTGGTACGGGCCACAGCAGAAAAACGCGAAAAGAAGAAAACATTAGTTGATAAAATGAAGTTAAAACAAAATGCAGTGTTGACAGTTTTGTTGCAAAGAAACCTTCCTTCAACAAAGTGTACCAGGTCCCGGAAACTGTCACTTCTCCAGAAAGGACCAAGCGAATTTTACCTTCGAACGCCAGTTTCACGTGATCGTTACATGGATTGTTCCGAACAGTATAAGTAAATAGTTGATCAAGACGCGGCGCACGGAAAATGATTATTTAGAAACATTGCGGGATCAATCAATTGAAAAATAACCGAGTTTTGGAAAACCGGGTATTACTTGAATCAAACACTCGAAAATTCTGTAAATTGGCTACAACTGTCTATTTAATTTTGGCCAATCAAATTAAATTAAATTAACTTCAAATAAAAATTAAAATGGAGTCGATTTTAGTAGATTCATTGATGAAAAAGTGGGGTAATAACGTAACTTGACTATCAATAATTAAAAAAAAATGTGGGTCGATCTCATCGGATCCACCAAGGAAACGACTGGAATGGGTGGCTGAAATCAACTTACGCTTTCCGTACTATCACCATACAGAGGTGAATAACACGTCGACAAATTGGAGTTCATTTAGAGAAAAAACAAACCAAAGGTCGATCTCATCAGATCTATTGCAGTAAAAATAGATGAAAAGTAAGAAATGACAGTTACAGAACTTTCGGACTTGTTTTTCCGGTTTAATTCGAGTAATTCCCGTTTTCCGTATTTTTCAGTCAATTGATGTATTTTTTCTAAAGTATCGTTTTCCGTGCGCCGCGTCCTGATCAACTGTCCAATTATTGTCCGCAACGGTCTACGTACAATTCCGTGAAACATTTCACCAGATTCATTGTAGAGAAAGTAGATTGAAATTGAAAAAATAAATATATTCTGAAAGTAGTTACTAAAATTTTTCAAAAGTGTCATCATTTATTTTTTTATTCAATTTTTTTCCACACTCTTGCATAAAGTGGAATGGTTATATCACTTAATTTGTCCGTTTATCTTTATTGGCATACTTTCGATCTAGGCGAACAATATTTCTATCCACACTGAGCGGCGTTCGGGAAACTGTTCGCCAACTATCGCATATCTAGCTCCGCCTTTGATCCTGCCTTTGTTATTCTCTACGTTTCAAATATGTAGGTGTCGTTGATATGAAAAACCAATACAGGTTTTCTCCATTAAAAAAAAATAATTACAGTTGCCACGTTGATAAACTGAAAAGCAATCACACTATCCTTAGCTAATAAAACAAAACCTCGACCCTATCCACACCTTATGACAGTAAAATTATTAAGGTCAAAAGTTCTTGGTAATAAATGTAGTGCACAATACAGGTTAGATCTACAACAATTTATAAAGTTGCAAATTACTTTAGATGTCTGCTGAATAGATTTATTACCGAGGCAAATTGAGAAAACGCAGAATAATGCAACATTACCTTAGTTAGCATTAGAACAGTTATATTGAAATTATTTAACGTTTGATTTATTATTTTCAGGTAAGACCCGTATATGCTGATGATCATTGTAAGTATTACTAATTAACACTTACTGATAATATGAACGTACTATTTAGGTTAAATTTAATCAGACAAATTAGCGTTTCTGTCACCTTGAACTCATATTTTTCCACGGCAAAAACATAAACAGGTAATCAAAACGGAAACATGTCTCATTGATAAAACTAGTTTGCTGACCATCGAAATAGAACTCCTTGTGCTGACGTGCGGTAACATTGTATTTGTGAAGAATACTTTGAAAAATACCTTGTAATCTGATATGCAGAGCAATTATTTTTTGCGCCTTCTGTTCTCGCTTTAATTTGGTGTGAACAGATTCAAACTAGATACATAGTAAGTTGTGGGAATGGCGAATAATTGTATATTGAAACATACTTTGCATTTCCTTACATGGATTAAGGAAAGTGAGAGTTACATACATCCAAAACCCCGAAATTAATACTTCAATGAAAATTGAATAAATCGGTTACTTTTATCGCGTCACGGTCTGCGCCAATCTCAGTGATGTTTTGTCACAGTCTAAGTCACGTCGCGTCGCGGTCCCTCATAGCAATGTACGTTTAACAGAAATTTTTGGTCTTTAGTTAATCTCTGTTGATTCTTTGCTAAATTTAATTTTTAGTTCCTTGGAAGCTTGGATCGTGATCTTTATTCTTCTTGTTTTTCTGTTGTTTCCATTTTTTGTAACGTTTTTTTTTGGGTTTGGTAGAAAGTTAGAAAGTCAATTTCGGAAATGAAAAACTGAATTTACTGTGTTTTATTGATTTTGTTTCTTTTTAAGTAATCCCATTTTCCCATGAATTTTTGTTTTTTTTTCCTTTTTTTATTTTTACTTATTTATATGTCCTTTTATTGTATTTTTTATCCTTTTTTTTTTTCTTTTGATATTTTGACCCATTTTAAGAGTTGAGGTGAACCAATTTTTTTTATTGATTTAACTGGCATTGAGAGGTTTAGATAAAACATTTTATATTTTGTTTGTAGAATATTCATATTTATGCTATGTATGATAATGAAGCATTTTTTGCTTAATAAAGAGCTTTATTATCATTATCATTATATTATCCTTGATTCTATGTTAGCTTTTGCTTAATGGAAATTATTTTTGAGAGTTGACTATAAAGTTTCGTGGAAATTATAATAATAGTATATCATTCAACGAGCGGGAAATGGTGGCTATTACTCACCAGGATGAAGTAATCATTTGAGTGAGTAATAGGTAATAGCTATTTCTCGCGAGTAGAATACTATACTTTTTCTATGATTATTCAACAATTAAAGCGAATTTTGCAATATTCAATTTCATTTTGACGAAACATTTTGACAACCATACTTGAAGTGAGGTTAGGTTGTTAACACAATGACCATAAAACAAGTATGGACGGTCAAATGGGCTGTTTCAAAATGATGGATTTGAAGGTTGACATTTTGTCAAGTTTTCTGATTGGCTCAAAAACAATGAAGTAATGACATTTCATTGGTTGAAAACAATTGAGTAATGAAAAAAAGTCACTGGTAACGAATCACATTAACCAATAAAAACTGGATGTATAATACATCTATTATTGAATAGTCATAGAAAAAATGAATTATCAATAAAGTCACTTAATTACAAAAATACAAAAATACTATTAAAAGGATTGTGAGAATCTCAAAAAAGAACTGTACATACACACAATGATAAAATGTAAATATCAAGATAAACAAACGATAAATTAAGATTTTAAAATGTTAATTTAATTTAATTTTAAATTAAACACATTTGTTTTACATATAAAAAGATTTTTTCATTTTTTATTTATTTGTTTGATTAGGTATATTAAATTCATTTGTCTTTTCTACAATTCCATTTTAGTCTTGATTTCTCAATCGTGTCGTATTAATTTTAATTTTGTCTTGTTCAAATTAATCCACTTCCTCCATTTATTTATTGTTTGTTGATTTTTTTCAATAGTTTTTGATTTACATCATTCATTTTATTATTATTTTTTTATACAGTCTTTTGTTTTTGACTCATTTTAACTAAATTGGCATTTTTTTATATTTTTGTACTGTTAGTTTCTGCTTATTGAAAATTATCATTGCGTATCATAAAGTGACATGAAAATCTAGAAATATAATAATTATTGATAATAATGATATGTATATCTTCATTCATAGCATAAGCTATCTAGTAGATAATCACAATATAAGAAGAAAAATATATTTACACATTTTTTATATAAAATGGTAATAATTAAATAAAATGCTATAAGTATAAATTTTACAAAATTTAAAAAGGTTATATATAAAAGTAAAACTGTTAACATAGTAGAAGAAGAAGCGACTGGCGAAGAGAATATTCAATACAAAAGTAAACATGAAGATGTATAAATTCTCTTAAAAAAAGTAAAAGTCTCTTATTGGAATGAAAATAGAAAAAAAAGAAAGGAATGAAAAAGGATTGTTAGAGTATAAAAAATGCAGACAATGTAAAATATCCTCAAAACAATAATAAAATGTTAGAATTGAAAAAAAAATCGGAATGTAAGAAGGAATAATAAGGATCAAATGCCGTTTTTTTATTTTTTTTTATGTTTGTACCATTACTGATTCTTTTTTTGCTAAATTATTGCGATTTATAACATGAAAGTGGACTATAAATTAATAAAATGACATAAAAATGGACGAAAATCTCCAAATAAAATGAAAATAATCCATAATAATTCATAATTATCTAGTAGTTATCAAGTAATTGAAACAAAAATATAAGAAAACGATAAAAAAAGGGTTGTAAGACTCAAATAAAAACTGTATGTCAATAAAATCTAAGAATTAAAATAAAGATCAAAATTTCCTAAAAACTACCGAAGGTTTAATGTATAATAATCGGGATTAAATGACTTTTTTTTCCAATAATTCGTACTATTCTTGATTCTATCTTAGCTTTTGCTAAATGGAAACTATTGTTGCGTTTTATAAAATGAAAGTTGACTATTAAATATAGTGACGTAAAAATTGACAAAAAAAAACAAAAAAGCTCTAAATAAAATGAATTATCAATAAAAAAAAAAGTAAAAATAAAAGTATCTTGAAACAATAATGAAATAT
Source organism: Orchestes rusci (assembly GCA_958502075.1). Taxonomy (NCBI): domain Eukaryota; kingdom Metazoa; phylum Arthropoda; class Insecta; order Coleoptera; family Curculionidae; genus Orchestes; species Orchestes rusci. The sequence continues at coordinate 3,618,154 of OY293304.1, read as the reverse complement.
AAAAATTATAATTACAAAAAAATTATGTGATTCTTCGATTGTCTTGATCGTGATATGTGTATGTACTTACTTTACCACACTATACGTTTCATTAATTTCTCTTATGGCGACTATACAGGGTGTTGTTTAGGGTTTTCCTTGTAACCTGAGAGAGGACTATCGAAACAAGCAAATTTTTTCGTAACTTTTTTTTAGGCTTTACAATAGAATGATGTTTTTGCATTTCCATTATCTTTGAGATTTACTTAATTTTTACTCAGAATTTCAGTTCTTTTTCGTACTGAATACAGTTTTTGGACGAAACTTTATTTAGCCATATCTCCTTCTATTTTGTGTTCTTTTATCAAGTCATGTCTCATGTTAATTTCAAGTTGAAGAAAACTGAACCCAAGTCAATACCCCAATAAAAAGCGAGGAATCATCCCATGATATATAATCATTTCATTTCTTGGCAAATCAACTCGTAGATTGGCGATAGGTTACGATAATTGCACGTCAATTTGCCAAGGGTAATTTTCAATAGAACGCTCGTCGATTTTATGAGTGACTGAAAATTAAAGACCGAAACAAACTTATCCATTCCGCTTGTGCTGCTTGTGGATAGATCGACTTAACGATACACTCTCATTTTGTTTTATCTAATTTGCCCTATGGGCTAGGCCTGAACGGCATGTCAGTATGTATGGTCGGTTCGTGACGCATTTGTGTACACATAAATACATGCGGTGAATTGAAAAGTAAAGATTTCACAGATTAAGAGAAAGGCTGATTTACAGAGGTGAAAAAATATCGTTACCAACACAAACCTCTGCCTCCAGCGTCTCTAGCATCTTCTACTCCGTTGCATTGTAACTGTTCTCTCAGTCAGTCTGTCCCAGCCCATGTGTGTATTCGTTTAGCGCTCCAGTCAAATGCATTTTCGCTATGAAAATTTGTCGGGAGTATTGCGGGCAGAAAGCGTTTGTACTTTTTTGTATGTAAAACTTAGTACAATAGTTGTGCTGACTGTACAAATATTTTAGTTCAAAACAAAGAGATCCAGTACATTTGTCATTTTCCAGTACAATTGTCACTATTGTCATTGTCAGTCTGCGGTCTGCGTGTATTCATTCAAGTTAAACAGTGTTTCCACAAGAAGGGATTTCTCCTCATGATAATCATGCCATGTATGGACGATATCAGTATTTAATTTTGCCTATTCTTGATATAAATTGATAACGTACCCACTTCATCAGAAAATAGATCAATAATAATCATAATTCAAGATAATAATACCCGACCACAGGTGATAGTAGTGACCTATCCCCAGTGATCTCTCACATCATACCCTATCGTTCAATTGATGTGTTTTTCAAACTTTTTGTTGTTGTTTGACGTTCGTTGAGATTTTCGCGATCGATTGGTTTGTTCATGTCTATTTTCATTGTTCATTATTGGGATGAATGATGAAAAGCAGTGACGTAGTCACCGGTGTTCAAACGATCACCGGCCCGGGCCTGTAGGGGCCGGTAAATACTTCGTCAGAACATAAATCAAATATAAATTAGAAAATTGGTTTTCCGTAAAACCATGAAAAAACTTAATCATAAAAATCGTTATTTAGTATCGATGTATATCAAACATCTCTTCCTTGGACTATACAACGGCAAGAGCGCGACACGGGATGCATCACGTGAAGCCAAGTAGCATATTTGTAAACAGCAGACGCGTTAGCCATCCGGGCAGACGCTCAAGACTGCTGTTTACATAGTATTTCACAAAACAAATGAATAGTTCCTGGGGTTCTTTTTTCGAATCTAAATCTATTGTATGACATAATCAATGAAGAAGGTGAAATAATAATGAATCAATCGTTTAATTGAGAACGTTCAGATCAGATCAATTTTTATTGCGTCAGGTGAGCCATCCACGTTCTATTACAAATTCGTTCGAGAGCTTTTTTGCTTCATTTATAAAAATGAGAGATAGAAGTTTTATCAAATAAATTGCAGAATGCATTAATTATCAAAAAATGATTATGATTATAAAACATCATAGGCATTGATAAAATCGTTTGCAAACTAGCTAGTACCTACCTAACGAAGATGTGGACGTGAGTAAAAATTATTTTTCAAAAAAAACATAATTGAAACTACAAGTAGTTGGGTGAGATTTCAAAGCACGACCAGAGAAAAAAGCTTATTTTTGTTTCGTGAATGCTCACTTGTTTTTTAGTTTTTTCCAATTGATTGTGCAAGATATTTTTCCGGTTATGTTGTCCGGTTGTTTATTGAAACAAATACGAGTTAGATTGTTAGGTCCCATATTATCTACTTATTATATAATTCTTCTAATCAAAATAAAATGAGGTTATGTAATAGAGGAGGATTTCGAAAATAACGTGAACGGTTAACGTCGTTTTGTAACCCTGCCTTACAAAAAAAAATATTATATTAAACAGAAATGTCGTTAAATACGGAAAAATTACATGGATCTGTTGAAATGGAAAAAAATATGAAATATGAATATGAAATAAAAATATAAAGTCCACCCTCAGGGTGGTTTTCATAATACAAAACAGAAGGAACCTATCTAGTCGTCTCAAATGAAACTAATGAAAACACAACAGAACCAATTTTTGTTTTTTTTTTCTGGAAAGACAAACCCACAAACCCCATACATATTTTATGTTTTTATCAAATTTTATTCTTATGAAACTTGTGACTGAGAGATTTTTGGAGTGGGATAGATTGAAGTTTTAGATAGAAGTTTTAGTGGTTAGACAAAAACCCATCTCTCTCGTCTGAGATATTACATACAGGTCTTTGCAACTGACACGTCTGCCATTTACCAAGCGGTTTTGCATCACTCGTCTTTTATACCATTCTACTTCGGCTCGGGTTTGATGCAGGATGCGTCTGTTGTTTACAAATATGCAGCCAAATGCAAACTCACCGAATAGATTTCCTACCACTTTTATGAACATGATGTTTCTATATCTTTTGAAATAGAAGGGTTATGGGAACTTGATCATAAGAAATTCTTTTCAAACTGCCCCTGTAAATTTGAGAATGTTAAAAAGATAGATGTCAGACTTGTTTTGTTTCGCGTGAGATAACGTGTTTTTCAGTTGATGAATAGAAAAGCCTATAAGTGAGAATTTCAACTATTTTTTAACTCATCCCAAAAATATTTAAAAAAAAATACAAAATCTAGTACCTATGCTCAAAATGCCCACAGTCGTTGGTAAGGCACTCCTGTCTTTTTGACACATACAAATTTACAGAGGCTATTTTTCGAAGGATTCCTCATATAACTTTTTTATTTCAAAAAATTTCGAGAACTGGCAATTTGTCGCTAAAAATGATTATTTCTAATCAATATTAATGTTTTGATTAAAAAACAGACATGATCCTTGACGCAAATATCAAGCGAACAAACCCTATCAAACTATATACACTCGTGCACAGCAAAATGCATTGCACTGAAACTGAAAAGGCGATATTATTATTCCCCACCCGCTGGCACTTCACGTTGTGCTTCTGTCCACCTTTTTCAGTTTCGAACGGAACGGAACAACCAAACCAATGTGTAGCAGTCAGTCGGTACGACGAGAAAGTACGTCCGAACTTCGAAAACATGTACCGGCTTGAGGCGCATTCGGTTTGAATTTTTTCAGTGATTGTTGTGATTTTTTGAGTGGATTCAAAATGTAAAGTGACTTTGTGAAATAGTAGCAAAATGGGGATTGTTACAAAGACTATCGGAGTTATATTCAGTCTGTAAGTGGAAGGTTTTTGCTGTGGATTGTTCACTTATGTTTCAGTCATTTTTTTAGTTTTTTACTTAATTTATAAGTTTGTTGGTCAAAACTTTGTTTCGTTTTTTTTTTTAATTCTTTAATGATTTTATTCTTAGTAGTTTTCTGTTTTTCTAATTTTGTTGTTTTATTCAGTAACTTCAATTTTTGCAATTTTGTCCAACGTCCTAAATCTATTATTTATTATGTACATACCTCGATTTCCACATTTTAATTCTTGTTTCTTGTTCTATTCATTTTTTTTGTTTTCTGCTTTGTCCTTCATTTTTTCGTTTTCAATTTCATTCACTTTTTCAACTTTCATTTATTATCGAATTTTGTAAAGTTTGCTCAATTCTTGATCTGTTTTTTATTTAAATTGCAGTTTCCAAACTGCATCAACATTTTTAAATCATCAAGATTTTCGCAGTACCCGAATTAAACTTTTTTTTTTTCAATTTTTCTAGTTTTGTATTAAATTTGTTTGTTTAGTTCTTGACTTATATGTTTTTCTATCACTATTAATTTTATAATTTGAATGCTCAAACAGTTAAAGAAATATTTTCAAAAAATCAGACAAATTGAGAAGAGATAAGAAAAAAAAATAAAAAATAAAATTCCAATAAATAATTTTCTTGAAGACGATATCTCGACTTTTTTTTTATCAAAATAACCATAAAATACTAATAACAATAATTCAGATAAACCCCACCTTATCTATAAGTACATCAAGTTAAATAACGACTTTTTACCGTTATACTGTATTCGAGCAGGTGCCCTTTTTTTTGTATTATTATTATTAAACCACAAAATTGTAGGTCTTGTCCCTTTTTGACCCATTTTTTTTAATGGTAGCTCTCTTGTGATGTGCTTTGTTTTGTATAACCATGATGTTTTTATATTTTATCCTATGATAGTGTTTATAGATGAAAAGAACTTTAACGTATGCCTCAAGTCTTGTTTAAACTTAAAAAAGTTTGTGAATACAATGATTTCATAGCAGACATTTTTTGGATTTTCTCTGTACATTTTATCATAACGTTGGATTTTTTTTTTTTATTTTGTAGAATTCTTTGGCATTATTTTCTTAACTCTGTTCTTCCATTCTATCTCAAGGGAAACTGACTTTCCCTAATTGTCTAATTTTGTTGATTTTTTATATTTTGTTCAATTCAACAATACTTAGTTTTGTGTCTTCTTCGTATTTATGGACCTTTAATAATTTTTCCTGAATTATTATCTACTTTTGTCTCTTTCATCTCCATTTATTTCAATTACTTTATTATTTCTATTTTACCCTACTTATAACTATGTATAAGCTTTTTATAAATTTTATATGTTCATTGATTAAATCTGAACCAAAAATATAATTTGACTTGATTTTTTATTTCAATTATCACTGATCTTCTTAGATCAAATTATCATTTGATTCCTGAATTTATTTCACCTCTTTCAATATATTTCATCATTATTTATATATTTTTTTATTATTTAGAATTGTTTTCTGTTTCTTTCAATTTCTCTGTCTTCTTTTCCTATTTTTAATGTACCGTTAAACATTTATTTATCACAAATTTAATATCTTTCAACCAACGCACTTTTTTTTAAATAAGTTTTTTTCATATTAGATTGAAACAATACAAAAAATCCAATATTTCATTCTTTTAATTGATTTTTATTCATCTCTTTTCCATAATTATTCATTTTTTTTCGTTGTCCTGGGTAAAATGTTTCACTTTTTTCACAGCCTTTTTTTGATTAATTTTATCTCTGGTAATTGTTTTTAATCAAATCAAACATTTTCGACGTTTATTTTTTTTAATATGACTATATATTTCTTAATGCACTTTGTCTAATTTTTGGACTTCTCCACTATTCATCTCTATTTTTTTAATATCTCTATACCAAGTTCCATAGTATGTTTCCTTGTATTATTTATTCTTTTTATCTTATTAATAATTTTATACATTTCATTCACGTGATTCTTCATGAATCTATTAATTTTTTTTGTGTCGTTTAAGATGCTGGTTAGACAGAAGAACATTTTACAGCTTAGAAAATGTATTTAGAAATGTTATTGAGCATTTTAAACGTTTTTTTTTTTTTAAAAACTTCAAAACATTTTTAATCAATTTATCAATTTTAAATATATATAATTATAAATAATAAGTAATCTCTTTTTTGTATTTAAGAAGATTAATTTTGAATAAAAAAAATATATTATTATTGTCTCTTAAACTCCTTGAATCTGGCTAAAAAAATCACAAGGGCCGAATTTTCAAGATACAGAGGTTAAAAAAAAACTAAAAAAATTAATATAATAAAATAAATCTTGGAAAAAAGCATTGGCGATTTTATTTTTTCAAGCAAAAACCATGCGCCACGGCACACTAAAGAAAATCAAGTTAACAAATTGGCTCAGAAATAAATAGGGACTTAAAAACTATTTTCTATTTTTAAATAAAGCAGTGGCTACAAGTTTTTTCTCCAAAAATATTGAATGCAAAACCCGTACGTACGCCACAGGTAAAAATAATAAAATTGTTTGTACATCACAAAATGTATATTGATGCATAGAAGACTTTTATCAAATATAAGGATATCTAGAATAGTATCAAAGTAATTATTATAAAAAAGATTTTTTTTCAAATTTCAACACGTTGTATCTTGAAAATTAGGCTCTTGAGGAGCTATGCCCATATGAACTTTTTGTCTTGAAATCATCCAAGGCACTCAATTAATAGAAACCCTGTATTGAAAACCATTTATTAAAAACCACTGATCTATATAAAACTGGATAATTACAGCCGTCACACGACGACGACGATAAAATATATATACGCAGGGCAAGTTCTACTGATTGTAGTTGTCCACTTTATATAGATCAGTGGTGAAAGCTAATCCTTGTCTGTCGAACTAGAAAAGTGAAATGACTTTTATAAACGTACAAAATTTAATAGTAAAATAACATGATGTATTCAACATGACACACCTGTATACCTGAATGATGATGAATCTTCTACTACACAAATTAATTTAATTTTAAATCAAATACTGTCCACAATTCCCAGAAAATAAATCTCATCTCAAAGTTTTGATGCGCTCACTGACCTAGTTTCAGTTATTTCTGATGTTTATGCTAGATCAGCTTAATGTACATACTTTGAATTCACATAATATGCCCTATTTCGTCAGGATGTTCTTAAAAGTTGTCTATTTCGGTATCTATTGATGAAACTGGAGCATATTTGCAAACACTAATCGTAAATAAATGTTTATTTTTGGTCAATTAATGTTTTTAGTGTTCAATCAACCTTGGGAAAATTGGTTATTGTTTTCGTTGAATTGGGAGCTTGCCAAAAAAAAAACGAAATCCTGGATTAAATGTCTTTCGGATGTTTAAGTTGTTATAACTCAATCGCTGAAGCTTCAATCAAACAATGGATGTTACATTTTTTGACATCATGCAGGAAATTCTATTTTGCGAAATTTAATGGCGACTTTACTGAAATCCAGGAAATGACTTTAATGAGGTCAACGACAGATCACTGCTGGTAACAGTGTGAATCTTGTTGCCACAGTGCGACTGTTGTGGCGGAAATACATTTTTGAAACATATGTGCATGTCCGTGTGAGAAATATTGAAAAGAAATAGCCTGGAGCATGGTCATGATTTTTTTATTTTCATTTTGTCCAGAGTCCCACAGAAGTGAAAAATATATGGCCATCAACATAAACCTACGGGGCCTTTAGCATCTTCTACTCCGTTGCTTTGTGACAGTCAGTCTGTCCCAGCCCATGTGTGTATTCGTTCGGCGCTCCAGTCAAATGCATTTTCACTATGGAAATTTGTCGGAAGTATTCGGGAAATCGCCCGATGTAAGGGCGCCACCGTGCGCTATTTGAATACACACCAGGGTCAGGAAGCTTTGTGTCACAACTAGTACAATAATTATTATTGCGCTGATTGTACTGATATTTTACAACAGGATCTAGTACATTTGTCATTTTCCAGTACAATTTGTCACTATTGTCATTGGCGGTCTGCGTGTATTCATTCGACATAAACAGTGTTGCAAGAAGTGGGGATTTCTCCCTACGACCAAAATCTTTTTTCACTTTCGCAGATGGACAAACATTTTTCAGTTCACTGTGTCTAATTTGAATAATTAACTATGAGTTGCTAATTTAGTATCTGCTTTCTGTTGTAGCGTCCCAAACGGCCAGATCTAAATCCCCGTGACTTTTCAACCTTTTCACCTAATATTGGTACACTGCTATGAATGGTCTCGTGCACATATGCAACAAGATAGCAACGGATTTGTCGCCTCGGGTAATCAGCTGTTTTAATATGGTTCACCAAGAGGTCAATGCATTATCGAACCCAACAATGCTACGATCGTTTATTATGTATGGAAATGTTCTGACTTATTAACACTTTATTTAGGCGAGAGTCTCTCGTACGATATGTGAGTATTTTTATTGGGGAATTTGTAACGGTTTTGCTTGGCGGTTGGTTATCTGTTTGTATTGAAGGAAAATGTTTTTTTTTTTCATTTACAAGATTGACTATTCTTATTTAGTCTTTTATTATCGGGGGTATTGATGGTGACAGAGAGTGGCGACACCTTATTTCGGGTGGCCAAACCAGGTTTTCCCATCGCCACTTATTATTTCTTACGCGGAAGAGATGTCAAAAATATGACTTTTGCTTATACTGAAATGGCGGTTCTTGACTTTTAGTTCAAGTTCTCGTACTTTACACTGTATCAACAAATATGTTACTCTTCATGAAACTCAATAAAAACTCACTCAACGTCGGCTCCGACACCGACAGTATTTTGGAGGTTATGAAATATTGTCACATGTTATAACTCAAAATCAAAACTGTCAAGAATTGGACATTTCCAGTTGCCTTGACATATGCGCATGCGCGGTCACTTTCCGCAAATTCATCAGGGTTATTGATATTTCGTAAGATTGCTAGTGATTCTCCATATTCCGCAACAGAATCGACAAAATTTTAATGAAAATTTCCTACCAGTCAATTCTAACCAATCATAGGCTTGCATTTTATTATGTTGCTATGGCAACGACCTAATTTTATCGGAAATCACCCTGCTCATAATCACGTGACTGAAAGATTAATAAGTGGAAATCTCCCTGGCTTTGCAACTCTGGATGTAGCTCCCATATGATTACAGTGTTGCCGTCCCCACTCTCCCTAACAATCCCAACCCAACCCAACTTTCACAGACAGAGATAAGGCAATCGGCAACACTGTGGTTGGTGCATGGGAGCTACATCCAGCCGCGAGTGCTTGACAGCTGTTAAAAACAATGACAAATATTTTTGATAAATGATTTATTTACAACATCCAATACAAAGTTGCAATGTTATCAATTATGGACAAGATTGGTTATAACTTCCAAATGTTTTATAAAATCCTGATTCCCTTCTTTCTTCCTCAATGGCGAGTAGAGTAAGGAGCCGTTGGTTTCTTCCACTAAATGCGAGGTGAGTCCTGGGTTATGTTTTTTCCAATGATCAGTTTTGGCATGAAATTTTCTTGCCGAATCTCCCTAGAGCTCGAATTAAAAATCCGGAAATTTGTTCTCGTTGCGAATTTTTCAAGAAAATTTCGCAACTCGACAAAATTTCCGGAAATAATTCGAGCTCTAGGGAGATTATAAGTGACAATCTACGAAATTGCATTGACAGCAGACCGTATTCTTTTGGTTCAAGTCTGAACTTTTGATGCTTTTTAAAAAATACAATTTCACCTGTGATTGCTATACATTTTTGCATTTTGACCATGATTGCTCAGTTTTTGCAAAACTCATAAGGGTTATCGAGAATGATTTCCGATTTTACGTAAATCTGGCTTTTCAATAATTAATATTGTGACTTTGAATCATGATTTATGTTTTGCGAAAAAGTTTGTCAAAATTTATCGGAATGATTTCTCAATTTCTTTTTTTTTTATAATTTTTCGCAAGATTTTACTTTCAATTTCGCATTTTTTTGTGTGATTTTTGCACTTTGACAATGTTTGCTCAGTTTTCGCAAAATTCATCAGGGCTATTGACACTGATTTCTGATTTTTCGAAAAACTGTCTTCAAATTCGCATTTTTGGAATTCTGATCATGATAAGTGAGGTTTGAATCGTCTTTAACTGTAACGATTTCACATTTTTCGCAAAATCTCCACGATTTTTCTTTTTTATTGTGCGATTGCAATAGGTTTCTGAGTTTGAACCATGATTGCTGAGGTTTTGCAAAATTTGGTGTATATTGATAGTGATTTCTCATCTTTCGCAAGATCTCTATAATTCCGATTTTTTTTTTTTGGTTTAATTTTGTATGATTTTCCACACGATTTCACATCTCTGTATTAAGATCAACGATGCTTTTTCGCAAAATTTATCGTATCGATCGATAGTGATTTCTCAATTTTGACTTTCCCACCATTTTTCGCAAGATTTCGTCTTCAATTTCGCATTTTTTTTGTATGATTGCAATCAATTTTTGATTTTTAATCATGATTTACTGAGGTTCCGGAAAAATTATAGGTTTTAGTGATAGTAATTTCTCGTTTTTCGAATTATTTTTGAGGGTGCGATTGCCATTCATAGTCATGGTTTTTTTATGTGATATTTTCTTCCTATTTTTGAAATAATTTGACCGATTTTGACGATGTTTAAAATTCAAAATCAGTATCTTATCCTTTATAAAAGACCAATTGTAAATTTTCAAAAATATTCACTCCATTTTGGATTTTGAATTCTTGAAAATTTTCCTTCACAAAAATATTCATTGACGTACATATGTAGGTATAAATATGATAATTTTTTTTTCCAACTTTGAAGCCGGATGTTTTTGGAACCACTTGACCGATTTAGACAATTTTTAAAAATCTATAGTCATCATCTGATTCTTTATAATAAACGCCATTAGCGAATTTTCAAAAATATTCATTAGCGAAGATATAAAAGCCAAAATATTTGTGTCACTTTTTTTGTTTCAACTTTGAAGCTGAATACATATTTCTGGAACCACTCGACCGATTTTGACGATTTTTAAAAATTATGGGGGACATTTACAGGGGGTTAGTCATCCATATTGCGAAAAAAATCAGTATGAGTATGTATCCGTATGTATGTATGTATCCGGAAATGGTTCTTTACAGAGCTACAGGGTGCTACATATTTTTAACAAAAAGATAAAATTCAACTAATGAGTGATGTGGACAACAATCTTTATTGAGATATTATAAAAAAATTGGAAAAATTAAAAAATAAAAAACTTCAACACCCTGTAGTTTTGTAACGGAGCATTTCCCGACACATGTTTATAGGAAGTTTTCTTCTTATTTTTAACAAGGAAGACTCATCCTAAAAAAAAATTCAAGACCTTGCTTGACCATAATCGCAAAATCACATGTACTTTTTATTTCAAATCCAAATATCTCGAAAATGGTTGCACTAAGCGACTTTTAACAAGTATACTTTTTCTTCCTAAAAATGATAAAGAAATCTTATTTTTCACATAAAAATATAATACAGGCACGTCCAAAAAAGTATTGGCTGTTAATAATAGGAAAGACAAGTGTAGGGTGTAGGTAGCGCCCTCTACAAGCTAGAGCCATACTAAGATCAAATTCGAAATTCGCATGGCAAAAAACCCCCAAACAATTTTCTTCAAAAGATCGACATAAGTGCAAATACAATTTAGAAAATGAAAAAATTAAAATAAAACTTCAACACCCTGTAGCTCTGTAATGAAGCATTCCCGGACACATATTTATAGGAAGTTTTCTTCTTATTTTCAAGAGGGAAAACTCCTGAATCTTTTCGCAATATTATTGAAACACCCTGTATAGTTATTTATCATGTTTCGTGTGATGTTTTCCTCACTTTCTTCTTGTAAGGTTGAGACCAGACATTTTTTACTTTTGATCATGGTGTTTTGCAAAAAAATTTTCACTTTTGGCCACACAGTTCTTAGAATTTATCGAAGTGATTGTTAGTAATTTTTTAGTTTTCCCAAGACCTAGCACCTTCATCATTACGTTACCATTATACTTCTCTGGCAGTATATTTATCTCAAAATCAAGCTAAACATCAACGTTGTTCTAAAATGTTCATAGAAAAAAAATTGTTGACTTCAATTATTAGTAGAATCCAAATTTAAAATATTGCCGGATAAAACTGGGTTACCCTGTATAATATAAATAACCATCATTTGTTTGCAAACATTGCATGATCATTGTAAATAAACTGATAACACCAAGTCTAGCAACGGTTTGTGATTACTCCATTGTTTTGATGAATCATATCAGTACATGAATCTATTTGCAACGGTTTATTATAAAATAATTGTTTATTCTGGTGGTATTAAGGAAAAACTTTTTACAGAAGAATTTTTCAAAAGTGAGTCAAGGATACCTGAATGATGGTGCCCATATGTGAATTTTTGCACCAGTATTTTCGCAATAGAACAGAAATTAGATTGACTTTGACAATATTCATGAAATCACCAAAGTAGGTGCCTAATACACCCTCAGACTTGTCAATGTGGGCTTCGTACAGGAAATACATTCACAAAAATCCCCTACAATTAGCGCTGGTGAAATTTCCTTTTCAATCAGCTTAACGACAATTTTATCTGTTATCAATTGTGTTAAATGGAGCGGCAATGTTAACGGAAGTGGGTGGATCTGGTGGAGATAATAATTTTCTCCATTTCACCACTTGAAAGGTTTCATACAGTTCCATTTAATCAAATGATTGGGGTTTTGTAGGACTTCTGTGTATAAACATGAACTGTAATTATAAATGTGTACTCACCATTAAAGACCTGGAAAACTATGAGTGGAAACTTTCAATAAAACTAGATGTTTACATTCGGTTTATATTTATGTTTGTTGTTATTGTGAGAAAAGTGTTTAATTAATTCACTACCACCCTATTTTTATTATTCAAAAACTACATTTTTATGAAAACTTCTTTTCTACAGAATATGCAATTTTTATTGGCTCTTATTAATTTTTTTTTGTGGTTTCATTTTTTTCACATCACATTACACCTTTTTTACCAATTTGTTCACATATTATACCTGTTTTGTTTTCTCCTGATTTAAATTTTTAAGAATTTATTTCACACTTGACTAGAATTGTAGAACTGGTACCTTATATCGGACGAGCTATGACTAATTAAAGTTTGCTGACGTGGCATTCATAACTTCCTTAATGATCATCATTATTTCAAATTTGAAAAAAACGACTAACAGGGGATGAAATTCTCTATAAATCACAGTTTTGTTTGTTTAAATTCATCAATAATTGAGCGACTTGTGACCAATTGAAGTTTGCTGACGTGGCATTCATCCACTGATTATCATACTTTGAATTTGAAAAAACCGATTGATAGAGATGGAAATTCTCTATAAATCACCGTTTTGTTTGTTAAAATTCATCAATAATTGAGTGACTTATGACTAATTGAAGTTTGCTGACGTGGCATTCATAATTTCCTTATTAATCATCATATTTTGAATTTGAAAAAAACCACTTGATAAATGTTGTAGTTCTCTATAAATCACTGCTTTGTTTGTCAAAATACATCAATAATTGAGCGAGCCATAACGAATTGAAGTTTGCTGACGTGGCAACTATCACTTCCTTATCAACCATCATAATATTTCAAATTTGAAAAAACCAAATAATAGGGGTTGAAATTCTCTATAAATCACAGTTTTGTTTGTTGAAATTCATCAATAATTGAGTGACTTATGACTAATTGAAGTTTGCTGACGTGGCATTGATAATTTCCTTATTAATTATCATATTTTGAATTTGAAAAAACCACTTGATAATGGTTGAAATTCTCTATAAATCACTGCTTTGTTTGTCAAAATACATCATTAATTGAGCGAGCCATAACGAATTGAAGTTTGCTGACGTGGCAACCATCACTTCCTTATAAACCATCATATTTTAAATTTGAAAAAACCAAATAATAGGGGTTGAAATTCTCTATAAATCACAGTTTTGTTTGTTGAAATTCATCAATAATTGAGTGACTTATGACTAATTGAAGTTTGCTGACGTGGCATTGATAATTTCCTTATTAATTATCATATTTTGAATTTGAAAAAACCACTTGATAATGGTTGAAATTCTCTATAAATCACTGCTTTGTTTGTCAAAATACATCATTAATTGAGCGAGCCATAACGAATTGAAGTTTGCTGACGTGGCAACCATCACTTCCTTATAAACCATCATATTTTAAATTTGAAAAAACCAAATAATAGGGGTTGAAATTCTCTATAAATCACAGTTTTGTTTGTTGAAATTCATCAATAATTGAGTGACTTATGACTAATTGAAGTTTGCTGACGTGGCATTCATAATTTCCTTATTAATCATCATATTTTGAATTTGAAAAAACCACTTGATAAAGGTTGAAATTCTCTATAAATCACTGCTTTGTTTGTCAAAATACATCAATAATTGAGCGAGCCATAACGAATTGAAGTTTGCTGACGTGGCAACTATCACTTCCTTATCAACCATCATATTTCAAATTTGAAAAAACCAAATAATAGGGGTTGAAATTCTCTATAAATCACAGTTTTGTTTGTTAAAATTCATCAATAATTGAGTGACTTATGACTAATTGAAGTTTGCTGACGTGGCAACCATCACTTCCTTATCAACCTTCATATTTTAAATTTGAAAACACCAAATAATAGGGCTTGAAATTCTCTATAAATCACAGTTTTGTTTGTTAAAATTCATCAATATTTTAGTGACTTATGACTAATTGGAGTTTGCTGACGTGGCATTCATAATTTCCTTATTAATCATCATATTTTGAATTTGAAAAAACCACTTGATGAATGTTGAAGTTCTCTATAAATCACTGCTTTGTTTGTCAAAATACATCAATAATTGAGCAAGCCATAACGAATTGAAGTTTGCTGACGTGGCAACTATCACTTCCTTATCAACCATCCTATTTCAAATTTGAAAAAACCAAATAATAGGGGTTGAAATTCTCTATAAATCACAGTTTTGTTTGTTGAAATTCATCAATAATTTAGTGACTTATGACTAATTGAAGTTTGCTGACGTGGCATTCATAATTTCCTTATTAATCATCATATTTTGAATTTGAAAAAACCACTTGATAAAGGTTGAAATTCTCTATAAATCACTGCTTTGTTTGTCAAGATACATCATTAATTGAGCGAGCCATAACGAATTGAAGTTTGCTGACGTGGCAACCATCACTTCCTTATAAACCATCATATTTTAAATTTGAAAAAACCAAATAATAGGGGTTGAAATTCTCTATAAATCACAGTTTTGTTTGTTGAAATTCATCAATAATTGAGTGATTTATGACTAATTGAAGTTTGCTGACGTGGCATTCATAATTTCCTTATTAATCATCATATTTTGAATTTGAAAAAACCACTTGATAAAGGTTGAAATTCTCTATAAATCACTGCTTTGTTTGTCAAGATACATCAATAATTGAGCGAGCCATAACGAATTGAAGTTCGCTGACGTGGCAACTATCACTCCCTTATCAACCATAATATTTCAAATTTGAAAAAACCAAATAATAGGGGTTGAAATTCCCTATAAATCACAGTTTTGTTTGTTGAAATTCATCAATAATTGAGTGACTTATGACTAATTGAAGTTTGCTGACGTGGCATTCATAATTTCCTTATTAATCATCATATTTTGAATTTGAAAAAACCACTTGATAAAGGTTGAAATTCTCTATAAATCACTGCTTTGTTTGTCAACATACATCAATAATTGAGCGAGCCATAACGAATTGAAGTTTGCTGACGTGGCAACTATCACTTCCTTATCAACCATCATATTTCAAATTTGAAAAAAACAAATTATAGGGGTTGAAATTCTCTATAAATCACAGTTATGTTTGTTAAAATTCATCAATAATTTAGTGACTTATGACTAATTGGAGTTTGCCGACGTGGCATTCATAATTTCCTTATTAATCATCATATTTTGAATTTGAAAAAACCACTTGATAAAGATTGAAGTTCTCTATAAATCACTGCTTTGTTTGTCAAAATACATCAATAATTGAGCGAGCCATAACGAATTGAAGTTTGCTGACGTGGCAACTATCACTTCCTTATCAACCATCATATTTCAAATTTGAAAAAACCAAATAATAGGGGTTGAAATTCCCTATAAATCACAGTTTTGTTTGTTAAAATTCATCAATAATTGAGTGACTTATGACTAATCGAGGTTTGCTGACGTGGCATTCATAATTTCCTTATGGATCATCATATTTTGAATCTGAAAAAATCACTTGATTAAGGTTGAAATTCTCTATAAATCACTGCTTTGTTTGTCAAAATACATCAATAAGTAATAATTAATTATTAATAATAATAAGTGACTTATGACTAATTGAAGTTTGCTGACGTGGCATTCATAATTTCCTTATTAATCATCATATTTTGAATTTGAAAAAACCACTTGATAAAGGTTGAAATTCTCTATAAATCACTGCTTTGTTTGTCAACATACATCAATAATTGAGCGAGCCATAACGAATTGAAGTTTGCTGACGTGGCAACTATCACTTCCTTATCAACCATCATATTTCAAATTTGAAAAAAACAAATTATAGGGGTTGAAATTCTCTATAAATCACAGTTATGTTTGTTAAAATTCATCAATAATTTAGTGACTTATGACTAATTGGAGTTTGCCGACGTGGCATTCATAATTTCCTTATTAATCATCATATTTTGAATTTGAAAAAACCACTTGATAAAGATTGAAGTTCTCTATAAATCACTGCTTTGTTTGTCAAAATACATCAATAATTGAGCGAGCCATAACGAATTGAAGTTTGCTGACGTGGCAACTATCACTTCCTTATCAACCATCATATTTCAAATTTGAAAAAACCAAATAATAGGGGTTGAAATTCCCTATAAATCACAGTTTTGTTTGTTAAAATTCATCAATAATTGAGTGACTTATGACTAATCGAGGTTTGCTGACGTGGCATTCATAATTTCCTTATGGATCATCATATTTTGAATCTGAAAAAATCACTTGATTAAGGTTGAAATTCTCTATAAATCACTGCTTTGTTTGTCAAAATACATCAATAAGTAATAATTAATTATTAATAATAATAAGTGACTTATGACTAATTGAAGTTTGCTGACGTGGCATTCATAATTTCCTTATTGATCATCATATTTTGGATTTGAAAAAACCACTTGATAAAGGTTGAAATTCTCTATAAATCACTGCTTTGTTTGTCAACATACATCAATAATTGAGCGAGCCATAACGAATTGAAGTTTGCTGACGTGGCAACTATCACTTCCTTATCAACCATCCTATTTCAAATTTGAAAAAACCAAATAATAGGGGTTGAAATTCTCTATAAATCACAGTTTTGTTTGTTAAAATTCATCAATAATTGAGTGACTTATGACTAATTGAAGTTTGCTGACGTGGCATTCATAATTTCCTTATCAATCATCATATTTTAAATTTGAAAACACCAACTAATAGGGGTTGAGATTCTCTATAAATCACATTTTTGTTTGTTAAAATTCATCAATAATTTAGTGACTTATGACTAATTGAAGTTTGCCGACGTGGCATTCATAATTTCCTTATTAATCATCATATTTTGGATTTGAAAAAACCACTTGATAAAGGTTGAAGTTCTCTATAAATCACTGCTTTGTTTGTCAAAATACATCAATAATTGAGCGAGCCATAACGAATTGAAGTTCGCTGACGTGGCAACTATCACTTCCTTATCAACCATCATATTTTAAATTTGAAAACACCAACCAATAGGGGTTGAAATTCTCTATAAATCACAGTTTTGTTTGTTAAAATTCATCAATAATTTAGTGACTTATGACTAATTGAAGTTTGCCGACGTGGCATTCATAATTTCCTTATTAATCATCATATTTTGGATTTGAAAAAACCACTTGATAAAGGTTGAAGTTCTCTATAAATCACTGCTTTGTTTGTCAAAATACATCAATAATTGAGCGAGCCATAACGAATTGAAGTTTGCTGACGTGGCAACCATCACTTCCTTATAAACCATCATATTTTAAATTTGAAAAAACCAAATAATAGGGATTGAAATTCTCTATAAATCACAGTTTTGTTTGTTGAAATTCATCAATAATTGAGTGACTTATGACTAATTGAAGTTTGCTGACGTGGCATTGATAATTTCCTTATTAATTATCATATTTTGAATTTGAAAAAACCACTTGATAAAGGTTGAAATTCTCTATAAATCACTGCTTTGTTTGTCAAAATAC